>OZ038438.1:9626320-9986320 GCA_964036275.1 Litoditis marina | reverse complement strand
CCATAGTTTAGTGTAGATGTATTCTTTAGATCTTGAGACTTGACCTAATGAAATGGATCATTCCATCTTACTTCCATACCCCGCAATTGGTTATTTTTTCAGAAACAGTTCCAGTATGTTGTCTTTAAATGATTGAGTTTTTGAGATTATTCGAAATCAAATTGGAAGACAAATATATTATTTGAAACGTGCCGTCTTTTTAAGGTCAAAATGCGCTACTATCTCTCTCGATACCAGGTTTGGCACCGTGGTTGTGCAGGTGAATGAAGTACATTTTTCTAATAGAATACAAATTTATGAAGAGAGCTGAATAAAGCATTAACCTAAAATCCAACCGTGTGCAGCTTTTTCACATATGCTTTCATACTCGTACAGTATTCAACAACCGTGTTCTCAACTATATTTCTGTCTTTCACTTTTGAAAAAATTTTCATATTTCCCAAGTCACTCACTCATTTTTGCCTCATTTTCTTTCTCACCACCTCAGTGTGAAATCAGGCTCTGAAGACGGCAAATGCCACTCAATAAGTATCCATACTGCCTTTAGTGTTATCAATAGTCAGTAGTGTGAATAGTGTTATTTATTGTTATCAATAGTGTAATTATCAATAGTATCGTGTTTCGGTTCAAATAAGAAACCCAACATTGTACAATATGCCGAGGTTTATCGACAGCGGAACATGGAAGCCAACAAAACAGTTAGTATGGAAGAGCGACCCAAGACAAACTGATTTGTGGCTTTTTTGGAGCTAAATACATACGGCACACTACGTTAAGTTAGTACGTTACTACGATACGTTCAAGAAGCCTGAACCTGTATTTTTCCTGTATTTCGTTGATACATGTTTTTCAGGAAAAATGAAAGCCGCGTCATGTGTTTTTGGATTGGGCGACTACTCAACACTTCGGCAACAACCGCACCTTGTTGCTCATAAGTTATATCTCAACTTCGAGCCGGCGACGTTTTTCTGTATGTTAAAGGTGAAGAATGACCTAGTTTATCGGCCTAAACTTGAGCATAGACTTCTTTCTTTCGCTCCCAATATCAGTCGGCTAGCGGAACAGGATGTCAGACGACGGATCATTGAGATGACGTACAATATTTGGCAATGTAGAGGTTCTATCAAACATAATGTGGACACGCCAACAACCTTACCGCAATGCAATATGTAATTGCAGGAAATTCGTGAGCGAACCTTGAATCCGGTGTCTTTCGACACCTCCCTCTACCGCCAACTGCCGCAAGTGGAGCTCCAACGCGGCATATCTTGGGACAACCTCACCCATCCAACCTGGCTATATTGAGACAATAGAACACGGGGCAGGCTTATCCAATCCATAGATAGGCATAAGTGGCGACTAGATCTGAATTGTAGCTTACTCTGCATGTATAGCAGAACTTTCGAATAGCCACTGAGAATCGCGGGATCAAATGATGAAATGAGAAGAACATTCACATGTTTTACCCCATCTTTCCTCAGCGTATACAGCGTGTTTCACATTTTAAATTGTTACTCTTCACAAATAGAATTTGCTATTTCCAGTGTTAGACGGTTTGAGTGGGTGGAACATGGTATTTTTTTGAGTGTGTGCAAGAAAGTGCATGGCTCATTTCATCAACTCATTCCAACCATCAACATAACATTGATCGGGCACCGTAGCAAAGTCTTATGAAATGCTAATCTTTGAGCTGATCTATCTGGTCACCACCTGATTCTGTCATCGTGTTCTCAAACAGGTTCAGCTCACCATTTGTATGACTTTTCACGGTGCTACCATTTTCCTATACTCGAGTGGAGACATAGCGAGCTTCACACTTTCGGGCAGTTTGGTTTGAAACGTACAGGTTTTCGCAAAGCTTTCAGGTTATTTATCCGGTTCTATTGGCCCTAAGTCAAACCGCGAACTATTAAAGATGTTTGTAATGAGTTATTTGTTATTTATTCATGCTGTTATTTATTTGTTGAACAGACTTAATTCGGAGCACTGCCCTAGTTTTGAATTTGATGTATATTGATAACCACTAGGGACTGCTACTTTGTTCGTGTGTACTTTTTCTTGTCGTGTTTTTTGCTGTCAATAACATTCATTTTTTCATTCACATAACATTTGGATTATGAAGACATAGCACACACTTAGCTAGAGTAATTAAGGATTTCATTTCACAAACTTGTGAAAATATGCTGAAAAGTCATGGTGGCGCCACCAGAAATAGTGGTGGCTACCTTACTTATTGATAGTCATAAACCTGCGTACCTGTTAGAACAGAAGCAAAGCTTAGTCTAGTAATTTCTTAAAATGAAATATTACTCTCTGGACGAAGTTACGTGGTATTTCAGATTTCTGCGAAATATAATTTGGACTGCAATTTGAGTTTCTGAAAAAATTAATTTGACTGAACTGCAACTATATGGGTGCCTTTCTCAATTCACCCCATTGTTCACGCTGAACGTGAAAAACACAGCAAAGTACAGTGTGACGAAGGAAACATTTTATGATACTGTTACATTTCTATGGAACGCTCTAAGGTAAATAGACCAGGCATGCGAACTTTGTTCTATTGTGTCTATAGTTCGATCCCGGGAAGTTTGCGTCAGGCAAAAGTCGGGAATTTGAAAACGTGAAAAGTCAAAAGTCGCTGCTTATCGACTAAACGGTCACTTTTTTGAGATGTAAAAGCATTCCTATAGGTATCATCAGCAGCTATATTAAAGGTTCGATCCCGAGAAGTTTGCGTCCTTTAATATAGCTGATAGTTATAACTATAGGAATGCTTTTACATCTCAAAAAAGTGACCGACTTTTGACTTTTCACGTTTTCAAATTCACGACTTTAGAGTAATGATTGACATAACAATTATCTGCAAAACAGTTCATTACAATTTGCTTCTTTTTATAGCGAGCGTCGGTGTCATAGTTCTGCCATTCTACGCCGTTCTATTCATGCTCTGTCGACCCCATTAGCCCTGCCAGTCCTAGTTTATATTTCGCAGGCTTAATGCCTATCTGGCGCTACCGTAACCCAGCAGACGTCCTACGCAAACATGTGGTCTTTTGAAAACACAACTAGTCCTTTAAGATAGCAGAGGTCAGATTGTATCGAAACACCCCATACTTTTGTTGGCAGCGGGTCAACTGTGAAAACATGAGCGCAGAAGAACAATCAAAAGCTTTGGTACCGTTCCCACTTTGCTAGTTCTAGTTGGCACACAACATATAACTGAAACTGGGCTAGTTCATGTAGTAGCTCAGAGAACTATCTTTATTCATCTCACAGTTCTAACCACAGTAGGTTTCTGTTTCTGTCTGAAAGTAGTTTGGGTAAAATTTTAGGCTACCAGCTAGCAGCTGGTAACAGCTATCTGACTTTCATTACGAAATCACAGCAAATTTATAGTGAGTGCCAAATTTATAATTCTCTGTCTCTCGCCGGAATCAAATCTGCGAGCAAAAGATTCCTAGCAGGGCGCTAACCACTGCGCTATTAGAGCACAACGGGCAAGATTTGGTATCGATGACGTGTGTGCGTACACAGCGGAAAGTGAGATATACAGTACCCTCTCGCCTATCCGTTGGCAGCGACTATAAGGTGTGCGTGAGTTAGACCTGTAGGTTGGGTGAAAAATAACAAAGTCTCACAGTTTTCTACAGAAAAAAACATGAATGGGGTGCAGCTCAAAATGTTTGCCTTCGGCATCTACTGAGTAGATTTAAGTGAACACTTCTAGAGCAAAAGCAAAATGGTTCTGCTGAGACTCTAAGATTAAAACGCGAAAATTCACTCTTCTTTCTCTCTTTTTTTGTTTTGCTTGCTATCTGGTACGCAAACACACACCCCTCTCGTTTTTGCGTTTCTCTGTCTTTCTCTCTTTTTCTCTCTCTCTCTCACCCGTTCTCTGTCTGTCTGTCTCTCTTTCCCATCCCCTCCCTATGCTCTCTCACCTCTCTGTTCTGGCGTGTGATATAAGGTTACCAGGGGTATACTGTGTGGCGCAACACATTGTAATTGAATACTACTGTATCGAATGCAAAATGATGACTTTCGAGTGATAAGCGACAGCTGCTAGACAGGTATTCAACAATATAGAATACACTGGCTGACAAATGCTGAGTTGTTGTACTGTAGTGTGATCAGAAGCTCATCAGTGTGGTTCAGATACCCCTGAAAATCATAGAGATCAAACGAACACAGCAGAATCGATGAATGATATTACTTTCACCAACATTCCCTAGAGCGACCCTTGCTAACAGAAACTGCTGCAGAAAGGTAGGAAGCTATACAATTGAAGAGACAGTTCTATGTGGCTGTGGCTGGTCCACTACAAGCAGTGGATAGTGTTCACTAAATCCTACGCCAAAAAGGTAGAGTGACCCCGAGGCGTTTCTATTGTTGGCATTCTATAAAAAATACAAGGAAAACTTTGATAGAAACGAATAGGTACAGTGAGAATGGTTGGATGATGGGTTTCAAATGCATTCTGATAGAACAGGCTCAATGAAAACTGAAGATAAAACCCAAATTTGACCTATATGGAATCGCGTAACCTAGAAACTTGAAACTATCCACGTCTATGTAAGATCTGACCACTAAAATGAAGTGAACGTAGTAATCATTGTGTGTTCTAGAGCGAAGTGTAATTTCACGAAATGAAGCGTTGTATTTTTGGTTATTAAAAACTACACTTTGTAAAACTACACATGAACAGCAAAAACAGAGTCACCTTTACCTTAACAGTTTTTCTTATTTAACAGTAGATGGTAGAAGCCCTACCGAGTCGTACGTCAGGAATTGTGCCGACGAAGCACGAGAAACAATTGAATGCCTCGTTGGTGTCGAGGACTCTGAGTTCCCCCATTACTTGACACTCAATAGACCTTTGTTTTCCCGTATCACAATATTTTGAATATTCTAGAGGTTCGAAATTTTAGTGAAGGCTAGAAATGCGCTGTAAATGAAATTGACTCAAATATACCTATAATAGTATGTAGTAGTATACTACTCATCAATATTATACCCTATATATGTATTACAAATATACTTGGCTGGAAACTGAAGTTTGGAGCTGTGCTCGATTCCCAGTGGCAACTGTTTATGGAATTACGCCACATGTGGAGTGGTGCTCGAGCCGGCAAGAGCTTGTATTCCCATTGTGAATATAGGGTTACTACAATGGAACAGTTCATCAGAAGAAAACTATAGGAGTGAATGAACAGTCACGTGGAACGTGATGCACGTTAGCGGGAACCTCACCGATACACAATGGCCAGTTGTCACCAAAACACGTGTGGAGAATGTGTGTTCAAGGACCGGATCTGTTATATTGTTCAATCACTACAGGTGTCGCTTGATAGTGGAATGTCTTCAAACATCAGGAGAAACTCTATTTTTCGAAGTATGAACAATAAATGAAGTGTGAAAATATTAAATAGAATAAAAGAGTGATGGCGTACCAGTTTGCCCCATTCTCTGACTACGGCTCCGATAGTCGATATCTCTGTTGAGTCATTGAATGAATACGCAAATAGTTCAGATCACACATATTTTCCATGATTCCAGTGGTGAATTGCATTCAATACAAACATTGAATACTTAAATTAACTTTAACAGCTTCGCACACTCAAGGGCAAAGATTCAAGAAAGAGGTACAAAACACCTGAGCTATCTCGAAACTATTCTAAAAGATCATCGAAAAAAAAAACACACAATTAGCACTGTATGTTTAAAACACGGTCTATCTTCAACTCTCCTTCGCCCATCTCTCTCTCTCTCTCTCTATCTATCTCTCTCTCTATCTATCTCTCTCGTTTACCCCTTTCTCTGCCACTCTCCATCCTTCGCTGCACTCTCTTTCTCTGCGCCTCACTCTCTCGTGGCTCGGGTTACGGTGCTCCCGCCCCAATACCAGCTTTTCCTGATCATATGGACACCCAATCCCTGCTCGATATGAAGAGGTAATTTAAACTTTTATTAATAAAACGTGTTGATCAGTCGACTAGAGAAATATGCGTTTATCTCAAACAATGCAATAAACAGTAGAACTTCAGTTTACATCATTGCCAACGTGTATAGTTTACGTGTCGTGTAAATGTTTATTTTAATGATTTATGTTCAGTCAATGAGTTATGGCTGCTTGTTTATTTTGGACAGTTTACTTTTCGTAATGTCGGAAGGAAGAAAATACCTAAACAAAGTATGTATTCATCTGTTTTTCGGCTTATAGTTGGGGTGAGAAACTAGTTAGGTAGAATCTTTGAGAAACTTGGTTTTACATTTTCTTCTTCTATCTCTAACTTCAATGCGTTTACACTTTCTCATGACTTTGCATTTGAATCGCCTGTGTGGTAGAGCGCGATACAGAATAGAATGTTAACGACGTTATAATCTGTCAAGAGCTGAGTTCCCCGGGACAGTTTTCCACCACTCATATTCTGTTATTTGGTGTTTTTAAGAGCTCATAATTAGAGAGCGTTGATTGTTCGGTTCAAAATTTACTTCTTGAATTCTCAATTAAAAGTGAATGAGGCGGGAAAAATCTGCTTTCAAATGAAAGCAGGATAACCCACAGATCTGGAAACAGATCTCGCAATCTTTTATCCTGGTGGAAACTATTCTAGTTGAGAACTGTAGACTTTTAAATTGTTACAGTGAGCTACAGTATGCCTCGTTAGCTCAATCGCTGGAGCCCCTCGCACTGAAGAATGAGGAAACGGAGACGGAAGAGGTAGTTTCCAAGTGTCTCGCTCTCTTTCTCTCTCCCTCTCTCTCTCTCTCTCTCTCTCTCTCTCTCTCTCTCTCTCTCTCTCTCTCTCTCTCTCTCTCTCCCTCTGTCTCTCTCTCTCTCCTACCATGACTTCACTATGTCGGAATTTGAATAAAATACAAGATGTTGAGCAAAAAGCGGGCGAAAACTATATTCCTAGCAATTGTTCAAAAAACTGGTAGTATCACAGAATTCAACGTCCATCTCATGAAAATGAGATTATTACGAATCTTGTCTCTGTGGCCATTTACACAAGGACCCAAAAAGTTTGAAATTGATTGATAGAAATATCTGATTCCATCTAGAATCACAGGAACAGTTTCCCAATGTAATAGTGTTCTGTCTGAGTTTGTATTAGTGTTACAGTATCCTTTACAGGTGTTGCCTCCCGTGAACCGGAAAAACAAGAAAAGAGGCTCGAAGAGACAGGAGAAACCCCCCTTCAGCTACATTGCGCTAATAGCCATGGCCATTCACGTATGTTTCACTATACCGGTTTGAAATTCCTTCTTCAATTCTTAATTAAAAGTATGCCCGTAATCTTTCGCCTCCACATCAATTGATGAACATAGAAAAGTGCATAGCTGAATGGTTATCTGGCTATGACTGAACACATGATTTCAGATATCCACGTATACGAAACAACCTATTTCTCGGAACCGCTACTCCTGAGTTTTTTCAACTTTCTGGTGCTTGTCGAGCAAAGCTACAGTTCTTGAGAGTACCTCGCTCTAGCTGTTACATTTCAGCTTTCCAAATACTATTTTTTTTAGATAAATTGTTTACGGAGTGGTTGGTAATGTGCTGTCTGTGATTAAAAATCACATTTTGTGTTATTCCAGAAGAGACCGGATAGAAAGGCGACATTGGCCGAAATTTACACGTTTCTGCAAGAAAACTTTGAGTTTTTCCGCGGAGAGTACGTTGGTTGGAGGAATTCGATTCGCCACAATCTATCTCTGAACGAGTGCTTCGTAAAACTACCGAAAGATGCGGGAGAAAGGTACGCCGATCGGCAACTCATGTCATTCTGTATTGCGCAACGTTTAGTGTTGATCCGAGGCAGGACAATGATTAAAACGAACTCAAAATTGAAAACTGAAGATTTGAGTCAAAACCACGCTCTAGTGTGAGACATTCCGCAAACGGCAATGAATAGATGAATACTCAAAACTAATTGTAAACTGTGTATAAGAGTTTCCGGGCGCGAGTTTTACTTCCAGGCGACTTTAGTTACACATATGCTTCTGCATGCATCTGTAAAAACCATAATTGAATGACAATCGCACTAGAACATAAGTTTAGCTCATCAGAGGAAGACTTACTATCGAACAGACTACCTGTATCATAGTTAACAGCTGCCATGAGGTAACGGTAAGCGGCCACTACTGAGCGGCCAGTCAACCACTATTGACAGTATATGTGAGCTAATTATCGTACCCCCGAAAAGAATGTCTCAATTATTTATGATTTGTTTATGACCAAGGATACGGTAGCCGACTAATTAAATTCAACTGGCTAACAGCTGATTAGGTTTTAATAAAATCTGGAGCATAGATCAGGAGTATTATAGAGTATAAGTATCGAACTACATAGTTCTATATAAATGTTCAACTATTAACTATTCCTTTGATATTAGCTATTACTTTAATCCAACAATGTTACTCCCCAGCGTCATGTATAAAAATTTTGGTTTCGAATTTTACAGAGGTCGAAAGGGTCACAAATGGACAATATCTGAGAACTGCGAGTTTTTGTTCGATGAGGGTGCGTTCCGGAGAAGACCAAGAGGGTACAAAGCCAGGAAACGACCCACATTCAACCAGTATCCTCAGGTATCAATCATGATTCAAGTAGCCATTCATGTACTCGGAACATTTACTTGTCAAACCTGCCACTTTCAAAGGTACAACTTTCCCTTTCTTTCTATATATAATTCATCCAGTTTGTATAACTGTTGAACTTTTCTCATTCGCTAGTAGTTTTCGGGGAAGAATTGCAATTGGTGATAGAGCCGAATTGAAGAGGAGTCGTTTGTTTCCAGTGTGAATTTGACCAGAATAAACAGTTGTATCAGCAGTGCGCGAAAAGTGTCAAATTGTGTTCGGATCATGTTTTATTGACCGGCTCCCAGTGACAAATAGGCAGTTGACAAAGGCGCACCATTACGCACATCAATGGCCACTCGAAATACTCGCTAATTGACCATTCATCAGAGATCAAGGGACGCGGGGCGCACGTGAGCGCACGTGGAACGTGTGAAACGTGCGCCATTGAAACAATGAGCTTACTTTGAAAACTATAGGTCAAACCTCTATTTTCAGTTTGACTATTCAGCCGCGCCGGTTGATTACGGGTTGGACAAGTCGGTGATAGACGTGGCGACTGGGAGTATGAACGGTACAGAATTACTGACATCTTTTCCAACTACTTTTCTAATTACGAATAATATATATATATATATATATATATTATTCGTAGATATGAAAACTATATTGAAAATGGCATGTTACTATTCTAAGCAACCGTTACCCTCTTTTCGCGCCAACGTCACAAACAAATCTAATAAGGGTTTAGTGCTGTGTTGTATTAAGCATGGTCATATAACGAATAAATGACTCACTTATTCAATTATTCTGTAAGTGATTTCAGTGCCGCATGCGTCTCCTTCAATGGGAATGACGGTGCCCTATCCCGGATATGTTCCTTGTGGTTCGATGCCCCAATGGAACGCGGTCGGCTACGAACAGTGGTACGGATATGGCACCAATGAGGTACACTTTGCTTCACACTCTCAAAACCTTACACAATGAAAGGATACGTGTTTTGCACAGTTCAAACTATTCGAAAAATCGAGATTTTAATATTGTTGCTTCACAATTCTCCAAACTAACTTGAATCGTTCTGAAATCTACAGTTTCCACCTGAAAGTACATTTCACTAGTCGATAGCGTAATGTAAAATGAATAATTGAAACGATTCCATCACACAAAGCACGCGAAATTTCAATTTTTCCGGTTGGCTCTTCAATTTGAGGTTGAGAATGGGTTACAAACAAAAAAATGCCAAATCTTAGTTTCAGGCGCTGCCAACTCCATATTTCTATCAACAGGATGCGGGTCCCGTGTCCTATGAAGACTGGCAACAGCACCCCGAGCAACTGCAGTACCCCACCAACCTCTACAGCTCGTTGGAGCCACAAACGTCTTCCGTTGAGCCGGAGGTCAAACTGTTTTGAGAATCCCGTTTCAATTGCCAAATCATCCGTTGTACTCTACAGTTGTCATATAAGTTTGAGATTATCCGTATTCGCAAGAAGCCCTCAATCAATTCGCACCACTTGATAACCCCACCACCAATGCCTTTTCTGTCAGTTATCAAGATTGGATTTGAGAATTTTCTATTGACTTTTTTGCGTAGTTTTCTCATCGAGTTCCGATAAAACCAACCAAACGATTTGAATCGTTGGTAGACGTATGACAAAACTCGCAGAAGTTTCGTATTCTAACTGACTATTACTGTATTCGAACGCATGCTTGTTGCAACAATTTTTATATACCTGCTTCGATTTCCCCTTTCCCAAAGCATAACAGCCTTCTTTTGCCTTCTTTTCGTGTGATATTCTTGTATATATGTGTACGGAGCGATAAAAAGTTAAACGTTACATCTTATTTAAAAAATAAAAAATAGGATGCTATGTATCACCCTTCTCGAACGTTATGCGCCTGGCTGGCAATATCTGATCTGTCCGTAGCTTGATCGGTGTAGCATGAGCACTTAGAAACCTGAGTTTAAGATTTAATCATACCGTATATCAATCAAAAAAGACGAACAAAGAAATGAAACGAAATAAAGTTCATACGATTTCTTTCGACATAACATATTTTGAAGGTATTTTCTGAATTAGAAAACTGGTCAGGTTGAGCAGTTGGTTGTAGTTTGAACTAGGAGTCGATTCTTTTTTTATACCATTGAACGAAACGAAAACCACACTCAATGGCAAACAGAGGTCAACGAAATGTTACAGTTTTTTGCACAGAGAAGGTCAAAACCACTATACATGTTGGTTAGATATGCTGTGTTTCTGAAAATAGCCCAGAAGAAGGTAGAAAAGAGATAGAGAAAGAATACAATACAAGCTTTATTTTTCTCCCGTATCACTGAGTGTTGTGTGAAGGTGTTGTTGGCGTCAAAAGGGCGCTGGGAGTTGGAGGAAAAGAGTCTTCTAGGAAGACAACGGCTATCCTCCAAGAGGCTGTCTGTTACATTCAGGTTGCAAGTCTAAAGTAGATAATTTTAAGAATGAGAGATAGAGAGAGAGAGAGAATGAGCAAGAGAAGGGGAGAGGGAGAGAGAGAGAGAGGGACGAGAAATAAGGAACAGCAAACTGTATTGAATGGTTTAGAGTGAAGCAGTCTGCTTGTTTTACGAGAGTTTTTCATTCCAGTCTTGTTATTTTTATCTTACACTCTCTAGTAAACTGGTGGATGGAGGCGTTCTACCAATCGCGCTAAACTAACAAATTAGAATATAGTGAACGCCAAATTTACAAATTTCTGTCTCTCGCCAGAATTCAACCTGCGAGCAAAAATTTCGTAGCTGGGCGCTACGAAACTGTACAGGTAAGTAGTAATTTTTTAGTAACTAACTGAATTCGTATTCATCGAAAATACCGCCTGTCCATTACTGTCATTTCTCGCCGTGTGCAGACTTCGCGAGACAATTAACAACATTTCGATAAGCAAACTAAAGATAAAACCCAATAGGGTTGTTAAAAAATAAACTCGAACTCGAAAAACTCGAAATAAACTCGAAATTTCGAGTTCTGTGTTCAACTCGAAACTCGAAAAACTCGAAAATTTTCAGAACTCGAAAAACTCGAAACTCGAAAAACTCGAAATTCGAAAAACTCGAATTTTCGAAAACTCGAAAAACTCGAAACTCGAAAAACTCGAAACTCGAAATTTTCAACTCGATTAACAACCCTAAAACCCAACCATCTGTAGTCATGCTAACTTCAACTATTGAGACTATGGAACGGCAAATTGGGACTTTGGGGCAGTGAAACGGCAGGTTGGGATTTTGGAATGTTATTGGGATGATGGGACATTTAGAGAAACATACCCTTAAGTATACCCCAACTTTGAATACCGAAGTGTTTTCGGAAGAATGAAATCGTTTTTTCTGTAATTTGTTATGGTGTTTGTAAATGTGAAAACGGAAGAATGAAGTGCGGTCTCCTGAGTTGTAAAGCTCGCAGCACAACATACTACAAAATTCGTTTTCATTCTTCAGTCGTTATTTAGTTTTGAGACTTCTAGGTAACCATATCGAGAAAAGTTTAAAGGTCACAATATAAGGTATGCATTTATCTTGCTGTAAAATGTCAGTACTGTTGTCTAACTCATCCTTAAGTTTTTTTTTCAGTTCGGGCGATGCTATTTTGTCAAAGTTGCGGTCGCGTAGGTCAGTTCCACCCTCAATTTCATATTGGCTTCGCAAAAAGCAGTCTTGTCATGCAGACTGAGCATATTCTCCGTTTTCAAAAACGATCATTAATCCTTACAAGAACCAGTTCGCACCACCCAATCACTTGTTGTCGAAATTCATTTCGTCAAATATTCCACTTCGCCTTTCAATAACAGTTCACAAGAGAAAAGCAGGCAGGCCTGAATAGGTTTACGTTTTGGCAGGCGGCGTAGCAATCTTTCCAATCTCGAGAACCTCATTTGATTTGTCTAGTCTTGAAATCAATAGAATCTCATGCTAAATTCATGAGATATTTCTCATATGATATCTCGCGAGAGTTATTAGGGATCGCTACCACCCTGGGTCAGGTCCGTAGTTAGAAACCAGTGCGTTAGAGCAAAATAGAAATTCATAGCGCAACGAACATTATAGTCGTTGCCAACGGAAAGGTGGGAGGGTACTGTATATCCCAGTTTTCCCTGAGTACGAATTCATGGCTTTGATTCGAAGCGTAGAGTTGTCTTAGAGTAGTGGTTGCCGCGCAGCTACCAATCTTAGGCCATTGTTTGCTAGAAATTTCCTCAGTCTGAATCGTATTCTGCGTCTCTGGTTTCATAGGAATACACTATTTCACGGAACATGAATCCTATGCAAAATTGAAGAACACTCAATAATGTGAACACTTCTATTTTTCCTCCAGGTCTATCGGAGGACAACCAACAGCGTATTCGTCACGCGTTCGATGCAGAAGGTATTTTTAGGGTTGACTGTGGCAAACTCTTTGCGGTCAGTTTTTACATGTACGTCTGTTCTCAATTTCTCGGCGTTATTGCGTGTGTGCGCAAGCTTGAATCTTTTTAGGAAATTGTACAGGGTTCTCAACCTCAATCTATTTGCTTGTAGTGTAGAGAAATGTATAATCATTCCTTATGGTAGGGTTCGCACTTCTAGAATACGCTTCATGTTGGAGATTTCTCTTCTACCGAATGATGAGGTCATGAAACTTCTCCCCCCATACCACAGTGTTTCGTTGTCAATTCAGGCTGCAAAGCTGATCGGTGGCGTGGTTGGCCAGCTCAAGGATATCGAAGACAAGGTTAAAAATTAACCACATTTTACTGCGACCTAGGCTGTAATGGCGTAAAACTTGTGTAATATGCTGTGGAGTACTCACATAATTCTTTACTCCATTTGTAGCTATTTATGCACTTCTAGTGAACATATTTTGCAACCTAAAACACCTTGAATGAGCAAGTTGCAGTTTTCGGATAACAATGTTTCCAACACTGCAGCTAAGGGTGGAAATCTCTGCTGGTGAAAAGTTGAAAAGATAAACTTGAAAAGGTGAAAAGATAAACTTGAAAAGGTGAAAAGATGAAAACGTGAACTTGAAAAGGTGAAAACGTAAACTTAAAAATTTAAAAAGTTTAAAAGATTAAAAAGGTGAACGGAAGGATAATGACGAGTTAAAGATAGGGGTATGGTTGATTTGGATATTATGACCCCCCACCGGAGACGGATCGGGGGACCTCCGAAATTTTTATTTTACCATGCATGCGACGCGCGCACGCGACGCGACAAGTTTGGGCCAAAAACAGACTCTTGCTTAGAACTCGTTTCAAAGTGATTTTCGTGACTCGATGCAATTATATAAAAGGACCCCCCACCCAAACGGGATCTAGTGGTGTGGCAACTTTTGGAGACGCGACGCGCGCACGCGACGCGTCAAAATATAAAAATTGTCCAATTAACCTGAGAATTTCAGGGGTGGGGTAATCGAGTGTGGGGATCACAAATATGACCATGGCGTTAAAGGAAACGGAGAGTGCAAAGAAAAAAATCTTAAAATGGCTGAAACTTGTTGGGAGTAGGGAAACGGGTACGGGGATCACCAATATCGACATGTCGTTAAAGGAGGGGAGAGGTCAAAGGTCAAACTTCCAAAAATGGCTTAAAGTTGGTGGGAATGGGTAATCGAGTATGGGGATCACATTGAGATCAGGGGCATTGAGGGTCGTGATTTCTCGTTTACTTCGGTCTCGAAAAACTTGTGTCACGAAAAAAAACCCACTCAAACCCCAAGCGAATCCCAGTGATCCCCGTGGCCACCACAGGCCCTCAGACTAGTCCACACCCATAATCCGGAAAAATAATTTTTCGGATCCGCCACCTTTGACGACATGTCGATGTTCGTGATCCCCATACTCGATTACCCATTCCCACCAACTTTAAGCCATTTTTGGAAGTTTGACCCTTGACCTCTCCCCTCCTTTAACGACATGTCGATATTGGTGATCCCCGTACCCGTTTCCCTACTCCCAACAAGTTTCAGCCATTTTAAGATTTTTTTCTTTGCACTCTCCGTTTCCTTTAACGCCATGGTCATATTTGTGATCCCCACACTCGATTACCCCACCCCTGAAATTCTCAGGTTAATTGGACAATTTTTATATTTTGACGCGTCGCGTGCGCGCGTCGCGTCTCCAAAAGTTGCCACACCACTAGATCCCGTTTGGGTGGGGGGTCCTTTTATATAATTGCATCGAGTCACGAAAATCACTTTGAAACGAGTTCTAAGCAAGAGTCTGTTTTTGGCCCAAACTTGTCGCGTCGCGTGCGCGCGTCGCATGCATGGTAAAATAAAAATTTCGGAGGTCCCCCGATCCGTCTCCGGTGGGGGGTCATAATATCCAAATCAACCATACCCCTATCTTTAACTCGTCATTATCCTTCCGTTCACCTTTTTAATCTTTTAAACTTTTTAAATTTTTAAGTTTACGTTTTCACCTTTTCAAGTTCACGTTTTCATCTTTTCACCTTTTCAAGTTCATCTTTTTAACTTTTCACCAGCAGAGATTTCCACCCTAACTCACCAAGAACATTTTGGGAAAAGTAGATAAGGCGTATATCGACTTTTTTTGAAACCAAGTTGTGTGATACAACATTCATTGAAATTATTTCATGAATTAGTGTATTCTAATTAGCATTCTGATTAACTGTGCCTAGTGCTCGTTGTTGAGTTGATAAAGAACGGTGGACTGTAAGATGGTTAATTTGAACATTTCTGGAAGCCGCCTTAAAGTAGGACGATTATGTGTTCCAATCTCGGCGTGTCAGTCCTTTAAACTGCAATTGAAAAATGTATTGCAGTTTAAAGGACTGAACCGTTGAGATTGGAGCACATAATTGTCCTTCTTTAAATGCGCAAAATGCCGAATTGAAGGCTAAATTGGCCCAAATGGACGAACGAAAGCAGGATTGATAAACAATAATTATGATCATAAGTTATGAGAAATGTTGCAATGAATGATTAATCAGTCGTTACCCATTGTTCTTCCATCAATAGAAAAAACAACTTCGAAGTTGTACAGTGTATCCTCGTTATTTCATCTCGTCTTTTAAAAAGAGGAAGATTTTCAGGATGATAAAGTTCTCATTCATCCCTACTGAGAGATGGGCAGAGTGCCGATGTGTTTAAAAGTTTTGCCATCAGGTTGGAGTTATCAATAAGTTCTGTAAGTGAAACACAATTATTAGAACAAAAAGATAACAAAATGTAGTACGAGTACGGGGCTCCTTCTTTGATATCACTAGCATCTCCTGGAAATAAAAGACCATTGACTAGTCAACGAACATAAATATGAATGAAATATATAATAATATACAGAAATGTTTAAGTCGCAAGCTGGAATCGGGGCGACTAAACCTGTGTGCCCATTGCAGTATGGATCGCAGCAACTTGTTAGTTTGTGCTCTAATAGCCTACAGACTGTGAAGTTTGCTTTTTCCCACTTCCTCTCTGATTATGCCATAATAGGGCCGTCAATGGACGCAATGAAATCCATCATTGGGGATCTTTGTTGATTTTCAAGTTCTGCCGCGGCCTATTTTCGAGGACAGATTTGAAATTGGCGCCATCCTCTCGCTTGATCCCCCATATTCAACCAGTCTCCCGCCACTCAATACACCCGATCTCACACAAAACTCACGTTAAATCACGCGAACAACATCAGAAGGGTGTTTTTCGAGGTTCTACACGGTTTCCAAATGTGACCTTTTTTAGTTTTCTTCTTCGCCCCCTCTGCTCTCTTCCCTATTCATTCTCATATATTTTGTCTCCGTCTTTCTCTTGTTCTTCTTCTTCTTCTTCTCTCTCTCTCCACCTCGCTCTCTCTTCTCTCTCTCTCTCTCTTCTATCTCTCTTTCTCTCTCTCTCTCTCTTTCTCTCTCTCTCTCTCGCCGCGTTGCTCTTTCCCTTTCATCTTTCAACTCTTTGCGGTAACTTTCTCTCTCTTCATCTTGTTCTATAGACATTGTCTCTCCTTCCCCTACCAACAGATGTTCGCTTTTTTCCCCTTTCGCGCTCCATCATAAAAAAAGGTGCGCGACAGCAAAAACTTTGGATTACTGTACTTGCAGCTGGCTTTGAAGAAGTTTCCAAAAACAGAATCAAATTTTCACTTATGTTGTCATGAAATTGTTTTTTGGACTTTCTATAAATACTTTCTTCTCATTATAAGTATAATGCAGAATTATTCTCCATAAACTCAACTGATTTCTAGAGCATGTAGCCCGATAGTCAACTGTCAATTAGTTGAAGCTTTCGACTGACGATCCCTGTCCTACCAACAAACATAGTCGTCATTCAGCTATATTTATACTTGTTGTAGAGCTGTAGCTTTCAATGAAAATTACGTCTAAAAATGTTTCAAATGCGGCTTGTTGCCCGCTTTAAAATTGCAAAGTCAGCCACATCTGGTCATCTTTTGTGTGAACTACGAGAATTTCAAATACATGAGCATATGGAGAACCATTGGCACCAGTTATGCTCCCCAACCTCTACAATGCCTGTCGAACCAGGAACATCAAGCGAGTGAGTGACCATTTTCAATGAAACACTTTTCCCAATTCGTCTCCCATCTCTTCTTTCACAGTTTTAGATATACGATTTCACCGAATAATCGGAGCATTTGTCTGAGTTTTCAACTTTCCGAAAATATATGTAAATAAGTATGCCTTGGAAGAGCTATATAATCGCTACAAAAGTCATTTGAGAAATGTGTGAACCATCATGACACTATTGTAACTGAGGGAAGTTTTCAAAGATAAGCATTTTTCTTTCTTAAAGAAGAAAACTCTTGGTGAAAAACACCGAAATTTGTCGAATATCTCAGTGGTACTAATACAGGACGAACCCTCCATAATAAACGCATCGTTTTGTTAGAAGAGTTGGTTTGGGTTAGATTGATTTGTAATGATGTAACATTAGATTTCAATAGAAGTGATTCAAAAATTAGTATCGTATTGGATCTCTGTCTCTTAGTTTCTCTCTCTGTTTTCCCTAACCTTAGTTCAATTAAATATGTTATTCATTGAATTTCCTTTCTCATCTCTCTCTATGTATTTCTATGAATCTATCCCTCTTCTTTATTTTCTCTTCTCCAGTTATTTTTCGATTCTTTCTCTCTTCCCCCTTCTCTGCTCACCGTTTTGTCTTTTTGCTGCTGCTAATTCGTTATCATTTTCCTATCTATTCATCCACACAGCAACGTGTGTTCTTATGTCACAAACTTCAAAATACGACTAACACTTTGTTTTCTCTTTCTTTTCCATTTTCTCTGAGGTGTAAATACTATTGGAATGTAGGTCTATCAGCTTTGAATCATTTTGAATTGAAACTGGAAAACGACGAAACAGCGTTAGAACCACAATCCGTTTTCTTAATTAAGATTAATCGAAACGACTACCGTGTAGAAAACTAGGTTACAATATTGATATGTCTTGAAGTACGATCGGTGCAAAAAGAAAGCGTGTTATTCATTTTCTAACGGAATCTTCTATAGTAAATCTTCCATAATAAAGTACCTGCTTCTTTCCCTATTGGAAAGGTTGCAATTTTCGCATGTACACTTCAAGCAGAACTACCTTCACGAGTCTCACACGCAGTGCGCATGTTGGCAGTAAGCCTTTCCGGTCTCATCGAAGTTTGAGAATGTGCAGCGATGAGGTGTTTATTTGCTATTAGCCGTTCCTCGACGAAACACGTGACTGTTTCCTCCGTTGCTAGTGTATTCGCGTGTTGTTGCCTTCAATCTTTGATAATCACTGAAAACCGGGGCAGATCAGCTGACAACACTCCTTATCAAGCCGGCAGGACTCGTTCAAGTCAATCCCAGTCTTCAACCACCTGGACAACTACCTGACTCTCGGCGTTTCTCATGAGCGTGGGAATTAGAAAAGCGTGGGAAATATAGGATCGTGGGAACTCGGCCTGATCCAGATGGGAATTTGTCAGCTGTCTCCTGTTAAGCACAGCTGCTACCGCGGCTGCATACACGTCGGAAATGACGTGGTGGAATGTTCATCTGGCACGATGACAGCTGTGGGAAATAAGCTGGGGAACCCCCTCCTCAAGGTGTAATCTGGGGAACCCCCCCCCCCTCTCGGTCGGGTAGGTAGACAGTAGGGTGTCTCAACTATCTCTTAAGGTGTCTCAACTGTTAACTGCGTCTTCATTCTGCGAATTCACTATGGTGGACGCATATTTGAACTGTAGTTTGAAATACAAACACTGAATGAACAAGGACCAGAAGATAAAAACGCCAAAATTAGGATTTTACACTGCTGGGCTCCGAACTCAGCAGATGTGTTGAGTACCCAACGTAGAGAAAGTCTTTCCCACCCTTTCTCGCCGATTATTAGACGGCAGAAACTGTTGGCCACTTTCTATTCGATCCTCCCCCTCCTTCCCCCTCACAGTGCTCATTCGACATCCGTTTCTCTCCCGATCAATGCCCGATTCCCAGTTTACGGCCCAGCAATTCTCGGCACCTCCCCCTTCAAAAGCTACCGTAACCCGCAATCCAATTAGTATGGATAACAATACAACTAGCCGTCTAGTGAACAATTTCATTTATATTCATGCTCAGCATATTTCTCGTCTTCCCATTACGGTAGTTTTTCGCACGTTAGTCCTAAACTGAGCTGTATTTCGAGAGGTCAGCAATATCATGCCTCCGATACTCGGAGAGATATTTGCATGAAAGTTACATGCATCCCAATCCTTCTGACACATGTAACTCTATATTCCCCCCCCCCCCCCCTTAGTTTTTCTACGTCTGACATTATCACTACAGTTATGCGCAAAGCTACCTGTTAGTTATAAAAAGATGTACTGCCTCAAGTTTTGCAGCACGTATACTACCATCTGGTAACTGCAAGACTGCTCGAGCGAAATGCGCACATGTGGTTGCATTAACACTCCCTCTCTGTTATCTCCTACATCTATATAGATTAGGCGACATTTCTCATTACTGCTAACATAATTGAATAAACTATTAGGTCAGTGCGGCCGGGTTACACACTGAGTTACCGTAGATGAGTGTACTTTTTCTTTACACACCATGTCTCAAGAACGGTTTTTCATTTAACCGCATTAATACCTTGAGTAGATACTTAACCGGGTTTCCTGGTTAACTGGTTCGGAAAAGTTTCGGTAATCATTTGATAACCACTCTACCAACAGATTGTGTCAAACAGGTTCCAAAACGAACTAGGAAATGGTTTGGTGATCAACTGCAACTTGTTCAATGGTTGACTGGTGTGGTTATCGTTATATCTTGTTTGTTGTGCAATTAGATATTGTTTAGGTTATTTTATTTGAACAAAATATAATTGTGTCACTAGGACTTTTGGATGGTGGTATGATTAGGTTAATGTGCTCAATAAGATATTGTTTAGTTCGTTTTACTATGAGACGCTCTGTAGGCAGATGTAGATAGTTTTCGTTCGTTCATTTTCCAGAAGAGATTACCGTAAGACAATAGAAATTTCAGCGAGTTCAGCAAGCTCCGCCCCTTGGGATACATACATATACGCACAACACTTAGCTCTTCGTTCGCCTGTTATTTCACAGTTTTGTCTCATTAACTCTGATTCCCCTGAATATTTGTTGCTGCTTGAGAATTTTCGAGATATTTTCAAAAAGTAGCTCTAGATTAGCCAACACGGATCGAGTATAGCTCCATATAATGAATTATTTTCACTCGATTATTGTATAAAGATGAGAGAGGGAAGGTAAATACTCGGGTGAAGGCGTGAATACTTAATATTGAAGCACAGCGTTTACAGAGAGCCTTTTTGATCGATAAATCCGCATGGCTGTGATTGGTTTGTTCAGCTGGTGGATAGGCAGTGCCTTCGCTTTTAGATACATTGCGACTAATACAATATGCAGCTAATACTGTTATCCCACAATTGGACTTCTCCCAACACTCGTCCTCCTCTTTTCAATGTATCCTGATTATTCCGTATGACTGTGGAATCTAAATACTGCAGCATCTTGCACAGTAGTCGCATAAATTCCAACTCAACTCGCTAGAAACAAAAATGAGAAAGTTTCTTCCATGTAGTTTCTGCTTCCGCACTAGTTCAGTGCATTGAAACTATAACACTTGGGCAGAAGTTACGTTTTTCATTTCTACCCCGTCAGATTTGGCTGCATCATAGGCAATCATTCTACTCTGTTGTTGGCACTAATTTCTGGATAGAAACGTCATCGTTTTTGTTTCACAATTTGTATAACAATTCCTATGTCTCCTTGTTCTCGCGTGCAATGTTCTCGAAATAATGGTTGAACTCCAACGTTGCTGGTAGAAATATTGAAGTATCTATAAAGTTCGATGGTGAATGTGTCGGAGGGGGGTATGTTACTTGGGTTGTTTCCCTCTCCTCCCTCAATCCCCTAGCTGAATTGTAGTTTGAACTCGACACTCGCCACATTCACTACAACAGAAAGGAACGGGTTCAACTTACAAAATAAGTTAGGATGATTTGCATCGTACAGGCCTGAATTGGGAAGAGCGAATCCTGTATAGATTCACTCAGCACAGAGCAGATTGGCAGACTGCCAACTCCGTGCTGCCAATCATGAAACGTGAGAGAAGGACGTACATTCGATCGATGGCCGACGGTTGAACATAAAACTTGGCCAACATCTGTTTCCGATTCATCGTAGTGCCGCAGCGGCCGAGATGACAGGGCTTTGTCAGAAATAACCTCGGGCCGCAATATATGACCTCGTCCCAGAGAAGGAGAACGTGCCAAAACATCTACTCTGTTCATCTACAATTATATGTTGCTGAACCTTGTATTCCACCCCATTCTTATTGGCATCATCTTTCCACACGTTAGAGTTTTTTTTTTGAAAAATGAAATCCTTGTGAACAGTTCTTTATCCTCATTACCACTGAGGTGTATTGTGATATTTCTGTGCGATATCCTTTCACGGGTCTCCATTGGATGGAAGCCAGAGTCCACCTAGGAACGGGGACTATACCCTGGTTGGGAGAGTCCCTTTGTTGCCTGCGTGTACCACTGATCTTATCTGCCGCGCTCACCACATCAAAAACGCGCCAACTTTTTAGACGGTGTTCGTGGCACCAATCTTACTTAGACTAAATAGGTTGAACATGCAGATCCCTCGGTCTTTCAGAGTAGAACTACCGAACGATCGGCTGTTCGACGCTCGAGTTGACTTCAGATGAACCTTTGTACTGCGAGGGCGCACCTCATTGTTTGGCTGAAACTTGTATAATATTTATACACTTTATCGGTTTGTGTGAACGATTCCACGAGTAATAACTATGCGAAGATTGGGATTCAACGCGGCTTCCGTTGGCGTGTGAAAAAGAAATCGGTCGAAAACAGAAAAGTTCAAAATTTTATGGTTTGAGGTATTCAAGCTATTCAGAATTGAAGACAGTCAAGTAATTTTCATTTGACATATGCCGAACTATACCTTTTCGCAGCTGTTGTATTTGACCTGGGTAATGAAAATAAGTGTGTTGGATTGAACTTGAACAACAAGAATAAATCTTTTCTTCGAATATACGTGTGCGACAAACACTGTGGGCAGTGTGATGAAAATGTTCACAAGCATACTGACTCCTGCTTTTCTATATTTCGAAATGGCCTGACCTTGCCTTGTCTTCCTATGCCTCCCGTCTCGGCTACATCTGTTCAACCGGTCTAGCCTCCCTATAACCATATCATAAGCCAATGTTCATCTACCACCGAAAATTTCCGGACAAAACATAATCTAGCATATATTGCGATCAAAAAATTAGCTATGCAAGTGAGATCAACCCAATAATATTAGCGCACGTTACCAAAGTTGAGTTAGAACTGCTTTCTCGATTTGAAAACTAATTTTTTTTCAAGAAATAGCTGCCCGACAGTTATGTTAAGTAGTCTAGAGACCAGAATCAAATCTGTTTTTCTTTCTCCAAAAAACAGTTATAATTCTATTCTTCTGTCAACTAAAAAAAGCTGTTCAATCTCCAATCGTTTGACATAACACTAAAGACAAAAGTGTTATTTATGTGCATGTTTCAATTACTTACTTAGTTCGGTTTGATATTCTATTTTGCCTCCGATGGATGATCCAACTCCCTTATTCTATCCCCGTGTATTACTAAGCCCGACTTTCGGAGCGAACTTGCACTTGTAAACTTTTTCATTTTCATTTCGGTGTGTGATTGCTTTTAATCATTTATGCTTAGAATTCCGCGAAAACCACAGCTAATTTGATTACTTTCTTCGAGTTGAACAAAGAATAATTTGAGCCGAATCCTTGGCGCCGGGACCAGACATGTCCTAATAAGCGTAACTGTACTAGTTTGATTTGAACGAACTTTGTCGAACCCAACTGCAAACCCGGGGAAACTACAACTAGTCAGCCAGAACATAGCAGGTACATATTCAGTGGTAATATCGTTGCCCGGAGTCAGTTCTTCTATGGTTTTCCTTCTCATTTATAGCCTTTTGTGTCCTTTTAGAGGCATCTCCCTCTAAAAACGATATACAATGCGCGGGTGGGCGTGGTTTGTGTACCACGGGTTGACCCCTCTAAATTGACCCTCTGCTCATGGAGAAATGCTGCTAAAACCTGATCCTGATTATTCCGCTAAATCGACCAACCAATCAACTTTTCCTTCGCTAAGTGAGGTAATCAATGGGTTGCGTTATTATTTTTGTTCAAAAACAAGACGATTACAATATTGGAGAGTTTAAGGTATAGTTATTTAGAATTTGAAGAAACATGAAATATGTGCATTCAATTTCCTTTTTTTCTCGAAAAATATTGTTTCGTTTTCACACATTTTACTTCGTTCATATTTGTGTTTATTAATCATTATTTTGACGTTTGTTTGCTCTTGAAAAGTAAATTAATTTGTATTAGTGGCTATTCTAACGTTATTGTTCGGCACGGTACATGAGTTGGATTTCATTTCTGCCAACATTGTTCGAAAATGAAACATAAATTTTCTTTGTAGTTTGATACCGGACGATCATGGTACAAATATAGCACGAGCCATTGCGCCCTCAGCTCATCAATTATTATTTGTCTATATACGCCATTTATTCACCGACTTTCATTCAACTTTTATTAATTCACACAAAATTTATAGCACGGGACAACTAAGTAACTAAGTAAGTAATATACATTCGATTTTCCCAATGATCAGCCGTGTACTGTTATTGTTTTCACTATATCTGCTTCCAATCTATAACTTTCTTTCTTTTTCTTTCACTTTCTTTCTCTCTTTCTCTCACTAGTTTTTTCTTCTCAAATCTCTTTATATTTTGTATTTCTCGCTGTAAGAACCTCTCTCTTTTTCTCTCTCCCATTATCTCTTTCTCGCTCTCGTTTTCTCGCTGACTCTCGTCTTTCCACCCTCTTTTCCTTCTTCCTGATCTCTCATTTTGCTTTCCTCTCCCTCTCTCATTTTTTCTTTTCTTCTCAAGTGAATCCGAATTTTCCCTCTTCCGAACCTAATCCCTCCATGGCTCTCTACCGTATGCAGATATCTCTTTGTTTGCATCGATCGATCTTAATGTCTGCGCCCTCCACCCTTCCTAGACTCCCTTGTAACTATGTCCTCCCTCTCTCTCTGTGCCCTCACTTCTTTGCATTATGTCTCACTGTTCTCTGACCTTCTTCGGCGTATACATTCTCTCTACCCTCACTCCGTTCAAAACTACCATTAGCACCACGTTAATGAGCTCAACATCGTTTTCACAAAAGTTCGGAATCAAACTCTTCGCATTTTCTCATCCAAGACGTCAAACCTCGTTTCCCTGATTTTTTGCCGCTTGATAGCTGTTTCACATTCATTGAGATTCGAAAATTTTAATGCAGATAGAGGTTACATTGCAGAATTTTCGTTTTTGTGCCCACGAAAGATTTTTGAAAGTACGTCAGGCTCTGCCGACTTTAAATGTAACGAATCTTGTCCTGTTTGTTTGTAGACCACATGTGATATCTTTCTTCTGATCTCATACATGGCACATTTCACGAAGTAACGAGTCAATTATTAGCCCAAAACAGAAACGTGTCATGTAAAGTCTCCGCATCTCGATTTTTTTAGCGTTTAACATGGTTGATCGAATGATCACTAATGTAATTGATTTGAAAACATCAACCAACATACCTCTTATTCGGAGTTAAACACAATTAGTTACTCGAAATATCGCTATTTTCTGTCTCAACTAGTGGTTGTCTTTATTGACCAACATAGACAGAGAGAGCACTCGTACTTTAAGAAAGAGAAAGAGAGAGAGAGTAAGAGAAAAAGAAAGAAAGAGAAACAGAAATGAAGATGACGAACAAGTTTCCCACCCGTTATCAATTGACGAGTCTTTTTCTTCTGTTTTGTATCCGTTGTGCCTACAAAAGTTTCTTTCCTCATCTGAATCCTTCTCCAGATCCGCGAGTCCACGGCGATGACGTCGCAATATCCCGACTATTCGGCATACGTGGACCCATTGGCAATGACTGATCTCAGCTCCGCCAACTATTGGGGTTCGTTTATTCTGGGTTCCCCAACCATGAACCATCTCTCTAGGACCAACTGATCGCTGATCATGTTTTTTTAGTATATCATGAAGAATCAAGTCAAACATTTTAAGTTTTAATGTTCGGACAAGTAGCGAGACTTTTGAGTTGACTCGAAAATTTCCCAGTTTTGGTTGAAATGAGGATGGAATATTCTTGTTATGTGAAATGTTGTTTTGCAGCAGCCAGTTCGTACGCGCCTCTCAGTTACCAGCCGGGTCTGGTGCCCCTGCCGTCGGCCTCCGAGGGACCTGCCGGCGACTACCCGGCAGCCTCCGTCTACCCGCCCACCGCCCCCGTCGCCGCCTCTGTCGCCACCGTCACTACACCTTCTAGCGATGTGCTCGAACTTGGAAAGGTATGAGCAGTCAACGAATCTCTGTTATGGTCTGATCGCGATACACTTCATTAATTACGAGATTCAATGTGACGGGTTCAAACTACAAACACAGTGGGTCGGACAACACACAACATGAACCGTGTATGCTCTTTTGCAGAGAGCGCAGCCTATAACACATTTATCGTCCCTATAAAGTGCTCGGACTGTACAATACAGTATGCTATGTTGGACACATCGAAATGAAGCAAAAACATGAGTTATGAAATAAATACTGATAACATCTAATGGTTCACACGATTACCTTGTTTATTTCTAGTTTCGTGTTTTTTACTTCGGTTTATTTACGTCTAATTTATGTTTACGTTTGCAGCCGCAACAGTACCCGGCTGGTTCTGGCCCCGCGGCCGATGCCCTGTCTGCCATGTACTCCCCGTGGGCAACATATCCCGCCTATATGGTAGGTTTATTGCGACAGTTAACTTTCACTGAAATTTCTCGCGCCAGAGATTAGCTTACCGAAAGTACCGTCATAACACCGCAGCAGTCCTGCTGTCCTTTGGCGCTAGTACCGGTATTCTTCGGCGGTGCTTTCGAAATGATGTCTGAGTTGGTTGATTCCTAACGGTTTTCATCCCGAACAAATTTGTTGATTAACTAGAACAGTAGGTAGTCAGAGGAAACATAATAAAACCCCCTCCCCACATTGTGTTCTCTCTTCGGTGGTACTTTCCCTATCAATCAGTGAAAAACGGAGGTAAACAATAAACACTCCCATTGATAACCTTGTGACGGTTCGCACTGACTACATTTCAAATTTGGAAGAGTAACTGTACTGTCGGCCTCTCATTTAATGTCGCACAGCCCTTATTACGGTCTTCTTAAGTACGCAATTCGCCATAGGCGCTCCTTTTGAGAGACCGCATGCGCACCGCTGCGCCATTGCGGTAAGATTATCATCTCGAGCACTCCATTAGGGGGATCTAATGACACGGTACCATGGAGGATCATTGCCTGTATTACTAGAAGTATATTGGATGGTACTTTCTCAACTGTTTTTAACTGATTCAATTACACCTGAGCCTGTTCAATCAAAAATCCCTGAACTTATACTAAGGTTCTTAAGATAGAAATCAAACACCTAGCGGGAAAAAAGGATCAGCTCCTAGAAACGGCTCAAACTTTTCTTGTATGGTCATTCTTCATAAGTTTGTCAGTTGTAGTACTTCTGTGTGTAGATTATGTTGACAGAAGCGAAGATTTCATCCTGATATGATCAAAGTAAGAAGATTGAGAAATACTAGAACATATGAGATACTGAGAAGAATGTTTCGTTTTCAGTCTTCGGAGGAGAAATCATCAGCGGCTGGCGGGTCCAGTGCCCCCTATCCCGGTCTCCCACTTGGCTATCCAAACTTTCCTCAGGACGGAACTGAAATAGGATCGTTTTATCCACAGGTAAAACACCTACATACGTCATGTACTTTCAGAAGAGATACTGGTGATCAGGCTGTTATCACGTACTACGTGTGAACACATCAGAAATACGAAAAGTGCATTGATTCCCGACTTTTTTTCACGCGAGTATTCGAGTAACGATACCTACTAGTGGTTGATTTGGTAATGGAGTCGACTAGTAAAGTTCATTTTTCATTTTCTACGTCACAATCTTGGAATTATTTGATCGGAAAGATCGGGATCATTAAAGCTCTTAGTTCGGTCAGTTCCATTCTCCTCCCCTCTTCATTGTTCCTAGAAAGGCGCGATCCAAGGTCGAGTATTTCTTTCCAACGGGGATTATGATTTACAATCCGTCCTCACGCTGTTTACATACGAATGATGTAGTACCGTCGGTTTCTCTTTGAACTCTGACCCGCACCCGACCGACCACTCCATGCTCCATAGTTATACAATAATCAGCCATCGGCAAACATGAGGTTCACCTAATCTGCATAAAACCTTTGATCTAAGTTTTTGGCATAGACATCGACGATTTCACCTACCGTACTAGCAATCTGATGTACGCCTATAACCACTCTGCCTGAAAACTTTGACAACTTTGCATAATTTACTATGGAATCATCGAAACATAGTTAGATGTCTGTGTTTGATCAGTTTCTGCCACACCAACGAATTCAGTACTGTCTATCTAACAACTAGCAAATGAGAGAGATTGTGCGGGCTAGGGGTGACCATATACGGCTGTATAGTGCGTATACGGTCAAAAGAGGGCAAAGTGGGTTATTGGCCATCTGCCATGTGCATTGTCTGGCCAGTCGTGTCGGGAACCAATATCAACCAGCCTCGACAAGACGACCTCGACAGAACCCATACAACATGCGGGCATATGTTGGAGTAGAAGAAATGTTATACTCCTTGTCATTTTCATGTCGAATACCACAGTGTACCTATAGTTTCACTGAAACAGTCATTTAGATGCCTCTGAACCTTTGAAAAACCACAACTAGTTTTTAAAGATGTTACAGGGGTGTAAATTTTCATATTGTGAAAGAGAGTGCTTGCAGATTGGCCAGGCTCCATTAGCGGATTCTTCGTCCAGTGATGCGGGTGGCTACTGTCTTCCCACCAGCCACCCACAGCTTTCCCCCGGATTCGACTACGGTGGTCTACACGCTGGGGGGTCCTCCAGCAGCCTGTCGTGAGTCTGACAACAGTCTATATTCGGCAAACGCTCCGCTTTTTCGACCTCTTTCGGTACACAAGTGTGGTACCAGAGTACTGTTCTACTATTATTTTATCGCACAAAACACACGAATCTAGGTTCACTTATTATTGTGGCTAAAGCAAGATGTTTATTCAGAGTGATAATCCATTTTTCTGTAGAATAGTGCTCAGTAGTTTGATGATGAAGTGATTTGTGCAACGAAATAGATAAATTACAGTGGCTCCATGCCGATCCGCCCTTCGTCGAAGCGGAAGACGAAGTCACTTCGTGGGGAGTCTGACGACGACAGAGGATCCGGGGACGAGAAGGACGTCGACCGAAGATCTGCCAACAATGCCAGGGAAAGGTACGACCTTAACCGTAAACTCCTACACTCTACTTCCCTCACTGTTAAAGTCAATCTTGTATTGCATTTTCATTCTCTGCCAGATGTAGAGTACATTTCGTTACTTTTATCAGTTGTCATAGTGTAGTTTGCATTTCTGTTCTGTCCACAATGCGTTCTGTAGCTGAGCAACTCATTTGGTGTTGAATGGTTGAGCACACTGACCCTCCGTTTCTCCATTCATACTTTGTTGACATAGAGTATCTGCAAATCTCACCAATGAATTATGATCACAACCTCGCGTATTGCGCATCTTCTATGTGTTTTTAAGCTTAGTTTCTGTTGAATTGGCTAATAAACAACCAATCAAGTGGTTACGCAACGCACTGTCAAATACAATTAGCCACGTCTAGTCTGAGACATTCAGAGACTTCCTGAGACATCCAGCAAACAATCATTTGAGATCAGAATAGGGCAAAATGGCGTCAATCTCCTAATATGCCACGTCAATCAATAGTGACAAGTGTGCCATTGTCAATTGTCAGTGGAACTGTCATGTGACGTAATCTTCTTTCTTCCCAATACGGCTATTATTCCACTCATATGAGTCCCTCACGCGCATGTCTGAGAAAAGCTACAGTAGTAGAGAGAAGGAGATAAAGCAAAACATTCCACAAACGCGATGAAATATGAATTTGTTAACAGTCATTTGTGCCAACTTTTAATAATAATAATATTTATTCCTGATAGCACATAATAATAATCTTCCGTGAAATAGGATTAAACTGAACCCCAAAGGGATTCTCATTCACGTGTACACGTGTCCATTTCAGAGTTCGCGTGCGTGATATAAACTCTGCATTCAAAGAGTTGGGTAGAATGTGTGGTCAGCACCTGCCAAACTCCTCTGAAAAGGCGCAGACGAAGTTGGGTATTCTACACCAGGCCGTACATATCATCACCACTCTCGAAGAACAGGTATTATATACACTATTTGCACCTGTGTAACTATTAAAATATATGTATTTATATAGCCCGTAAATTCACAAATACATATACAGGAATAATTACGCTACTTTTACTTCTAATACAGTAACTCCAGTGTTTTAGTGTAACTTAACTTAGTCTGTAGCTTTCCTGCACTGGTTCTAACAGTGAATGACGATTACAAATGTTTAATAACTCCGATTGGAAGTCTATCAATAGCAAACCGTTTCACAAACATTTTGAATATTTTACGAGGGAAAATAACAATGATATGTTATCTATTCGGTAATATTGAGCTTCTGAATTGGACAGAAAATGGTTTTTGCAGGTGCGCCATCGCAATCTGAACCCGAAGGCCGCGTGTCTGAAGCGACGAAGTGACGAAGAGAAAATGCCTCCAACGTCAGTCTCCATTCTTACTTTTTGTGAACCTTTGCCGGAAAATGCGAAACGCGTATATTTTAAATATATGGGCGAAATTTGAGAAAAACAAAGCAGCGTAGTTCCTGTCAAATTGAAGTCTTTCATATCTTGCAATATGTCTTTCGCTCTACAGCTGAATGGACATTGTACTTTTGTGTTCTTCTGCAACTTTCCCGATGGTAGTCTTATTTCGGACTATGCCCGAAATCCTATAATCTCATCTTTGAATTTAATTGAATATCGAAATCTTCTGTTTACAGAGGCGTCTCCGAAAACAAGCCGTTGGATCCTCAATTTCATGGACAAAATCAGATGAATTCTTTCCACTGACAGTGAACATGAATGGTCATCAGCGTTTCTGCTCAAACTACGAATGTAAGAAAATACAACTCAATTCCTATTCTAGACCTTTATTTGAGTGCTTAAGTTGCTATCAGCCTTTTTCTATATACAAATCCTATTTTCAACATCGCGAGTTGTTTTGAATTAAGATTATCATTTCTCTAGTATTCGAATAAAGCTGATCATTCTATAAGTACCGTTGGGCGAATTGTTCGTTCTGTTCTAGCAAATTTTATGTTCATTGAGTATGGTAGCTCCTTCGAATATCTGCATATTACTATTATTTCAGTATTATTACGGTGTTGTGTAAATTAAACACTGTCGTGCTACAGTATGATATAACCACTAATTGTGCAAACATAATTATAATATTTCTAAATTATATATCGAGTAATTCACTGTTTTGTTCTATGTTGTCATGTTAGCACTCTGTGATTGGCGTACTAGGTTACGGATTTCCTGAACACGTCATATTTTTCATGAATCGCCAAGTTCAGCAAAAGTTGTTTTTCGTCAACTGTTGGTGTTTGTAATAAAACTTAGCGTTTTTCGGTCTTCCGTTGTTTGACCAGTAATTCGAATTAGTATCAGGTATGGATGTGAAAAGCTCAGAATGAAATGCAGGAAATTCGCACAGTTGAATCCCGTTCCGTCATGCCCGGAATGCTCCAGTCTGTTAAGTTTTCGGAAGACATAGAAGTTTTAACTGGTTGAAAGAATATTAAGTTATTCAATATACTAGGGTCCACACGCTCCTGACCTACAATAGTGAAACGTCCACAATTTTTATCCGTTCTCGGTTATCTCAGAGTTAACATTGAAATTTGCGGTTTTTTCTCTTCTGTACTTCTATCTATACCAACATACGACCAGAAAACGCTATCTGTATTCATTTATTTCACGAAAGTTTTGACTATGTGACAAAAGAGTGATAGGAGCACCGTAGCTGTCATGAAAAAATCAACTTTCAGCGGAATTATCTGACCATCACCCAAACCAGATTGGGGTAAACTACGCTCGCTACACTTAAGGAAGATGACAACCATGTATTTGTTCAGGTTCTTGATCGGGTTGACCCCACCACTTTTCAGACTCTGCTACGGTGTCAGTTATTCGGATCGATCATGTATTTCGATTGTCTATCTTCCACTGTCTCTTTGCCAAGTAGCGCGCATAATTGTTTTCGGCCTGCCTTTATATAGTGAAGTGTGTCGATGTAATTACGGTTTGACAGCTGAAAATGTGCTCATAACGAGAATTCAATTAGCAGAAGAGAGATACGTATCTCGGTTTAGGTTCATTCCAAAGTTGGTTGAAAAGGGACTGGAACATATCACTACTGGGGTGCGTATACGGGCTCACGATGCTCAGTTAAAACTTGGTCAGCGAATTCGTATTTCAGTCTCATTTATTGAGTACAAACTCTTCACCATGGTTAACTGTCAGCATTCATTATTCTGTGGATTGTTACAAGTTCCACAAGTTTCTATATGTGACTATGAACTAGAAAGCAAATGTTGCTGAATCCAACCCAAAGTTGCTTCTCACCTCATCTTAAAAGATGACTTTTATGGTTTAGACAGATGATTTGGACCAGAATCCAATCATTGACTAAATGAGACACATACTAACGAACGAACTACTACACTAACACGTATTTTCGCACGTTTGCCAGTTACCAAATGATTACTCGAAGACATTATACTATCGGTTTCTCTTGGCTGAGAGCAAAGTGCTTGAATACTAAGACGCACAAAACGCAAGATACACTACATAGTGAAAGTACATGAAGAGAAGATGTGGTAGTTTGAGTTCTGTTTGTAAGAATATTATAGACGTTTTGCTAGCCTTAACCCCCCCCCCCCCCCTTCTACCCTCCAAGAATATCAGTGCCTTTATCTGAATCTTTTAAAGAAACCGTTCCGCTATAATTTGAGTTTCACGAAAAATTTAAAAAGCTCAAAAAAGTTTCTTAATGTCTTCCCATAGACCACAAAAAAACTTTCTGATTGAAAGTTTGTAAAATTTGCATAACATCAAGCAATAAAGAAGGGGAGATGAACATTTTCACTGTGACGCAACTTGACTTGGTTTATTTACATCCAGATTTATTCTCGATTTTTAGTCCCTAATTGTGTATTCATATGTGATTGAGTGTTTTGAAATCATTTTCGAACTTATATAGGCTATTTTGAGCGTACCCCGTACGCAACTCCCCTATCGGTGTCATTACGTAAGCCGCTTTTCTGAGAAAACGAAGCAAGATAGGGATATAAAAGTATATATTTTTGATAATGGTTTTTCATTTGCCATAGGGTCAGTTTGTTAACTCAAAAGTCAAAATTAAAGCGGGACGGGTTCTTTAATATGTATTTTCTTTTCTCTTCTCTTTTTCTCTTCCCCTCTGTTTCCGATCTTCTCCGCTCCGCTCCGCAACGGTTGTGGGTGTAGCTGGTAGCAGCCATCTTGCTACCAGGGGTACCTCCGCACCAAGTCCGCAACTCCTCCGTTCAATCCCGCCCTCAGCCTCGCCCACTAAATGCACCCTACCACAGCGTTGGAGCCTTGAGCATTTCTTCTTTTTCTATAGTCATCGATCGATCTCTCTTTTCCAATTTGTCCCGTTGCACATTTCGTGTAGAATAAATAAAATAAATAAAAATGAAGAGAGTACATATGTTTTTATTGTCGAGTGAGTTCATAAGGGGGGGGGGGGATGGGTTATTGGGAGTTTCGGTTGTATAAACTTCTCAACTCGTTGTAGTCAAACACTTCGCATATCTGCTTGTCTCGTATTAGTTTAGTTGTGTTCAAGAATGTTCATTTCTATAGTCCCTTCCTGCTATCGGGACATGGTCACACGTTCTTGTCTAAAATGTGTTGATATGTTGAAGAGGTGACCCTGAGTTATGAGTGAGAAGAACTGTGGAGGAAAGCTGTGTCGAAATTATTTTAACCCTTCTACGAATTCTATCTAATAAGGGCAACTTAATGTCTCTGCACTGCAATTCCTGCAGGATTTCAAAGGAGAGGAAGTAAGTTATCCTGTCACAATACTTAATATCCTGACCGACATCTATTCGGAGTCCCCAGTAGAACAGTACTCTATTACCACACTTGGCTCCATATCAACGCTTTCCAGACGCAAAAGACTTTCTAATACAACATACAGTAACAGCCCAGAAGGGCACAAAATAGAGCGTTTTTGTTCAAACAATAACGATTTGTTCTAATGAACTGACAGTATTATTAATTCGCCCATAAAATTTTATTTGTACAATCAGACGTGCTGAAGGGGGAAACAGAAACATGTACACGTTTGAAAAAAATCTCGTTCAGAAAGTACGTGATAGCTATCCGTCCACTAGGGCGGTAAAGCCATGAAATCAATAAGATAAAGCTCCGTTTTGTGTATAAACTGTACAACATGATTAAAGTACACAATACTAGATGAGAGTTTCATAAATACACTCAGAGATCCAAATAGCCACTCCAATCCAGACCAATCACCCAACTTTTGTACCGTTGAAGATAACTCATTTCGCCCTGAAATAGTGCTGCCATGAATAAGGAAGCCCGTTTTGTAGAATTTATTTGATTCGCAAAATAAGAGGTTCTCGCACCATCTCGAACACTGATTGTGCTTCTTTCTCAAGCAGGTCACCTAATGTATGTTACACACATCACGTTTACGAACAATCAAGGTGCCCAGTCACCTTTTCCGAAGTAAACTTACTTCTAGTTCTTTGCTGACCCGCTTCTACGTCATACTCACGTATTTATGTTAAATACTAAGGATTACCTCGTTTCACGTGAACTTTTCTCGGGTACTAATCCTACTTGAATTTTGAATGAACTTTCAAATTATTTCCGCAAAATGAAGTTATTGATACCAAAATCACATGAATTAAACTGTCCCATTACCTACGTGAAAAATTACAATACGCAATTCACCTTCCGGTCTTTTTTGTCGAAACTTTTCTAAATCAATGGAAGTTGCATGTTTTATATATTTCATCAGGCTGAAAACCCAACGAAACACTAAATGAGCTTAGTTTCGATTTTAACTTTTACTGAACAATGAGAAGGCGCAACCGACGTGAAAAGTCAACAAATAATATCAACTTCTGACTTTCGGGAATGATTATAAATAAAACCTCTAGTTTCGGTAGAGTATTCTTGAACTCGGGAATCCCTGAGCCAACCATCTCCAGAAGATTCACAGAACATTTTCCGAGAATCGCTGTTTGGAACTTTCCTTAAGATGGACAATTATCCAATGATAAGTAAGATTAGTTGAAAAATGTGCTATTCGCTCGCGCATTCAGTGATACAAGAAACATAATAAAATAATGTCAGTTGTAATTTGATCTTGAAGAACGACACCGCTAGACCGTGTCTGCCTCCATGATACGACTTAGCCTTATCGTATGAACTACAGTTTGAACTTCTCACATCATCGGATATTTTGGACAGGAAAATCTTTGAATAAGTTCCTGGACATTAAATACATTGAAACTGACTGACCCTCGAGAGGAGTCGTACGCATCTTCATACCCGTAGTTGGAAACACGATTTGGAAAGTCTGAAAATGAGACATACAAATAATGAATTGTATGTAATTGTTTTTAATACCATTTGAAACCGGTATAGGTCACAACAGCAGTTGAACAAATATTTTTAAGATAGTAAACGAAATCTAGAGTTTCTGTTTATTACACCCGTGAAAGAAAGCCAAATCATTTCGTTGTTCTCGACTTATCGACGGCATTTCCAGTGGCCGTATGCACCAATATTTTTTTGCGCTCCCGGGAGCGTTTTTTCGTTCCCGGGAGCGCAAAATCGCTCCCAGTGGGAACGTTCCCCAAAATCCGTATGCACCAATATTTTGGGAACGTTCCCAAGCCATTTTCGTTCCCACTGGGAACGATTATCGTTCCCAAGGGTAGAGGTGGGGAACGATCCAATTTTTGGCTTCCCAAAGATAATAATTTATGTTTTTCTCCCTTTTTAGGCTTTTTATCACGCAAATTTTCATTCTAAGAACAATAACACATACCTCATGGACCAATTATAGCTATAATTTATCAACAATTGTACTTATGTGAAGTTTGTACTTTAGCCCCTGCAATGTTAGATTTACCCTTCTTCTTATTCCCCCCAGTGGTAGCTTGACTTGCCCCCAATTATGTGGGTAAAATGAATGTATAGTAAGGGCATATTAAATTGACTGGCAATTCATAACAATTCAACAATCTCCCATCACCCTTTCATTTCCTAATTATTAGTTGAAGATAATGCGTGTTGTTTTATTCCACATAGTTTTATTCCACACAGAATTCAGCGGAAGTCCAGAAACTTTATAATGATGAATTGATCGATTCATCTTAGCAAGAAGTGCGAAAAAATATGAATTACCTTTCCAACGTTCGTGTTGTCATCGTTTGCATTCCCTGACGAACCTGAAGTATGAAAAATGATTCCCTTTTATTTTTTTTCTGTGGTGCTGACTGGATATCGTACTATAAGTTGTTCTCACACTGTGTCGTATTCAATGCGGGAAAGAATTATGCACTCTTCAAGATAGTACCCTATTTTCAAGTTGTAATAACTTGCTGAACAATCCGTTTTTGATCAATGATTTTGATCAATGCGGTTTCTGAACTGTAATGCGCAAACTATGGCATACGCCGGCGGTAAGCAACTCAACTCAAGAGAGACATTGTGGCCTTTCCTGATGACAACTTCCCTAAAATGAAGAGTATTCTCACCTTCGCCCAAGTCTAGATCGGCTTCAATCGTGTGATATTTCCCGTCCTCCTCTATCACCAGTACATTATCGATCGGTTTCTTATACAAAGGACTGACATAGGGGATTTGGAAGAGCTGGGACATCTGTAGTGCCTCGATCACAAAGTTCACCTGAAGGTATGGAGGTCATGGTAGAAGATCTGATGGGTCTTTCAGAACATGTCCATGCCGAAAGCGAAAGCACACTGTGTACCACCCTATTTACGTTAGCTGATGCGCGCCTTTCAGCGGTCGTATTCGAGAATATCCCAACCTGCCTCTCGTCAAACGCTGTATCTATGCTCTTGGCAGAATGGTATCGAGCCCTCCGGATATTTACTATACGTTTTCTGGTATTAATCGTAAAGAAAGAGTCACTCTACCCTTTCACAACGGAATCACATTAAGCAACAACTAGGAGACATAAAACAAGCATTTATGTAAATTTCACTCATAGTCAGATTCACAACTGAACACAAGACACCGACCTTAATCTTGAGTAGCTTGTCTTGAGCACTCGATCGCAGGTCACTCACATCCCCCACGGCAAGAGAAATCTGGAAAGCAATGAGTTGAAATGGGAAAAAAAATAAAAAAATTGAATGAATAACAAACGCTATACTCCAAAAAGAGGACTCGAAGCATATAAAAGCAGGTAAAACTTCATATCTCTTATCGTAAATGCCAACACAATGACCTTTGTTCTATTCAAAGATAGGTTCATTTTTGAAGAAAAAAGTTCCATTTTTTTCTGGTTTTGAAACGGTTCCTCTGAGGTAAAGTTGAACTTAGAGAAGTTATACTGTTGTCGAAAATATTTGAGGAGTCAATGCGGTTCTTATCTAGTTTGTAAATACATTAGTAAACGCCAGTTTTCTGACCATCAAATTCATCAGTAGGATAACGGTGATGATCTCGAAGACAAGAACCAGAACGGAGGGAATCCACTGCTTCGTGCCTGAGAATAACGATAGCATATTTATCATAGATTACCGAATGAGATGCAATGAAACTACTGTAATAATTAAATTGTTTCTCGTAGGATTTCAGGACTTATGTACATTGTACTGCTTACAAGAGAGAAAACATATATCAAATCTCACATGATTAGGCTAAGCTTTTTTTTTACTTCTGTAACTCTCTTAGCCATTGTCACCTTGGTGTTTGTCGTATAGTGACCGAATTTTCGTTGTAGTTTGATCTCTAGACAAGCCGTCACTTTCGAGTTTTGTTCGAAAATGAACACAGTCCAACTACAAACACGGCGAGATACTGCAACACACTTTGTATGGGCTATGGAAAGAGCTAATCTTATATATACACTTCTCCGAGACAACCACATCATCTCTGAAGGTCACTTACTTAGAATATCATTCGCGTCCACTTCTCCGATCATCATGGTCGACGTTTTGGTGAGAGCCTGTAGAACAACGAACAAGCCCTCGAGAATCGTGCCATTCGTGTCCTGAACAAAAAAGTCAAATGAATGTCCGGAGAGATTTTGTCGGTTGTACTATACGGATTGTGGTTCGAACTCCTAAAAAGCGAGCAAAAGTTATGTAACCGGGTTATCAAGCTTCTCAGCGCGAAGACAGTCTGCAGGAGTGTCTCGTTTGACAGTTTTCCCATTTACTGTCAGCATGAAAAGTTCATGTTATACTAATCGGTGTCTTTTTAAACTGGTTAGGTGAGAATCTGCGAGGAAAGGAGGTGCAGAGAGGCGTTGGGACCGAGTTGCTCATTTTATACGGTAACTCAGATGATCAGAAGACTATTCTCATTTCCTATAATTGGCTCATCAAGAGAGGATATATATATATATATATATATATATATATATATATATATATATATATATATATATATATATATATAATTGAAAAAGAACATCGCTCACACTTCGTACATTCTGCCATGGTTCGGTGCCCGTGTCTCTCATTATGAGATGGAATGCGAAGGAAAAGGCAATCAGGGTGGGAATCCAAATGGTCGCTATCTGACAACAAAATCAATAATAAAATGAAATCGAACAGTTAAATTATGTTCGTGCTACATAAAATAGAATTCACGACGCATACTTGAGTTGGACGGTCTAACTATGACATTCACACAATACGTGTTGGAAAGAACTCACAACTGAAAAGATCAAACTACAAACCCATATGGTTCATAACAACATTCGAACACATCAGGAATTCCAATACACAGTATGATGCTAATTTAATGTCACCAAGAACAGCAACATATTCGAGATATTCGCCATTTGAAAACACTTACATGTCCAAAGGACTTCAGTATGCGCACCATCATGAAAATGTAGATTCCAAACGGAGATTTTCTAAGAATATAGAGAAAGTTGATCCAGGCAGAAATGATAGCTACAATCGGGAGGAACCACGCGATGATCTCCTGCAGAAGATACCAAGTCTCGGTTTCATGACTTAATTTTATTCATTCACAATGAAATCACGCCAATATATAGCGAGTGACCCTATCGAGTTCACTTTTCGAGTTACCGCCAAATCTGATATGGTTCAAACTACAAACGTAGTTTCCCCGTGATGTAATTTTTCGGTATAGTCAACAGGAATAGCCAGAACCGCCCACGGCTGTTTACGCAGATTGGTTTCAAGGTATGGTTTTTTCATCATCATTGGGACTTTTACAGTGTGGTCTCAAAATCTTCAGTGTCGTTTGAATACATAAATGTTATCAGAAAGCTCAACAAATTTGGCATGTGATTGTATGATTCCTGCAAAAGAACTCAGAAAACGTTCGGGTTTGCTTAAAGTAGGACGATTATGTGGACCAATCCCGTGTCAACCATCCTTTAAGCTGCAATTGAAAAATGTATTGCAGTTCAAAGGACTGAAGCGTTGCGATTGGACACATAATCGTCCTTCTTTAATAAAACAGTTGATGAAGAGTTTAAAACGTGTACTGTAGAGTGAGTAGGAACGACATCGACTATACCTTTTTCTCCAAATGATAGTCGTCGTAGCCAGACAGGGTAGGGAACCACACATAAAGGAATGTGGCGATATACGTGAGGATATTGAACACGTAGGAAACAAGAAACCAGAAGGATATCCGATTTTCTTCCACACGCGCCTTGACGGTTCCCTTCACGAACTGGAAAATATAGTAGAATGTAGGGGTCTCAGATGTCCGTATTGCAGTTGTAGTTTGGTCAGGGACCAGGAAACACAACCTAACACCATAGTACGTATGCTAGAAGATCCCGACACCTTCATCCCATCCTGCGTCTCTCGCTCTGTCACACTATTTTGCGGCACTGGTATACCGACGAGATGTAAGATCAGAGAAAAAGCGTAGGTTTGAGTCTAGTGCGCCCCCTATGCTTCAACTAGCGCGAATGAGTAGACTCATAATGAGAGTGCACACCAATTACACTTCAATTTAATTCGATAATAACTTATATACTTATATTTGATATTGTTATAACTTAGATAATTTTCGAAATAACTCACCATCATAATAGAAAATAAGGCGACAAAAGCGGTGACGACCCAGTCCTTCCAAGCGGTTTTGTAGAATATGTGGGACGACAAAAAGAGCAGAAAAAAGGCAAATGCTGAAAAGTTGATAAAAATTGTATGCTGCAATTGCGCGATCCGTTTGTGTTCGTGTTCTAGGGTGTAGAAATAGCGGACAAAGCTGTAAATCTACCTTTTTCATGTTGATTATCTATCGTTTCGTTCTCACCCTTCTGTGAACGCAGTGAACAAGAGTTTGTTGTTTGTTGATCAATGCGAGTTTTTCGAGTCCAAGCTCAACGATACATCACTTTATTGTTTCAATAATTCGGTAAGAATGCGTCAAAATCGTGCTAAAGTGATCGTCCACTGAAAACACTTTGCTAAACGTTTGAATAATATTACATATTATATTGCTACATAAATTGCAAAAGGTTCCATTGTACTGTACCAGCTATATGGAGGGTGTATATGAGGGCACAGTCGAGCAGTTTCTGGTTGACGTAATTGAGCAGCATCGGATGACGGAGAACGGCCCATTTCTTCTTCTCTTTCTGAAAACATTCGGTATGCTACATGTTGAGGAGCACTGCATCGCAGCTAAATCTTTGGAATTACTCGTAGAATTACGTGAAACGATTTCGTAAGGGGCGGGGTAATTGCGAGGGGCCAGCCAGTCTGCGTATCATTGATCTACACACTCTCTCAACTGCTGGCAAGTAATCAACGACCGCTCGCCTCGCACCGCTCAATCAATGGAATCATCTGCTGTTTTTACAGGGACAATGCAAACTGGCGACTATACCACGGATAGATCAATATTCGATTGCAATACATTGATGTTAAAAATAGCTTTTGCATAGAACCGACCAATTGTTTCAGTACTCTCCAATCGATCTCTGTAGGTTGCAATTGCTGTTCGGGACCATCATCGTTCTGATTTGAGCCGCCTCTGAAAAAAATATATGAAAATTGGTTCAAGGAAATCATTCATACAAATATATAATGTGGGCGATTCAATACGTTACTTTCCACATTATCCGACATTTGGTACTCAAGCTGAAGCGATCTAAAGAAAACCACGCAGACAAGGTCCTATGTGGTACCTTAACTTGCTGGCTCGAATAGTTGTTCAAATGCAAATTATTCGCAAATGGAGTTTCATGACACTGTCGCTTGCATTTTTGTAGCTCATATGCTTTCTTCGCTTTGTTTGCTATGTTCTGCATTGTATAAATTAACAAAATACAATGAAATTTGGTTTACTTTCTGCTTCATAGTTCAATCACGGCACGTTTCAGAAAAAGTTCCAGAAACATGTTTTGCATAATGATCCAATACAACCGCGTACCTTTCGAAATAGTCAAAGACAAAGACCGTCTGATTCGTGTCCGGCAAATATTTCACTCTCGAACGAGCATTGTAGAACTCCAGTCCGAAACTGGAAGCGGTGATTAACATGAATAATACAAATTGAAGAACTGGAATTCAGAGAACCAAAAATGTTAAGGTTTCTGTGTTCCAACAAGATTTGTTCGTATTCATTTTTGCTGATATATAACGCACTGCGTGAAGTTACTAATCCACGTTTCTTTCATGAAAAAGAAGTGAAATCTGTTTGAACTAGGTTGATACAGGAAAACTAGCAGCATTCCGTGCTCAGTGCTCACATAGAACTCGTCGGGTCTTTTATCAACGGGACCAATTACGACAAAATGTTGGGCTGTTATTCGATATATCATAATCTGATAGAACAACTTGAACAAAACCCCACAGAGGATTTGGAAGCTAGATTGTTTTTTAGAGAAGCACGATTTAATCCATCGCGTTCTACGTTCTTGTGCATTGCCTACCACAACATGCCTGAGCTACCGTATTGGGAAGCGTAAGCGTGAACATGTAAACGATACTTATTGGCTATGCCCCCAGGCTATATCTGGACTCGGAGGCTTAATCGATACCTATGTTGTGTACGTTTGTGCACCTGTCGCTCGACTCAGACCCAAGAGTGAAGTCCGTGGGTTCTCGAAATCTTCGATAAAATCTCAACAGACGTTAAAGGATCTGAAAACTCACCGATCAGAGATGGGATCCTTTGGTTCTGCTTTCTCGAACATGCACTGAAAGAATGCCTTATGCCTTAGTGAAACTAATTTCAATTTCACTTGCACAACAGAGATCTAGAGAGAGGGTGAGAGGGGGGGGGAGAAACAGAGAGAGAAACAGAGAGAAAGAGAGAGAGAGAGATACAGAGAGAGAAAGAGAGAGAGAGAGACGGGCGGGGAGAGACATGAGAAGCCAGCAGTCAATCAATGGCAGAGTAGGAAACTTTACAACGAGATGCACAGATGCATTTTCAGCAATTACATTAATAGTTATAGCAGGTGAAAATGATTTCCGTTCAATTAGGATTGATCACGAATATCTCGTTGTCAAAGTGAAACACAATATAGACCGAAACGTATAACAGTAGACGAACATAAATAACTAAAATTTAGGTTAACTAAAAAAAGTTATGTTTGATATATTTCCAGAAGTGTCTCGAACTCTCCACTGAATACAGAGAGAGGTGAGCGCGAGAGGGACTGTACATGAATTTCAAACACAAACATGAACTAATTTGGCATTGATTCGATACGCAAATAAACCTCTTTGTTGCTGTATGAACCAGCACTCTACAGAGTATATTGAAAGAGAGAGAGAACGAGAGAGCGAGAGAGGGGGAGAGAGAGACGGAGAGACGGAGAGTTAGAGAGAGATGGGAGGGTTAAAGAGAGAAAGAGCATGAAAGACAGAGAGCTATAGAAGTACACATATTGGAGGAAAGGATCGATGATTAGGTAAGGGAGATATAGGATGAGAGAACATTGGAGTAGAACTATGGTTGGTGATTCACATATGAAAAAAGGTTCAAATGTGTGTAGAATAAGTTGTGTAAAACAATTTTTTGACCGAATTCATAGTAGGTATTTGTAATATTCCAGAATGAAAAACTCTTTTAATAGCAGACAATATTTGCTCTATAAAAATGTATCAGAGAATGAGACGAAACTGCGAAATTCAATACTAGCTGGAAACAAAGGCAAAGATCGCATTTCATAGTGAAGATAGTAATCAATGGACGTCCTCTCTTTCTATCTTTTTCCATCTTTTCTAATTTCTCAACAATTCTTTATTCCACATTCGTCTACATCCACAGAAGTTGTAGGATTTTTTCCTTGATGAGCAGGAGACTTATATTCTGACTGTCAATAATTGCCTGATATCCCATTATAGTTATACCTATTTTCTCTTTGACCCTCTTTCTCTGAGAGGGTCAAAGATAAAATAGGTATAACTCTCTCCTTATCTCTATCTTTCTCTTTCGCTCTCTCTCTCTCTCTCACTCGCTTCCGATAGTTGTTTCCCACCGGCCTATATCATCGCAGTAAGCTCCTCTGCCATGCATGACTGCCTTTTCGAGGCCTAAATTAATATTCTAATTCTGCATCCAGCGGGACTTGGGGGTAGTTCATGAGAGACAATCCCAACTGAATCATGGGTCTGCGAAGAAGGTGCGGGAGCTTTTATAGAGTGACCGAATCATTGCTGTACTTTAATCTCAGTCCACGCAGTAATGAACTGATTTCAACCGGACATAACTCAAACTACAAACATAGCAACACACATACAAACATACAAACATACAACATACATACAACATACAAACATACAAGCAACAAAAAACATACAAACAATCAAGGATCAAACTACAAACATAGCGAGAGGACAACATACACGGTATAGACTTGATTGGGCAAGTGCATACCATATACCTAAGATGCTCGAACCTCGTACAGTTCTCAGCAGCTGTTTCAAGAGAACACTTTGGCAGCGTGCCAATGAAATGTTGGATCACAGTTTTTCAGTTTACCTGTGTTTTTCAGAAGTGGTTTTGTTTACATTTTTTGTTTACAACCAAAATTCAGCATCGTGCAAACCTTATTGTCACCGTGCTCAAGGGCTCAATAGGAACGACGACAACAGAGAGACATAGAAGGGCTAGGAACCACAGGGATTTTGTTTTTTTGTATTTAATCGATCTATATGCTGACGTGAGAGAATGAAAAACATTATCACGGTTTTTCATAAACAACTTCAAACGTGAAAACAAAAGGGGTAGATCTGAGGCGCAATGCAAAATCCGAACCGTACTTGAACAGTTTCGACTGAAGGGACGGTATTTTCTTCGACTTTTCTGGTGTTTCGGTAGTCGGGGTGAATTGACGTAGAATTCGGCCGTAAACACGTGTTGTGCTGTGATAATGGAGGTGCGATGACTAGTTTGGGAGGAAAACGGAAATGGCATTGTGCCAGATGAGGTTGGAAATCGCCACGCCCCTTGATATCCCGCAAACAACCGCTCTTTCGGGTGAAACGAGGGAAGGAAATCATTCAATTGGTCGGCCAGAATAGAATGGGTCGGGCGGTGTCGCAGTTGTAGATGCGGTCACCTCAATAGGAGCAAGGGTGTACGGAGAATCTGATGCCTACTCTTGTGATTGATCGAATTGGAAAAGGAATCTGGTCAATCAATACAGCTACACGGTTTGCTCAGAATATGGCACGATAATCTTGGTCAGTCAGGTGACTTGTCCCTTAAAGGGACCGTTCCTCACTTAAAGGGACCGTTCCGTTATAATTTGGACGGATTGAAAAACATGAAAACTCTAGAATACTGCTTGCCGCTGGACTGGTGGCCCCTCACTATTATATTCAAAAAAATGGAAATCGGTCGAGAAACAAGCCTTTTATGAGACAAACTACCCTCAGGGTTACTGTATCACGAATATTTTGGCCGAGAGGTGTAATCTGTTTTAGAACACCAAACTTACATCTTAATTAAACCAAAAATAGAAAAAAGACCTGGAACAGAGAAAGAGAGCTAAATTGGGGAATTTTCACCAAAAGTGATTGATTTGTTCATTTGTCCCCAAGTATACATTCATAACTCGAACCACCAAATTAAAAAGGGACGGTTCCTTTAAGGTTGGCTCACAAAGTCTGCTATGCATTGAAATCAAACTATTAGGATGTCACCTCCTATAAAGTATAACGTGTTTCATTCTGTCACCCTGTCTAATAGTGGTCACTCATACAGGGTACAGAAGAGTTCACTAGAACCAGCGAAGCAAAACTATTGTGAAGCATTCGTCCGAACAACGTTATTATAATAGCAACACCTAAATTCGGTTTATCAGCATCGTGGGAGTTGCTAAGAGCTCAGTTAGTGCAATTGAAGTCAACTAGAAGTTTCATTTCCCTTTTCTCGATATGATGTCCTATAAATAAGTCTCTCTTTCATTCTCTCTCTCTCTCTCTCTTCTCTCTCTCTCTCTCTCATTCTCTCTCTCTTCTCTCTTTCTCTCTTCTCTCTCGCTCTATCAAGCGACAAAACACGAATACATATTTTACAACACAATTTGTGGTGAGAGGAAGATAAGATAAATTCAAGGTTTCCAAATGAGATCAGGGAAGAATTTTATATGGCTGCGGGATGCACTGCAATTTGTATTCGTTCATCCCTGGAAACCTCATTTAGCCTGCGGGCTAATAGCAGATGCAACCAATCAACACAAAATACGGCATGGAAACCTACTAAATGTGAAAATTCTAGTCAACAGAACCGATATTCATTGAATGTTCCCGGAAACTCTGATATTTTCTAAGTAGAATTTGAAAAGGTAAGTTGACGGTAAAAAGCATATTATCTACACAACCTTTTTGTGATGAGTTTCACGAGTTCTCGCTTTCACGTGAAGCGATTGTTCAGAATATTCTCGCAATGCGAGATGGATAGATCGAGACATAAACTGAACATATGTTCTGGATCTGTCCTAGCACAGATTCGCAGATTGGCCAACTTGATTTCAGTCGTGTTAACTACTTCGCGTTTGAAGGTGTAATGGCAAGAAAACGAGGTATCCCCAAGCATGTACTCGATAACCAATAACCATTCTCTGCTACGGAGGTGGTCCACAAGCCCACGCAATTGGTTGATGAAGCGAACAATCAATGAATGATAAAGCCAATGACAAATTTTGACGGTTATCTTTTGGATGGCACTGCTTACGGCTAAATATAACGTCTTCCTCAAAGTGCTATCCAGATTCAACCGAAATAAAATCCAGGCGATTTCCTAATGTATTTTACGAGGGCTTGACCTTAGTAAACTCATTCAACTTCCTGCTTGTAAGCTGTCGAAAATGGCTAAATGTTAGTGGCTAGGTGCCTAGGTGCCCTCTCCAACCACCACAGTGGAATGATCGTATTCGTTCAGTTTCCACTACCTCAAGTCATGTACTCTCTGCAGCCAACAAATGTGAAAATCAGTTACCAGTTTTGCAACATCAATGAAGAAGTGACAAGTGGTTTGACGAGATATCAGTTTTCAACAAAATCAGCATACAATTCTTAGAAAAGATAAAGGGATATGTTTGACTGGGAGAATCGAGCCAAATTACACCATTTGAAATAACGAACAGAAGAAGTAGTCTGACAAGCTGATAACCATTTGGTTACTTCAATATCGATGAAATTTGCGGTTAGGAAAGTTGCTGTCCGGGTTCGCGATAAGCAGCCCTTGTCAACAAATGGTCCGATAAGGAAAAATGCTCACGGGTTCACGTACTCTCACGTAACTTGGCCTAATACTGCTTGAATATATTAATGTTTTTGTCTTATATGAACAGGAACTTGTTCAGAAATATGTCTGCGTCTCCTCACGTTGACATATTTTTGTGTTAAAGACCAATGGGCATGTGGCTTTTTCGCTTGATAATTTTAGATGTAACACTAACTGAAGCATACTGTTTTCCACAGAAAGTCAGCCACATGTTTTTAGTTTTCATACATAAAAATGCAAACTTGAGCAGTAAAAACGTTTATTCACACAAAGACAGGCAAAGTATATTTATATATAGATATTCTCGAATATTACATACCTGTATCATCAACACAGGGTATTCATTGAACTAGTAAAAGGTCATGTAAACGTGAAGAAAGATGAAACACTGACTTCACGTGACTTGTAATTTGACTACAATAACAACCGAAGAACAATAAGTGAAATCTAAGTTGAGTGAAACTTAATTTAATGGAAACGAACGTATAGACAACAGTTGAGAATCATGAGCAAAAATCAAATTGCGCAAATATTACATATATATTCAAATGAGGTAACATCTACATGTATACATTAAGCTGTGAATAATTTACTCTCTAACATAATTGGCAGGAAAAAGTCCAACTTTGGGGCCAATTTTACCCTGCCACCATCCAGAATCATCTGAAATAATTACTATTACTGCACGGTCGTGCAAAATACGTCCAGGTATCGGTGTGAGATTTCGGTAGTAGTATGCTTTCTGCCGTAACTACGTGAACTCCTACAGTATCAGTTAGAAATTTGGAAGAATGGAAACATAACATTCACAAAAATCAACTTGAAATTTTCCGGAAACATTGTTGAACAACTGTATTTAAGTTTCAGTTTCCTACTTTAGGAGTACGTAGGAATATTTGTTTTGAAAAATGATAACCCGACTGAGACAAAACATCTGCTCTCATTATTATGTACATTGGGTAGCACTGATTGAAACAGTTCAACACAACATGGCAAACACATGTGTTATCTCAAGATTTTAACGTTTACATATGACGCAGACACTTTTATTTCAACACTCAATAAATAACGTCCGGAGTATCAGGGGTTCGTACACATTAGTGCTTCAACGGTATTCACGAGTTGATCATAGAGAAAACACGTGAACTTCTTACGTGAAATCACGTGATTTTATCGGTTGATTCGGCAGCACCAATATGTTCTCGCTTAATTGCGAACTTGAAAACCGAAAAAGTTATTGGAACGCACGTTTCTGCATCAACTCGATCTCATTTCCAGTCTCGAAAGACAGTTCATCCGTATCTTGCGCATCGTACGCGTAGAGGGCCGTGACCACCGGATAGAGACGGGGCTTGGCCGCCGGTTTCGGCTTCGGAACCGGCCGGGACGGGGCCGACTGGGGCTCCGTTGACTTGAAACAAATAGTTGAAGAGCCCATATTGAACAAGCACACAGAGTTTGCAACGAATACAGAATTCGCGGTAGTTGGAGGATCAAACTACACAACGGCCGCGCATCTGTTTTAAAAATGACTCTGAAGAAGCCCCCACAATTCAAGGAACGGCAAAAGCCTCACGAAAAGATCTAAAAGGCTGTTTAAAATGCGGAGTTGGAAATAAACGCAAGTTAACTCTGGCATCAAGCAACGAATCGCATTTGAAGAAGTTTGTTTTCGAAGCATACTGGATATAGAGAACAAGAGAACCCACCCTAAGGTTGGCAGCGGAGTTTAGCTGGATGTTCGCGAAAGGCGTCGCCACTCCGCCCATTTGAGAGGGGTCAACTGGAACAAAAAACATCTGAATGAAATACTATAAATGAAAAGTTGTCCGCTTGCCGGACACTCTGGAACACATTCAACAGTTCTCCTCCAGCAGGCAGACTTCTTCTGTACTCATAAGAAGGGCCTGCCATCTCATCGTGTGAAGCTAATTCATACGAGCTTCTCAATAAGAGCCCAGAACACAGGGCAAATGGGTTGTTAATGAGATTGTCTCATCGGACCATAAACTGCTACCGCACAACTACAAACTGAGAGCGAATAATTACGGATATAACCACACTCGGTACTCGGTAAGTTCTTTGATCACAAGAGTGCAGCAGCTAGTAGCATTCGATTTCTTATTCAACCTTCAAAATTGCTCATTCCACAATGCTCTCGCTTCCACTGTATACTGTATACTGCTGTACAGGGAATACTATAGTTAGAATGAAAAAAAACGTGTACGTTGGCGCATGCTCATAACCCGTTAGTAAAAAGAAGTTGCTCACACGAGGGCGGCGGCTGGTTCCATGCCGCAGTGGAGTTCGATTGGGAGGGACGTCTGTTCACAATTGAAGACGGAACCTAAACACTAGATGGGTAATACTTCTTACTCATTCTCCTCATCATACTGGAGTAATAACCATTAACATATCTCTGTAACATCTACCGGTTTGACATAAATGAAAAGCAGTAAAATAGGAAACCAAACCAAATTCGGTTTCCCGGTTCGAAAAATTCAATTTCACTGCATAAGAACGACGTGGGCTGTAGCTGGGAGCATTAGAATATGGGACCAACCTGCTCGACGATGCCGTGTTGTTGTCTGGAGTCGTTTCCTTGAGTTGGTGGGTGGGAGCCATTCCCTTGATGTTGGTGGGAGGGCGGGGCGGGGCGGGTGACCCCCCGCCGGCCAGACACCCGCAACTTGTCCACTCGACGCTGGTAGCCACTGCTGGGTCGCTGCATTGACGGGCCTGCAGAGCAATGATAAGGAGCTATGATGGAATGCATACATTGAATCGAATAATATGTATATTGATGTGTAGTTTGTTGAGGAGAGAAAACTACCCTTTTCCTCTTCTTTTCCTACAATCCCATGTTATTGGAGTTTCACATGTATAAATGCGAAAAGTCACGTGTTAAATCGTTGATCTTTTTCATACTAACAGTTGTGTGAGACTGTACAGTGGTATCATCGATGATTATTAGCTCATGTCATCGCTGGCAGAGACTCCAATCTTACAAGAAGGTCGCGTGATTTCTCACTATGGCCATACTCACGTGTGGTGTTTGGTAGTCCCTGTCCGATGGATACATTCAGCGTGTTTCCCTTCGAGACCAACGTGCACTTGGCAGTGGAGCCGCCCTCGCAGGAGAACTGCACGGTGCGCGTGCCGCCGCCGAACCGAGACTTCTTCAGCGTGATTGTGTGCGAGGTGCGGAACTCCAGGGGGAGTACTCCTCCGTTGGTGCGCTCCTTGTACCGCTTACTAGAACAGACTCGTGCTCAAGGTCCATAACTCACAATTCATGATCCCTTTTCATCCGGTAAATGAGCAAGACCTCAGAGAAACGGTAATCGCTCTGTGAATCAACGGAGAACGACTGTAGTTAGAATTTACACTAGGTATGAGTTTATATGATATCGTAATGATATTATATTGCAATGGACACAAATGTCCGTATTAATGCATTTTTAGTCAGTGGTTTGGTGATTGAATAAATGGCACTCATAATCTCATGAAACATGGCACACCTGAGATTGGTGAGGAACTCGGTTTTGAAGGCAGTTTCGAGCAGAGAAGTGTAGTCGTCTCTGACATAGAGTACGACAAAGTCGTCCTGGTACGGACTCAGCCCCACTGCCATAATACGAGGAATATCGATTTGTCTGGAATTAGAATGCCATGATTAAATAGTTAGAATGAAACGAAAACAACACCAGTAGTTTATTCAAGGCTCACGTACATTATGGACAAACCACGTTATTCGCCATTGCGTGTAAACTAATACTGTTGTGTTTTGCATTCTTCTGAGAGATCAATACGATGAACGACGTCAAAATATTCGAGAACAGCAACAAACATCTTATAACTAGTAACTTATAACTTTGACATGAGTTTCCGACCTTTTCACGACCTCCACGAGTTGGCCTTTGTTCGGACCTTTCTTCGCCTTCTCCCTGCCGATCAGGGAGAGATGTTTTCCGGTCAACAGAACATCCAGTTTTGAAACCTGGACAGAAATAACAACGTTAACGCAGACTCGATTCATTTTACTAGTATGGATTTCAAACAAATGTAAAGGTGGCGATCTTTTTTCTGTTCTAACAAAGTATAATTTTTCGATACTAAAAACTAAACGCTTGTATATTGCTGAATTTAAACGTTTTAGAACACAGAATGCTACTTGTACAACTTTTTCCAAATGATCATATTTTATGTTTCACGTGACTTTTCCAATGCGAGGTCAATAAAATCTGTCAGATCATCAAATTTCAACCAGGTGCTATCAGAAAGTTCCCAAATTCTCATGTTTCAATCACATGCTATCTGATTAGTATATTTAATACTAGAACCAGTATACCTCAGTAGATGAGAAACAAATTCAATACAAACAAGGGCGTCACTATCAAATAATTTCAGCCTAGAACGAACGTATGAACGTATATGACGCATATGTGAGAAAAAGGTGCAACTCTCACCCTAAATCGTCGATCGTACTTATTTGCAGTGTGGGCGAAATCAACTCTCTCACGTTTGCCAACCAGCGCCTGAAAACAAGTGATTGGTGTGTGTTTTAGAAATATGTCAATAATGTGATAAATTGTTCATTGAAACATTATTATTATTATCACAGTAGAAGTAAAATGGTTAGTTCTGCCACGCGGTGTAAGGAGCGATTGCAATATAAAGGTATTTTCTATGGTTACATCATTATTATGTCAACTATCTGGATATAACGGTAAATGAATAAAACAACCAATGATATTCAATAATCATTCGCAGTGGTGTTGATCTCACGTGACTTACACGGCAGTTTAGCTGCAAGATGAAGCAGAAATGATTTCTCAGCTGTCTAGTATACCTGTAAGGCAGGATGGTACTCCAGGCCAATGTAATCTCCAACAAAGTTTCTGTTCAGCGAGTATCTTCTACGCTCTTTCTTACCGAACAGCAGATCTGACGCTTGTTCCTGAATAGAATACATTGGGCGAAAAAGTGAAAATACTTGAAAGAAACAATTTCGATCATCAATCATTTTGTGGGATTCTGGGTGAAAAAAACCGCCCATCAGCGAGAAACAGGTTATAAAACAAACCAAAACGATATATAAATTTCACTTGAATTTAGTGTTCGTTCTCTGCAGAGTTCATCCTTTTCAGCCTCTGAGAACAAGATACCTCGAATGTAAGCATTTTCCAAGAAAAACCTGTTGACAAACCGCGAGAAAGTGTGATTTGTGTACCTTCTGTTTGGCATGTCTCTCGCGGGCATGATGCTGCCTCCAGGCCTTCTGAATGACGCGCGCGAAGCCGTCGTACTTCCGCTCACGACGCTCTTCCAGAAGGAACAGCTGAAACGGAGAGACGATATATAATAGTATTTTGGTATAATATATTACACGAAATATGCAACGGTACACACGAACATATAAAAACAGTAACACAGTACTGTTCTTTTCTCTGAAGGCAACTATGTTCTGTGTCACAAGGCTTTTGGATCGGATAGTTACGAAATTCGTGCTCAATAGAAGATAAACTTGTGAAATGTGAAACAGTTTTGCTTTTCACGAGAATAACACCAATAGCGAAAAAATTAGGTTACAATAATTACAACCCTTCCTATTTTGTTACTAATATACTAGAGACCATGCAAAGATTTGAAATTGCACGAAAAAACTGTTTGTGCACAGTGTCAATCATTCCTCTTGGCGAAAATGGCATTACTGTACCCCGCAAAATATCTGTGACCAACCGATTCAGGATTCTTGATGAATATCTTGCTCTTTCCCATCTGATACTGATCTCTGTCCATGTTCACACTGCGAATAAGAATCTGAAAATGATTTAAATTTTATCTCTATACGCATCTCCCTCTTTTCCTCCCTTCCTCTCTCCCCCCCCCTCTCTGTTTCCTCCCTTCCTCTCTTTCCCTCCCTCCATCTATTTTCCCTCTCTCTCTCTCTTCCCCCCTCTCCCTCTCTCTCCACCCCCCCCCCCCCCCCCTTACCTCGCACCCCTGTCGTGGATCCCCCCTCCACGTGGGCCAAGTCTGTTCTGAGAGAATTGCGTATCTCCAGAGGAACTTCTCGAACGACCTTCTATACGCGAATCCCGCCCTCCGCACACGAATATTTTCCCGCAATCCCAGATATTCCACTTGATGGCGAACTCTTAATTGCACAATATGACAATACAGAAGAAATAGAACCTTAATGCTCCTACAAAACGAAGGACAATGTGTGGAAACAAACATTAAAACCCAAAAACAGTGGTAACGGGTACAGTTGCCGGTGCTTGTTCACGTGATGCGTGACTATCTCATAGTAGTACACTGGAATAAATCACCTAATAAACCGCTTCTAACCGGCTAGTAGCCGTTTGATCCAACCGCTAGTACCAGTTTAGTAGCGGCCTGCTAGCAATTAAGTCGAAACTAGCTAGCAACCTAGTAGCAAAATGATTCAAATTTGCCGATGTTTCGAACTCGGCGTAGTTTTTTAGCAGCCGTGTGATAGTAGCTCGGTAGCTATTTGCTGAACTACTATCAAATCACTACTAGATTGCGACTGAACCTCTACTAGCAAACCTCGCTAGTAGAAGTTTTCGGGTAGAGGCGAAACGTGCTACTATGAGTTCTTACTAATATTTTAACGTATTCATGTTCTTTATGTTTGAGCTTTCACTTCAATTGATCGGAGCGCCACTAGCGAGTGGCGGGTAGCTAGCGGCCAACTTTCTATGTAGTATAGATGTGTGAGCCACCTCTGATCGTCCCAATCGTTCGCCTTTTTCGTCTCGTTCGGTTTGATGCATCGCACGTAGTGGGGCGTGCACTTCATCAGCGACTCCACCAGCACATTCGCCTGATTCTGCAACCAATCGATAAACGCATATCAACTGTGCAATTGTCACCATTCCCACTGACACTCCTACAGTACACATTTGCACTTTCTAATGACTCCTTCATAACCTAACTACCCACTTGGACGACAATACTATCTAACTCTTTGAAATGAAAAATCAAACATGAACGCTATTCTAACTAGACTCCAGGATAGCAGTTAGGTAGTTAAACGAATTGAACTACATTTTGGTCAATTTAAAAATCACGAATATAATAAGAACCTATATTCCAAATAGATTCGATGGACAAGTTCTAAAGAGATAGTTGAGATGAACATTGTTGCTTATGTGGTTGTGCAATTAGTATAACTGCCAACTGGCGTCTAGCTAGAAAACCAGATTGTGGCACGGTTGAACATTATCAGTATGATTAACATGTAAACATGTGAACATATTTGTGAACGGACCCTTATTTTGGTGGAGAAGGTCGTCGGTCTCTTGCCGCCCCCGGTGTTTACTGCTTCGGAAAACAGAGAACTCACGAATTTACTGGAAGAAATTTATTGAAAAAAAAATAGATTAAAGAAGGACGATTATGTCGTCCAATGGCAACGCTTCAGTCGTTCAAACTGCAATGAATTTTTCAATTGCAGTTTAAAGGACCGTTGACACGGGATTGGTCCACAAAATCGTCCTTCTTTAAACACTTGATGAAACACAGTGCTCGAATTTCAAAGCTGGCCGACTTCCTAACTGCTGTGTTTGTAGTTTGATGCCACCATATGTTCAACATATTAAGCTACAGTTCACATAGTCATTCTCTCTGTAAATGACGGTGATAGTCACTCACTTGGAACATTGTTGCATCAGAAGAATGATATCGGGATAAAGCACATCTCTGTTCCTATCACAGAATCCCTCCACGTTGTACACCACCTGAAACCAGACATGTACAGTCCGTTCCACGTACGTTTACAGTATGATTTATCCCCAGGATGCATGTATCGCAGATTTTTGTAATGTTAAAGTCTTCGTCAGGCGTTTAAAATTATGTTATTCTAAAATCTACCTCCAGTAACTAGATTAGAGCGAAACAATGTATAGCTTGGATTAATATAATTCCCAATCATCAGTTCGTCCAATGTAGATGTAGACTAACAATTTACAAAAACAATTGTCAACTATTTGCATTACAGTAATCTTTGCCTTGACTGGTCCGGTATTGCTTAGTGCTGAGTCAGATTTTTTCAATTTCGGTCCGTGAATTCACCTACTTGTGGGAACCACAATAATACTACCAGAAATATAAATCTGTTCCGGTTCCTTATATGAGGAAACTGAAACATTCACTCACATCTCCAGCATAGTGTTTAACGATGAAGCATTGACTTCCGGTAGAATAGTGAGGATGTTGCGATACGGACTGAAACATTCAACTGGTATACAGGGGTTACCACGTCTCAGTTGTAGTTTGAACCCTATACACGTCTTATTTTTTAACTGCCATTGAAAGACAGTGTGATCAGGCTACAAACACACCAGTAACAGTACATGTTCCATTACACCCTGAGGTTTCAATCATAGTTTACTAGCAGTGTATGAAGTGTCTGCTAGTGCAAACAAATGTATGCATAAATATATTCAATAAGTAGAATAATGGTTTAGATTTGAATAATACAGTTGATTAATTGACAACTGATAATCATTTATTCATGTATGTATTAACTTTATTTTAGTTTACTTTATTTTATTTAACTTAATTCTGTTTATTTAACTATAGAGTAGGTGTACCTTGTTAAGAGTTGATAGAAGCTGGTTGTCAACCCCATCCGATTGTCCATGATTTTGAGCACAGGTATCGTCGAGCAGACACATTATTCCTGATTTAATATAATCGAAGTAAAATATTATGTATCATTACTTACTCTTATATACAGATTATGTCCGTTTGGTGGTAACTGCCACCACCACTAATCTTATGAAATCTTACACGGAGTTTCTTTTTGAGTTCGGTATTCGACAGTTGGCCACTAGCATTCTTTCAGTCGGACTATTCACGAAATCTGGCTGATATGGTATTCATTATTGCCCAACTCTTACAGTACGCAATCAAACGTATTAGTGATTGTTGCAATGGCGATTCGGGCAATATCTCCAAATAAAATTCATCAAAGACACGGAATCAGTTACAAAATTATTATGGGTCACAGAAAATCTCATTTCAAACATAATCAAAGTTTCGAACTGAAACCGGAGTGCACAAGATAAAAAAGGCTATAACTTTGCAGTTTTACTCAAAACTGCTGACAGCAGGAAAAGTGGTGAATGAGCTGCAGCAAATGGTGGAACAGTGAGATGAAGGGGCCACCAACCGGGGGGTCGTTTGGCCTCGATCAAGTCGCAGACGATTTTGTTGTTGAAGTACTCGATTTCGGTCCATTGAATGCCTTCTTTCACGTATTCCTCCTGCTCCGCTTTCAATGTCAATTCGATGAATATTTGTTGAAGTTTCTCATTCACAAAGTTTATACTGAAATATATAACAATAGCGAAGTGATAAGAAAGGGAGAGTCGTCCGAGAGAGCTTCTCCGAAAACTGTATGTTCCGTTGAAAACGTTAATCAGTGAACTTTCACACTCTTCATAAAACCCACCAAAACTGTTCAAATCCATTATTCTCGAATATTTCGAAACCGTAGATGTCGAGAATTCCCACGGAAAGGCCAGTGTCGGTGCCCGCAGCCACTTGCAACGCCCCGTTCACGATTGAGACTGAAAATGAGGAAGGCCATATTCAGCAGGACTTCGTAAGTTCTCTCCCTCTCTCTCTCTCTCTCTCTCTCTCTCTCTCTCTCTCTCTCTCTCTCTCTCTCTCTCTCTCTCTCTCTCTCTCTCTCTTTCTCTCAATGTTCGGCCCTTCTCTCTAACTGTTTCATAGTGCCTTTCAGCTCCAGCTCTCCCTACAATCTGCTCCAGCTCTCCCTACAATCTGCTCCAGCTCACCGAGATAGTCGAATAGCCTCGCATAGAGTGCCTTCACCCACGCGTCTCTTGTGTAGTTTGCTTGTTCCACGTTCAACGTCATCTCAATTTCCTCCGTTTTCGTTCCCCATCTGCAGATATTGATAGAAATAACACTTGCTGGGGTAAAAACGCTGTAGACAAAACTGTTAAATTGAACTGGTGAATTATTGAACCCCAGTCATCCAATTGAAACGTAGAGCTTCACCAACGTTATCATCAGTCAGTTTTACCTATCGTGAACCACGACACCACAGTGTTACTGTTATACAAATAGTGAGATCCACAAAAACGAAAAACAACTTCATTTTGAACATTTCTAACGTTTGCGTTCAGATCAGTTGGTTGACGTTTACGAATATCACCAGTCATCCAGTTAGAATAGAAGAGATTGTTTATCCGCCATTGAACACATGTCTTTTTACATTGTAAAATAAGACCCATCAATTGAATAAGTTCAAAATTTTAGCTCTTGCGTTTTCCACCTAGGACCTTTTTTCATGGAAATTATTCGAGAGATAGAAAGTAGTTGGTTACCGACCGGCCTTCCATTTTACGCCCAGTCAATTTCTGTCGTATTGACTCCGTCGTCAGTCCGAGCAGAAATGCGGGAAACTCGAGGACTGAAATAACGAAATACTCATAATCAACATATAGCTCAGATATACTACTAAAACTACTAGACTAGGAACAATTATAAAAAACACAAAGAAGGAGTAGTCAGTTTCGTCTCTACCCCATGAACCACCCTTTAAGACTTTTTCTGTGCATTATACTTTATAGTCTAGAATAATGGAACAAATCGAAATGCCGGCTAAGTACAGGTTGAATCATCAGTCATATTTAAGTAAAATCGCCCTCGGGTACGTAAACAAAACATGGGTGCCCGGGCACTACATGCCAATTTAGGTTGCACCCGACTTCCCAGTTACTCCACCCTCAATCTTTGTCCAACTCACAGTCGGGACTCTGTACGGCGGCGAAGTTGTTCTCCTCCACAAAGCTGATATTCCCAATGTGCAGAACTGCGGACACAATGCGAAGTACGTCCAACTGTTGGGAATCGTCCAGACCAACCACCTTCATCGCGTGCTGAACATTCGAATTATGTTGAGTACTGTAGAGTAGTGAACACGCAGCAGAACGCTCCAGATAGTAGCAAAAGAGTCCCCAACGATTAATGTCAAGTTTTGAAAAACTTTGCGCGTTCTTGGTGGATTCCTCTTTTTTCATATTACTCGATAATATGCTCCCGTAAAGTATAGAATCGAAACAGAATGCAGTATTTGCAATTGTTTTGAAACTGTTCAGCGTGCTCTTCTGTACCCATTTTACAGAAAGCAAATGAGAATTTCTATGTGGCCGCTTTTTCTTTTAAAGAAGAACGATTATGTGGATCAATCCCCACGATTCGGTTCTTTCAACTGCAATACATTTTTCAATTGCAGTTTTAGGGACCGATGCGTCGGTATTGGTCCATAGACTCTTCCCTTTGAATACAATCGTCTGAAAGTTCATGTTCTCGCTGGAAATTATGAGTATTAAATATTTACAAGGCGAATTGAATTTGCAAGGCATTGTTCGCTCTTCCAATACCATTAAATAGTTGAAGTTTCGATCCACAATATAACAACTATATATGAATCACTATTATTAATTGTATTTATTAATATTGATAGAAAACTGAGAAGCACGATCCTTACCAGGGTTTGCTGGAACTCTTTTGCATCATCCGTGTCTTGTGCCTTGTACACCCCACTATGATTCAAGTAGTTGTAATAGTCTAGTTCTCCCACACCCAGGTTACCTGAAACACGTTTTGAAACTATAGCATAACAAATCAAACGAGTCATTCTCGTTGGAATATTGCCTATGGAACTTTTTGAGTTTGAAAAAAAAAGTTCTTCAAATATGTTGTTCTTGAAATGTATATTTAAGTAAACATACAGACACTGTAATATAAATATATATCAAATACATGAGTATATGTCAATGTTGCCTAGAATTTGCGCACGAAAGGAGTGACAACTGACTTTTGAGGTTTTTGTCGGCAGCAGCTATCAGTTGATAGAAAATATGGAAATTACGATCGCCGTGATTCTGATGCACAACTCTCGACTTTTCCAACAGAAAGTTGGAAAGCTGGAAAATAGATTGAATGGACACACAGAAGACAAATTTGGATTTTTGTCTGTCCTCGGCACATATTGAACGTTACCAGATTCACGTTTTTAACATGATATCTATAATTAAATATATGATACGTATTATGGTATAAATACAAAAATGTTTTAAAGAATTATACACGTGTAATACAGTTGTTATACTATTTTAACAAGTGTTTGATACACCGTTTTCACTAACCTTTCCTCCCACAGGTTCCCCGCCGCGACTGAAAACTATTTCCACGTATTTTCCGAAACGAGAAGAGTTCCAATTGCGTATGGTAGCCGCATTTCCGAACGCCTCTAATAGGGGATTCGATTGTAGAATCACATCTTTGATATGCTGCAATAAACGAGAAATGTTACATGGAAGTAAAATAAAAACTTATTGAAATTTCACGGAGTTCACAATCTGAGATCTCCTTGTGAACGAAACTATGTTTTCAATAATTTGGCATTTACGACTTAAAAGCAGAGGGATGAAACAACAAGCACAGTTCCTAGAGCAACACCCTATATTGAGACAAGGCGCCCAAATGATAGTATGACCCCCCCCCCCGGGTGAACGTACCTGAACCTTTTGGCCACCACCCGATGTTTGAGACAGATAGTTCATAATATACTTGGCGGCCACCGTCTTTCCGGCCCCACTTTCACCAGAGATTATCACGCACTGAGACTCGTTGTCGATCAACATATTTCTGGAAACAGTTCCATACAACATATACACACTTTTCATAGATGACGGAGAGCCTTACAGTGTTCAAAACCGAAAATACGGAAATTTGAAGCAGATTCTCACTTTTTTTGAAAATTCACGGCAGAAGTTCATTCTTAGGTACAGTATGCAGATTCGAAAATACGAAAACCTGAGGCGATGTTGGAGTTCGAAAGTGTTCGTAATACGTTAATATTTTCAAAAATAGTTACACATCCATATTTCATCAAAAATATCATGTTGAGGCCCAATTGAGTATGAACACATACCGTAGGTGTCAAACAATAATTGAGACTGCAAAACGACAAACGTATCAGAAGATAACTGTAAAGGAGAACTGGCATCTATCTCACCTATACATATTATCGGCCAAGGCATAGATATGTGGTGGATTCTCGTATTGGGCGGCCCCCTGATACTGCTCCATCTCCTTTTCCGTGAAATAAGGCATCTGCTTGAAGGGATTCACGGAAATCAGCACGGGACCGATATACGTCTGCAAAGGAACGTCTTCACAACATTGAGATAGCAGAATATGTAATACTCTGTCAAGAAGTGACTCACCCAAATGTCACAAACTATGGTGCATTGAACAAAGATCGAGATATTCAATCTAATCAAACATATCTACCCCATTCAACAAATATACACTTATGACATATGATACGATAAAGCTACGTGCTTTTTTAGAGCCTAGGGAGATTTTCAACACTTTTTTACCCTAATTGGCCCGTTTAACTGCCCGGTGTCTGAAGTTTTCCAACAAAACCACAGCAACCACATGACTACTTTGGAAGAATAAGGAGATATTTTGTAGATGCAAAGATTGAGGTCGTCAAGGAATACGCGTGAAACATTCCAAAACACGTTCCAATTGTTGGATTTTAAATAAAATTCCAATTACTCACGTAACCGAACATAATAGTGTGTACTTCTGTAGTTTTTCTCTGAAGAACCTTACTAAACGGAAATATATGTGAACAATGAGCGAGTGCTACGTTCTTTTAATGTAGAGGAAAGAATAAATAAATAGAGAACAAATGAACAAATAGTGGCGATAAACTGACGAATATGCTATTGGCGTGTAGTCTCTTCTTGAGGTTGTCCACTATGGACTGCTCGGACAACTTGGAGATGAGCACCATGTCGTCCACCCCCACATGGTGGCTGTTCACATTCGACTGCCAGTGGAAGGCCTGCAACACCAGTCTGTTTCATCTCCATTTCGGGCATATATTCAAAGCCACGTTGTTCTCCGTTCTTGTTGATTATACCCTTTTTGTATACCAGAAAAAGTGTTGTATCGATGTTCACTATATTGAATTTGGATCACAAGGCAACAGAATCCAACTACAGACACGGCGGGATAGGCGAATGTTCATCGTATGTCGCTTGCTATGAAAAGAGCCAAGCCTATATTCTGAGCACAGGCCTATACTGCTAGTAAAAGAGTCAGTTTCGACCCACCTCAAATTCGCATGTAAACACGCTTTATAATCTTTTTCATTCCTACTGAGACCTTTCACGACGTGTCAATCATGTAAATGTTAACGAAAATGTTCACAACTTTTGTATTCGATTCCGATTGCCTATTACACTGAGTACTACAGAGAAGTTTCTGATAAATTGAAGGCAGCATTAGAAAACAGTTAATGGAGAGTTAGAAAGTGTACGGTAGGAGTCTTAGTGGGAATGATGAACGAATGAAATTATTATGCAAGCAAGGCCTGTGATACAAATGAACTGAGCTCTCAAAAATTATGTCATACAGAGAATGAGTAAATATCATGTGAACTACACATGAGAATCTCATTGAATTCCTGCAATTATGTCATTAATGTAATAGATTAATGTCACTGCGGCTGTCAACAAGGTATAAATAACTAACCATGCTGGCAATAATATCAGATTGGTCGAGGAGCAATCAGATATGAAAGCAGAATAACTATATCTGGAAAAAATTGATTGTCATTCGTATGAGTGTATAATTTGCAAACAGAAGAAGTTGATAGGGAAAGTGCGAATGTTGATTTTGGTGGGAAAGGTCGAAAAAAGCACAGAAACAGGACATGCGCGCGCCTTGTTCAAATAATAGCAAAAATCAATAGGAACCAGAAGATTTCCATGTTTGGAAAGAGAGATAACAGAAGCAATTTGAAACTCGTATTGATAAAGAACATGGAAGCACGTAGCGAACTGCTCTCGTCATTACTATTTTTGAACCATTTATCAGAACAAGTCCGGCGCTAACCTTTTTTACTCTGAAAATGATTGAGAACGTTGCTTACATAGACAAGTTGTGATTGACGAGAGAAAGAAAACGGAGAGAGAGAGAGAGAGAGAGAGAGAGAGAGAGAGAGAGAGAGAGAGAGAGAGAGAGAGAGAGAGAGAGAGAGATAGAGAGATAGAGAGAGAGAGAGATAGAGATACAGAGAGGGAGAGAAAGAGAGAGAGAGGTGGGAAGGGGACCAAAATCCAAATAACATACGTTAAAAGAATTACTTGCTCAGTAATGAACTGCATAAAAATGGTATAATTGAGGAAGAATTCGAGTAACAGTTCTCGATTTTCGCAATCTTAGAGAGAATGCAACGGTATTCATATTTTCTCAGGTGTGACACATAGTATAGTTGAGTCATGAACAGCAGTGTCAACAATTTCAAGAAACTAAAAATCCAAATGCTTTTTAAGATGAAAATACGTGTAGCCTGGAAGCATGATAACCACTAAAGAAAAGTCAATAGTTTTCTTTTAGTTTTCAATGTCAAACTATGCATTGTATATAACTCAGTTCACATTTTTCAAACAGCTGGTGGCAAAACAAAACAAAACAATTCTACAAACAACTGATGCTAATAACACAACACTCAATATGTAATAACTGTCAGTTTATAGCGGTGTTTACAGGTAACAATACAAAGTTGGGTAACACTTTTGAAACTTTTGCAACCACTTTTAGCGCATATTATCCGAGGTGAGTTAATAGGGAATTAGTTATATATAACATCTAACGTATTAGCGGCATTCCACATAATATAAAAGTAAAATGCAGTGAAGAGAACAATCAAGGTAGAGGGGAGGGGGGGGGGGGAGTTGTGTGTGGTGTGAATCGGGCTGTCTCGGGGGATGACTCATGAAATCATTTCATTCGATAAACAGACAAAACTACGAGAATGACTGAAACTAACCGATATCTGCATGGAACTTAGTCAACAGTTCAAATCGCGTTCCATTAACTGACTCTTCTAAACATAAAAAGTCATGGAAAATTTCAAGTAATACGTTCACTTGGGTCAGCAAAGGTCACATGGCTTGTACAATGTATCGGGATTTTGAATATAACCAGCCTTAATTTGTTGAGGAATAACTTGTAGATCATAATATTGCTAATTCCGGTTGGAAGGCTACTTTAAGAAGGAAAATAACCGTTTTGAATGGCTATTAATCATTTGTCAATAGGTAATAATAATTAGTTTGGAAAGGGTAATAGAGAATATTGAATATCCATTTACATTGTTGACCAAATAGATGTGCAGAACAGTCTATAATCGATTCGGTTTCGAATTAGGAGGGAGAGGTAGAAAGGTATTCAAATAAGTGACCCAGAAAGAGGAAGGACGGAGAGATGGAGAATAGAGGAGGGAAGGAGAGACAAACGAGGAAAGAGGATAACAGTTAGAAAGAAAGAAAGAAATAGAGAAAGCAGATAGAGAGAGAGCAAGAAGACATAGAGAGAGAAAGGAGGAGGAGAGTGAGGAAGGAGAGAGACACAAAGAGAAAGAGTGATAGATAAGATGAAACATATCTGATAGGCATAATTAATGTCATAATATTAAATAGAACTACTACTATATTATATTATAGTCGTTAATACTGCATGTTTCGACTGATTACGATCTTTGGCCTATGTTTCGTCAACTCCAGCTGTCTTCAACAGCAGAAAAGTATCCTTCACTGGTTGCTTTACCGTTTGTCCGAAGAGATTCAGTATTTGATTTGATATGATTTTAACGATTGCAAAATACTATATTTGATTGTATAATGTACAATTACGAGCGAGCAGCCATTTCTTTCTCCTCTACACATAGATTCATTTAATGTGAGACAATGGTTCTGCTTCGTAAACCCGGTTCCAAAATGTAAGCAGAATCGATGTTCGTTCGAATATCTATTCTTTCACAAGGTACCGGCAGATTCACTCAAAACTTAATCGTTCCCGAATCCATAATATATTATATTGATATTATCAGGTAAAATGCGGAGAGCAGAACATGATTTACGCATATATTTATGATGGTGTGACTGCAGATGAAAATAAACAATACAATAAGAGAAGAGGGCGAAAGAAGAGGGTTGGGTAAGAGATGAGAGGATGAGAACAGGTGAAATGCTGGAAGAGAGACCCGGTATACATAGTGATGAGGGAAGTCAAGACGTTAATGGTTTAATACGATGCATGGGACACACTAGCGAAATAACTATGGATGTCCATTTGAATGACGTTTTCGGTGAAGAAACAACAAAAACAGCTTACGATTGCTCGCGCCACACAAAGGAACAACCATAAAATACTCAAGTACTGGTATCCTAGGAACTAGTTTCTGATAAAAGATGACTCATCTTTCTTTCAAAGAGGCAGATCAGAGAGTACATGATTATGACAGTTTTCTATTCACATGAGACCGAACAGAATATGCAAATACCGAGTAGACAGTGACATGCTTGTAGGACAACTACCTATCCTTTCAAAGCACCAACAATATAAACACAACAATGGATATGAAAACCAAGCAAGGCCCAGCTCTGGAAATGACAACGCAACGTGCACATATACTTCATCTATGTCTAAATTCATACACACAGTTAAACTCGTAAAGGTGAGAGCTTGACGAAAATCTTATGCTTATAAATATCTAATTGGGGACGCTAAGTATATTCTCTATTTGGTAGACGATAGCATCACATGTCCATGTAGTCGCCACTGCCCATGACACTGAACACCTCTGCCATTGGATCGAAGCCAGATACGGCCGTCATCCTGCTCACCAAAGACTGCGCCGGTTGGGCTGCAACAAGACCAGTTAATATATTATGAGTGCACTGACTGATATGACACAAATCCTTCTGGAGCTTCATTTTCGTGGAGAAAGACACGGAAACAACCAACTACATTAACCCTAGGTATCTAGTGTATTGAACATTGGGGTGGCCCAGTTCTTCAAAATTAACAAAAATAGAATAGAACAATTGAAGGCATGGTATCGTTCGAGAGACACCATCAATTACGTAAGTGTTCCTCAGAACACCAGCCAATAAAAATCGCACCACCCGCCTCACAACCAGCCACTATATCAAGATGTTAAAAGACATTTGATGACCGAACAAGATCAACATCTGAACATTAAACAACTTCAACATTAATGTCAGCGAAAATATAATATGACAGAATAGTTCAAATAGGTACCTATTTTCGGATCCGAGCTATTGGCAAGCGAGTCGAGCAGTTGTCGGTCCTGCAGCCACAACGACGGAATGGAATCGTCGGTAGAAACCTCAAAATACACAGTGTAATTCAAGTGTTGTATAGTATCCCTTTTATGAGAAGTATTTACTCGTATTTCAACTATATTATTGATTTTCACGTCAAGGATAACATTCCTACTAGGAGTGTTGAAATCACACTCGAACCAAAAACTGAAATCCTCAACTCTGGAAACTCCTGAAAGTTAAAATTTTGAATTTCAACAACCCAACCTCCTTATACAAAGACTAATCAAAATTAGGACGCCAATTATTAATCTGCCCCTATTTTGGGGCCGAAACGTTGTACCAACCTGTAGGGCAAAGGACAGAATTCGACTGCAGAGTTCGATTTCCTGATGGAAAGTTCGTAACAAGTCCATGATGGACGATGGATTGTTCCTACAAACGAATTTCAATTAAGAATAATGACGAAAGTTCAATGGAATAACTTATGTCGTTTCTAGAAATGGAAATACAAAAAATTGCTCTGTGCCGGTATATCACCTTTTCAGAGCCATTATGAAATTATTTCAAAAAGAGTTATGTACTTTTGTGACGGACTACCAAACGCTAGGAAAAGTAATGTGTATTCTTGTAAATCAACGAGTATGTCACACAAATATGAACTCGTGATTATAGTATATAAGTAAACTATTCGAATTTACTTACTATTCTGTTGAACTAGAATAAAATGAATACAAAAACTTCCAAAAAGGGGGAATCAACTGACTTGACAAGTAGCATTATGTCCTGCCGAGGCCGCAGCTCGCAGTGTTGCAGAATCAGATTGAGCAGAACGAAGGCGCGATCGAGCACATCCGAGAGACAGCGACGACGCGAAGTGTCCATCGGAGACGTCGCCTGCAAACAGATGAGCGATTCGGATCAATCACAGCTATGCTAGTTGTTATGACAACTATGAACAGGAAAAGACAACAATTATAACAACTAGCTGGAGAAATCGACACATTTCACATGGGAAAATAGTCCAAAAAGAATAGATGGAAGGTATTCTCACGTTATTCAGTTTTGAGGACTGTGCAGGGGCTGTGGAAACAATGTTGAAGAGACAGCCAATCAGATTCTCCCTTCTCTGGTCGTCGTACACCTGAACAACGACCGTTCACAAAGAAATTTCATCCTTTCATGAGATTGCACAAGGAGAATAGGAAAGAACTCTCTTATACATGGTTTTGATGTACCCATTTGACGAGCAAAACAGTATATATTTGGGATTGAACCTGTGTGTAAACTTTTGATAATCTCGAAGCTTGAGTTATTTTACAGCGGTTTTCTATTGATCTCAGTTGGGGGTGATATTTCCATCCAACCGGGTTTTCGGGGACTGTGTCCATGGGTGACCGAAACTGTCAAACTCACCCTCTGTAAATATCCATCCGTGCGGAAACAGGGCAAATGTTCGAAGAGTTGATACAACAACTGAAAGCAATTATTTAACTATAATATTGACTTTAAAAGTATGCAGAGTGTGAACATCTCATGACCATTATTTTCGAAATTATAAACTCAGTAAACCCTCTAATAGCAGTCGCACCAACCCTTACGGTTCCCCCGAATTTCTACACAGACATGTTCTATTTCAAAAATCATCTAAAAACTATGGAGAGTTTGACCAACCCGTAGCATTCTCTTCTGCACATACAGGTCCGACTGGCAGAGATGATTCAGAACTCCTTTTAACAGATTCTGAAACATGACAGACTTTTCATTGCGATGCAAAACGTCATAATCAATGACTTACAAGACACTCATACACAAGGTTTTATATTTTAACAATGAATTGTACTTCCAAGTATAAGAAGAGTAGTACGAACTGCACATATCATAGCGAACTTAAGCTATGTGAAGACATCGTGATGCCCGGCTCATTTCAGTGCCCCAGCCAGTTTTAGAAGGAAACCGTTCGGAACGTATTTAAAATAACCACCCGAGAACCGGGCAAGTTGTAAGAATTTCAGGTTAGTCAAAGAAAACACAACTATTGGGCGTTCTCCAGACTTTTCATCTTTTTCTAGATGTATTTTTCATGTTCTATTCCATCGTGTTCTCGTAAAGTCATAAGTCATAATGTGAACCAACCTGATTGAGGGCCGAATCGCGTGCCTCCGTCTGATCCTGATTCAGGTTGCGGACGGCCATCAGTCCACTGAGACAGAGGGCCGCGTTGTCCGCCAACTCATCCAGAATGAACTTCTCCCGGGCCGACGTCTCGCTCGTTCTGTAAACATCAACACACGACGTATTCAATTATTTGAGAAACTTCTCCTCTTCATTTCACCTAATGATACTCCAACAGACCTTCTATGTGTTTACTCTCACGAAGGCATCCAAATATTCATATTATATTGTGACGGTCCTGAGAAATCCCTCTTTGAAATCTTACGCAATCAGTCATTTAATAATTTAAAGTTGAAAGTACCTTAAATTTGAGAACTCTGTGATTGCATAGGCCAGAGCTTGGAAACCACGAAAGTTGATGAGAGCAGTCTGAAATGTTGACAATAAGTTTGATTTTTTTTGGAGACTTCCATTTTATTGTTGATGTGTACTTGTAACGAACAGAAAAAAGCTGATAAGTAATATTGGAAGGTTTGCCCTTTAAAACTGGTTGCTTTTACATATGGAAATTTTCTTCGAATCTTAGACGATTGATAGAAATATCGATGGCCCGTGTGACTTAAATTACATAATTACAAATATATAACAACCTTATTGGCAGGTCTATTCGCGATGAAATTCGAGAGAAACGCCAACATTCGTTCCCATTTCTGAGGATCCTTTCGTTGTGGTTGTGCCAGCACATCCAGGGTTTTCATCACCTATAATTGAATGAGGAGTGCTGCCAACTGTACGCTGTACCCGAATAACAATAATTTAATTCACTGTGGACGCAATCACATTAGTGGGATCCATACAGTATTATCTCAACACGTCCATGACAAACGTTTACACGCTACTAATAACAAGCTGTGGACACACTGTAGACAGTTAGTCGCAGTTAGAACCATCATTGAGAATAGTGAAGTTCCCTCTTTGTGAAGCAAGCTTATATGGTGTACTCTTCCCCATTGTGTTAGTAGTTCGTTTAGCCCAGACTCGAGAGCCATGGTGCTCATAAAGATCAAACTACATACGACAACAAAGATTCGGCCACACTCTATGGTGGAAATGATACAAAAGTGACGTACATTCATGACAATGAACTGGACTGCATCTGCTTGCAGATGATCCACAATCGAGGACAGCTCCGAATTGCTCAGCAGCACCAGTAGATCAGAGCCAATCGATATGACGGATGAGGTATTGCAGACCGTCAGATAGGCACATATACGCTGTAACCAAACACCATCTCATACGGTACAAAGTTCAGAGTGTTCTGCTTTCCATTGATTCATTACGAATATGAAATACATATCGTGTCTTAATTCATTCCCGTATGAAAACAACACGTAATTTTTCATTCCTACAGTCTAATACGACTGAGAAACACCCCTAGGCCTCAACTAACCAAGTAATCACATTATTGTCGCAGATATCAGAAATGCCAGTATAAAAACTTGATGGATGAGTGTGTTAAAAAGGTAAGAAACGAACCTGCATACCGCCCTGCGACAGAAACTGTTGCGCCAATCGAACATTCGTCCTGTCCGCCTCTCTACCATCTCCATTTATAGTGATGACTACTTTTAGGAGAGCAAGGGCTTTGTACACTATATCAGCACAGATCTCCTTGTCCTGTAATGAGAAGGGAGCAATTAGAGATTAAAGATCGAGAAGAACATACATACCAACTGCAAATCGACCGCTTTTTTTTCAGCGTATTCATTGCACTGGCGAATTTCGAAGTTATGCGACATGGGAGCGGAGCACATCTAAGAAAATCTCCAGGGCTTCAGGACATAAATAAAGATTTCCTCTCAACGGGTGTATTTATGAGCTAACGAAATTCCACACATCGTAATGATTGACATTTTTAAGAAGAAAAAAAACCAAGTGAGACTGACCTTCGGCAGGGTGCTCTGGGCCAGTTGATCACAAAGAGGAAAGGTACGCGTGCAGAGTATGGCTATTATTCCCTTCGGACCGGTATACTGCGGGATATGTTGACCCCAATCTGCCATGTACTCCTGGAAACCACAATTACACACATGTACCAGAATACTACTTAGCGAGATAATTGACACATGTCGCTAAGGATGAGTGGTGGTGAACCAGTTATGAACAAATATGAAGCAGCGGGCCTATTTGAAATCGGATGGAAAGAATGTGGAGAATTCTGTCCGATGAAACATCATGAAGAAGTATTGAGAACGGATTAGAACGGCTCTCTAGGATCATGTATGTACATATAGAAAACGGTAAAAACGAAACTGTCAGTCAGTTATGCCTATCAACTCAACCGGCAGAATTTACTCGAATAGGAAAATTCGGGATGTTCGCAACTCACCTTAGGTTTGGCTTGTCGATAGGATAACTGTCTTAATCCGTCCAACACATACTGATAGCAAGCGTGCCACTTCTTGTCCTCAATCATCAGTAACCGCTGCATCAGCAAGTCCATCACCTGAAAACGGCAAATAAGAGAGAAGCTCTGTTATATAATACAAGCTAAATGGAACGAGTGGAACCACCCTCTACTCCTCAACAGTCCTTCTACGGTTGATATTGATAATATGTGATTGTAATCTGATTCACGATAAAGTGACAAACGGATGAAATAGGCCGTACACAAATTTATTTATTTATTTAAAGTGATAAGTTTCGCCTCTACCCCAAACTACTCGACAGTTACACACTGCGACGGATGGTGGTAATACAATGGCCAGTTCAATGAGCATATCAAATCAACCGCTCAATCGATCGTGGAGTAGTCACTGACTTTTGTCAAATTAATCAAACATTTGCAAACAAATTCTAGAAATTGCGTTAAAGAAGGACGATTATGTGGACCAATCCCGTTACATCGGTCCTTTAAACTGCAATTGAAAAATATATTGCGGTTTAAAGGACTGAAGCGTTGCGATTGGACCACATAATCGTCCTTCTTTAAATCAAGATAATCTGTGAATGAAACTGGATATTCATTTGTTTAGTGTACACGTTCGGGAAAATAGCAGGATACAAATACCTGAACATTCCGAGTCATCCTGCGAACTTCTTGGCCCTCATTTGAACGCCATTCCAACATATGAATCAAAGCAAGTAGCGCAGCATTTGAGTACCTGAATGTTTTTCAATTGGTTAATAGAACAAATAAGCAACTTCTAACATCAATGAACGTATAAGATTAGTGCAACCTGTTGGAGGTTATCATCCATCCATCACCTCAGTTCAAACGTATACTGAGCTGCCCCCAGGTCAATATGGTGGCAGAATGTGACCACCCTGCCCCAATATCAAACTCTACCCACATAATCATCCGACAGAGCAACATTGGCAACATTCCTTGCGTCATTTCCACTGCCTTGAAGACTTCGGTCGATTTCATGTACTTACACAGATAGAACATCGACAGCGCCAACTTCTCCATGATCTGAATATAGCATTGAGTATTATACAATCAAGCTCGAAACGGTATCCTATGTGACATGCGGCAAGTTTACTGCAAGGTTCAACGACATCAGATGACTGGGTAAGTAAGTTACAAAAGAGTTTACTATCATTTTATTGTTTATTGATAAATACCAAGCATAATACAGTTGAATACAATATTCGTCACAATTTTACTTCACCCGTGACAGTACCTCATCGTTGGGTTGCAACTTCCATTGCATGATGGCTTCCGTGATTTTGACTATCAGGACGGGATCCGGTGGGGCGATTGTACCCTTTTGACGTCCTTTGGCTATCCGGAATGTCTCATTGACTATGTCTCTACGTCGCTCCTGGAACACTTGGAATGCAAAGAGAATCAGAAGAGAGAAAATATATTCTATATTGGATCCCTTTCTGTCATTTGTGAGAATGAAAGTGAGAAGTGAGTGAGAGTGATTATAGATAATCAGCAAGGGTACAATTAAAATGACAGAGAAATAAATCGACCAACTAACCGGCATGTGAAAAGCTTCTATAAGCAACTGGAATGTCATCTTGTGATCTACCACAGTATGTGATGGTAGAACAGCCTGACAGGGGTCAATATTCTCAGCACATGAAGCAGTGGATATCTGCGAGCAAGGTCTCTGAAATCGACACATTCGATACTTTAGATAGAGAACAACAACAGATGAGTTAACTACAAGAGATCGCGACAGCTTTCACACTTCACTGGGCCGCTTGTACAATAATTGCCGCGATGACATCTGTTTTGCCTGTATACTCGCTCCTATCTCTTTGACTCTCTCACCTATATCTATTGTTTTTATTATAATTATTCTCAGTGACTGAACGAGTAAAATATCTGACCAGCTCCGTCAAATGTTGTCCTCCGCCCTCCAAGTGAGGTCTCATTTCGGAGCCGGTTGACTGCATACTCAACACCGAGAGACGATCATCCTGCACACTCATATGAGACATCGACATCACTGAAGGAGTTGCCGAGGGAGCCTGATAGAAACACTTGTTTATTTATATCAATATTCAACTTGGCTTTCCAATTTGTCACCACCCTAGAGACAATCGTGCTCACCAAATACCCAACTTGGGTGTCATTACATGCATTAACAATCAAAAATTAACGCGGGTCTCACAGTGCGCCTACCGACAACATAAATACACACTTCTTACCATCACCCACTGGACCTGATGCAAACGTCATTATGTCGTGACCAAAAACGAGGCATATCGCCCCAATAATGAGACCTAAACTTGACTAGTAACTCCATAGATTTGCCAGAGAAATGGGTTGTTTGGCACACGCACAAAGAAGACACCAACGTTACACGCGGCCTTAAAACGGCTATATTTTTGGGATAAACCATTTGTAGAAAAGAACGCACGGGTGAGTTGGCATATCCGTGCATGTAATGAGAGTTCATCCATTGTGCGGTATTGGCGGCAGCGGGTTGCACTCGGGAGGGAGATCGAGGATAGGCGGGACCATTCTGACACGGCCTGAATTCACATTTCGCATAAAATCATTACAGATACGGAAATGGAAAACGCATGTATCTACACATCCACAAACTTGACTTCAAGACTGCAGCGGCATTTCGATTTTGGTTGCTGGAATAGTCTTTGAAAATGATCAAAAATAAATAAATGAACATTGCACATTAATCCTTAACCCAACTCACTATGACGCAAGACAGTTCTGTCTTGCAGAAGCACTGAAAAGCTGGCTCATACGCAACCTACCTAGGCTGTATATAGTTACGCTGTTGCACCGGTTGTGACGTCATGACGTTTGGCATGGACATCATAGGATAGTGAGACGTGGTGGGAACCTCAAATGAATAGTTAGGTAACACTCGTGAAGGGAAGAACACGTTTTCAACGAAAATTAAAAAGTTCCGGAAACAACTAAAATACAACTACTCGTTTGGGAACCATCTCGATCCATTATTTGGCCTGACCACTCATAGATTTTAAATGTATATTCAGGCAGTTTGCTCAGAGGAGAGCGGGTCGATACTGTACATCTCGGTCTGAACGGCTGTGTTTGTAGTTTGATCCCGTGATAGTGCAGTCGTAATTTGGAAACTATGTCGTGCATGCAGATCAAACTACAGCCCAGACATTGTCGCTTTTATACATGAAACGTGAAAACGGAGAAAGTGGTGGAATAGGTGAAATAGTCTACCTGTTGGTCGTAGGCGAACGGATGTGCGCCATCGGCCGGTATGGGCATGGCCGGATAGGGGGGTATGCGATGAGGAGCAGTCGGAGCCACCGGGGTACCATCTGATCAAAGCACAAACAATACTTCATTCATTATTTCGTGCACGTTAAACCGTCAGCTGATCTTATTCACGTATTCTTGAACTACAATTAAAAGATTACTTGTCTAGATACAGAATTTCACTCGACATGGCCAGTTTCAACTTTCTACCACCGTTTCATTTGTTTAAATTTCTACTTTTGTGCTTTATATTTACGCGGTAAGGTATGTATATTGGGTAAAACTTCCACAATGTAACGATGTTAAGCATTTGAAAGATTTGTAGTACTTACTACATATACAGTTCTTGGGGTCACCGCATTGACATATCGTGGGCGAGGGACAGTAGGCGGTGGGGGGAGGTTGGCCGACAATCATCTAGCATTTGACAGGCAACACCAGAGAAGCACTCGTATCACAAGGACTGTCCAGAATAATGGGTCTGAAAAGAAAAAATACTACCTGAAGAAATTATCCGATACCATGCAACTAACAAATATTAGTATGTATCGTAGCGTATGTGGCAATCTTGTTGTTGTTGTTTTCTGCCAGAACAAGCTCGAAAACATGTGTTCAATGCGAGCATGTGTGTATGAAAACTGCTAGAACAAATATATACATTATTACATAAGTACAGCGAGATCTAATGAAAGATGAAGCAAAGGGTTGGTTTATTCGGACAGTAGAAAAAGTTTTGCCAAATCAACCAGATCATTTAGGAGATCACGCTAATCATTCGCGATATTCACGGAGAATCGAACATGCAAATCTTTGAAGCATCTTCACTGAGGTGACTTTTCTTCGTCCACATGTCATAATTTGGCATGCGCTGCATTGTATTTTACTCAAGTGTCATTAGAATGTCTGTTCTATGCCAATAGGACCATCTTGATTGAGCCTCAACGCCTACATTTACTGAGGAGCAAATATTAAGACTGTGTTACATCTGTAACAAGATGACCAATGAGTAACGAGTCGAAAATATACTTCGAGCGCCCTGACCCTGATGAACTATATGGGTAGCACAGTGTAGAAAGCCCTCTGAGAGAAGATTGACATGAATAGATATCTAGTGATTTAGACAGAGCAAAAGGACTGAACGAAAAACATTGAATTTTAAAAAAATGTAATCGATAATCGTCAATCAATTCTTGGTATCAGCAGAAAACAATCAAGAGAGTATAGGTCAGGAGTCTCAGATGACGCTTCACGCTGAGCTGAGATGGGCTTTGGCAGGCGCCCAGGCAGTGCAACATATCCACGAGAGCAAATAAAATACACGATGAACTTACATGTTCCTTAGAGTATTGACTTAAAAGAAAACAAGCTATGATATCTCATTTGAATCATGTAAAAGTGGTAAGTAGGCTATTTAATGCTGAAACAGACATAAATGATCCTTTCTTTGTACACGTTCCGCTTTCGCGCAAGGGGAGAGGTGATATAACATATAGATTATCGTGTCCCTCATACGACCAAATTGGGAACCGTGCTGAGTTACGAAAATGTGACAGGTGGAAGAATCTCCAAAATTATGAATTAAAGAAGAAATACTAGGATGAACATAGTCTGATCATCATAGAAACTTCACATCATTTTTTTAATTTTAAAAGAAATAGAGGCTTGAAAAAGGCAAACTCTCATCTAAACTTTCGTTTGGACCCACGATGTTTGATACGTTGGTTTGGTGAGTTTGATAACGGATAATATCATAAATCATCCTTGATAGACTAATTAAAATTGAAACAAGAAGTTATACAGAGAGAGTGAATAGATAGGTTGGCTCTATCTTGCACACATGTCCCGGAAGGTGAACTTGACTACCCATACACTGTTTCTTGGAGTAAATAATACATATTGATGGCACATCGAGAAGGTGAACGATATACTTCAGACAAAATAAGAACAATCTTCTACGAAATAAATTGCAGCGGAAAACATGAGACAATTCGGGCTAAAACAGTCAACTGACCAAATACCGAATGCAAGGTTAATGCAAAGACCTGAACTTGCATTTCCGGTTAAATTTGTAAATTGTACACTGTCCGATTTAAATCCTGGCGTCCCCCTCCTAATGACCCTGACAGACAGGCAACAGTACTCTGCGTCTCCTCTATTTGCGCACTGTCTTCCTTTACTCCTCCTCTCTGGAGACTCTCTCCTCAGCACGTTCTCTCGCTCGGTTTCTGCTGCTGTCATATAATATCGGAGAAGAATTACCTTTTCTGGGGATTTTTGTAGATTCTGAAGCCTAACTGTAATTGCCAGTGGTAATTTAAATTGAATCCGGGAAAGGTTCATTTAATCATGGAGCATGGTTATTTGGCCCCTGCGAGGGAGTTTTACAAACGACATAAGAAGCATGTTTTCCTTAAGAGCAAGTAGTCTGCATTTTGTTGAGGTGTGATTAGTTTCCAGATATATAGTTACTATCTGAATTATCTTCGAGTTCAATTCCGAACTCACCGTTTATACATATGAATACTTTATTCCGTGAAAAAAATGGGTGGAAAAGTGAAAAGTGCATGCAAACAATATTACGCTATGCTATATAGTTTCATCGAGTAAACTTTCAAGTTTCGACTACCCTCTCGAGGTTTATATATTTCAAGTTTCGACTACCCTCTCGAGGTTTATATATTTCAAATTGTGTCTCAAAGGTTTATATATTTCAAACACAGCAACCAGTTTTTGTTGGCTAGGAGGGTCATAAAAAGGCTGGCGCGAGCCACAACTCGACGTTCGGCCATGTTTTTTTCTTCACATTTCTGTACGATTTTTGAACCGCATGAGGATTGATTCGAAACTATCGAAAAATTTTATCTGGCCTGGAATCACAGTATTCGGATGGTTGCCTGCGAACGGATCATGTTCACTTCAAGCCGTTGCCTGCGAACGAGATATTATCAGTACCGTAAAGAGCTCCAGGATATATAGGGACCTTAGAGCTGGCTTCGTTGCGGGACCCATATCCATTAGCATCAGGGCGCGATAGGCAGTAGGCATATTTAGCATAGTCAGATTACGCGACAAATCCCCCCCGCGTCGCGGTCGGACAATTCCCCCCTCTCTCGGACAATTCCCCCCTCAACCTATTTTACACTAGTTATGGTCATTTTTCGAAGTTAACTTATCTTATTCAAGAAGATATAGTTTATAATAGCTCTATAAGATGATTAGCATTCGTGGACCTAGTGTAGTCATTATTATTAGCCGAAAAATGACATGAAACAGTATTTAACCAAAGTCCACGGAATAACGTAAGTTTTTAACCTCAACTCAAAGATAAAAGTGAAGTTTTTGCGTTGAAAATCTTCATATACATGCTTACTTACAGGGTAAGTCAGCATGTAATGAAATTCAAAGCGTGTTCGATTAACAGCCAGGTTTTAGAGAAAAATTAGAGAGGGGAGTTGTCCGCGCAGAGGGGGGAATTGTCCGACCGCAACGCGGCGGGGGGGATTTGTCCGTAAACCGCATAGTCACAGACCTTACTTTTCTAATATTTATTCCAATATTAAATCAGAATTGTTTTGTTATTCATTAGTTTTTTCTATTGTTTTCCTAATTATTGCTAAGGTGGTTGTCTAAGCACTTGTTCTGGGTATGTGTACATCGTTAAATGTGATTGATACTATGGGTTGGTTGTGTTCATCTCGAATGATAATTTCGTTTTGGTATTTTATTCAGCACTATTGCACTAGCGTGGTATTCTGTTCTCATAGCTTGTGTTTAGTGAAGAATTTGTCCGTTCCATCCCAAATCGTGATATATAACAAAGTTTCAGGGGAGAATCGATCGATGTCGGTAGAAAGATATATTCTGTTCGATCAGTAAGTTGTTTTGATTTTTCTTAGCCTCGTTTTCCGTACTATGTAGGTGTATGTCATTCGTTATTGGAAAAGCGTTCCTGTCGATTAGAAACGTAAACTTCTTTTATAATATTAGATTTTCTATTCTTTTTATTCACTAATCAGAATGTGGTTGTCCAAGCACAGTTCCGGACATGTGTACATAGTTTGAGGTGCGATAGCATTGCTTGGCGTGTTCATCTCTAATGATAATTTCGTTTTGGTTTATTGTACAGCAGTAATATATTATATTATATATAATATACTTTTTTGAGATAACCCTATTCCCAGCATGTTTATGAAGCTACATTCAGTAGGGTTCCGCGACAACTCGTCCGAGTTGTCCGCGAACGGAACTTATCCTGTATTTTTACCATTACCCGAAACGAGTGATACGTATTTTTAGTTTGCTTTTGATAAGGACGATCAGATGGATAAGTTACACGTGAGATGTTTTTGAATCTCACGTTCTCTCTTCCTCTTGTTTGTCTTTGTCACTCAGCAATTGTCTGCCTGTAAGTTGATTGCTCATTTAATTGTTTGTTGTTTCAACTCTATTTCTCATGCTTTTGTAATGAATATGAAATCTTGTTTTCTTTTCTCAGCAATAGCGAAGAAAGTAGAGTGAGCTTGAAAAACTTGAGAAGTATGGTAGACTAGGAGGGATATTGACGGTTTTGTGATCGACAAAGTCGAGTCAAAACATGTTTTTGACTAGCGTTGGACTTTTTTAGGTAGCTATCGCTGTGTTAGCAAGAATTCAATAGCTGTAAATTAACGGAAAACGAGAAACACGAAAATATTGCAATTGTTTTTTATTGAAACCGGAATTGCCAGGAAAATCTGGTACAAATTCGGTGGTTGTGTTCTGTTCTGCTGTGTTTTTGGTAGTTTTATCAGATTATCAAGATGTTAGGTAAGTATGTCCTGATATGATGCCAGCTTTTAATCTGAACTTTGGTTTACAGTGTTTCTGCGTTTCTGTCTGGCAATTATAGTCGCTCTACTGAAAAACACTTATATCGACTTGGAAACTAAGGGCAGTCCAGGAATACCGATAAAACTCCTCAGTAACACTAGATTCAAATTATTAAGTAAAAGCGTCTTCGGATTTGCTACCAGCTTCCAATCTGGAGTCAAGTTTTGAGTGATTTTACTGAAAAATGCTCATTTTGGGTCGGAAACATATTCTGAAAGTGGAAAAACGTGAAACTTCCGGGCATTATTAGATTGTGTACAATGTTGAGTACCTCTCACATGTTTTGGTACCAGATTTCAGTCTGGAGCCAAGTTTCGAGTGATTTTGACTACACTACTTCACTGGAAAACGGTCATTTCGGGTCGGAAACTGATGAAAGTGATGAGAAAAGCGTAAAACTTTCCGGTATTATTAGATTGAGTATAAGAAACAATATCGGGTACCTCTCACATGTTTTGGTACCAGATTTCAGTCTGGAGCCAAGTTTCGAGTGATTTTGACTACACTACTTCACTGGAAAACGGTCATTTCGGGTCGGAAACTGATGAAAGTGATGAGAAAAGCGTAAAACTTTCCGGTATTATTAGATTGAGTATAAGAAACAATATCGGGTACCTCTCACATGTTTTGGTACCAGATTCCAATCTGGAGCAAAGTTTCGAGTGATTTTGACTACACTACTTCACTGGAAAACGGTCATTTCGGGTCGGAAACTGATGAAAGTGATGAGAAAAGCGTAAAACTTTCCGGTATTATTAGATTGAGTATAAGAAACAATATCGGGTATTTCTCCCATGTTTTGGTACCAGATTTCAGTCTGGAGCCAAGTTTCGAGTGATTTTGACTATACCACTTCTACTGGAAAACACTCATTTTGGTTTGGAAACATATGAAAGTGTCGAGAAACCGATAAAACTTACCGGTATCAATAGATTGAGTATAAGTAACAGTATCGGGTACCTCTCACATGTTTTGGTACCAGATTCCAATCTGGAGCAAAGTTTCGAGTGATTTTGACTACACTACTTCACTGGAAAACGGTCATTTCGGGTCGGAAACTGATGAAAGTGATGAGAAAAGCGTAAAACTTTCCGGTATTATTAGATTGAGTATAAGAAACAATATCGGGTACCTCTCACATGTTTTGGTACCAGATTTCAGTCTGGAGCCAAGTTTCGAGTGATTTTGACTACACTACTTCACTGGAAAACGGTCATTTCGGGTCGGAAACTGATGAAAGTGATGAGAAAAGCGTAAAACTTTCCGGTATTATTAGATTGAGTATAAGAAACAATATCGGGTATTTCTCCCATGTTTTGGTACCAGATTTCAGTCTGGAGCCAAGTTTCGAGTGATTTTGACTACACTACTTCACTGGAAAACGGTCATTTCGGGTCGGAAACTGATGAAAGTGATGAGAAAAGCGTAAAACTTTCCGGTACAATTAGATTGAGTATAAGTAACAGTATCGGGTACCTCTCACATGTTTTGGTACCAGATTCCAATCTGGAGCAAAGTTTCGAGTGATTTTGACTACACTACTTCACTGGAAAACGGTCATTTCGGGTCGGAAACTGATGAAAGTGATGAGAAAAGCGTAAAACTTTCCGGTATTATTAGATTGAGTATAAGAAACAATATCGGGTACCTCTCACATGTTTTGGTACCAGATTCCAATCTGGAGCAAAGTTTCGAGTGATTTTGACTACACTACTTCACTGGAAAACGGTCATTTCGGGTCGGAAACTGATGAAAGTGATGAGAAAAGCGTAAAACTTTCCGGTACAATTAGATTGAGTATAAGAAACAATATCGGGTACCTCTCCCATGTTTTGGTACCAGATTCCAATCTGGAGCAAAGTTTCGAGTGATTTTGACTACACTACTTCACTGGAAAACGGTCATTTCGGGTCGGAAACTGATGAAAGTGATGAGAAAAGCGTAAAACTTTCCGGTACAATTAGATTGAGTATAAGAAACAATATCGGGTACCTCTCCCATGTTTTGGTACCAGATTCCAATCTGGAGCAAAGTTTCGAGTGATTTTGACTACACTACTTCACTGGAAAACGGTCATTTCGGGTCGGAAACTGATGAAAGTGATGAGAAAAGCGTAAAACTTTCCGGTATTATTAGATTGAGTATAAGAAACAATATCGGGTACCTCTCACATGTTTTGGTACCAGATTCCAATCTGGAGCAAAGTTTCGAGTGATTTTGACTACACTACTTCACTGGAAAACGGTCATTTCGGGTCGGAAACTGATGAAAGTGATGAGAAAAGCGTAAAACTTTCCGGTACAATTAGATTGAGTATAAGAAACAATATCGGGTACCTCTCCCATGTTTTGGTACCAGATTCCAATCTGGAGCAAAGTTTCGAGTGATTTTGACTACACTACTTCACTGGAAAACGGTCATTTCGGGTCGGAAACTGATGAAAGTGATGAGAAACCGATAAAACTTACCGGTATTAATAGATTGAGTATAAGAAACAATATCGGGTACCTCTCCCATGTTTTGGTACCAGATTCCAATCTGGAGCAAAGTTTCGAGTGATTTTGACTACACTACTTCACTGGAAAACGGTCATTTCGGGTCGGAAACTGATGAAAGTGATGAGAAAAGCGTAAAACTTTCCGGTATTATTAGATTGAGTATAAGAAACAATATCGGGTACCTCTCACATGTTTTGGTACCAGATTCCAATCTGGAGCAAAGTTTCGAGTGATTTTGACTACACTACTTCACTGGAAAACGGTCATTTCGGGTCGGAAACTGATGAAAGTGATGAGAAAAGCGTAAAACTTTCCGGTACAATTAGATTGAGTATAAGAAACAATATCGGGTACCTCTCCCATGTTTTGGTACCAGATTCCAATCTGGAGCAAAGTTTCGAGTGATTTTGACTACACTACTTCACTGGAAAACGGTCATTTCGGGTCGGAAACTGATGAAAGTGATGAGAAAAGCGTAAAACTTTCCGGTATTATTAGATTGAGTATAAGAAACAATATCGGGTACCTCTCACATGTTTTGGTACCAGATTTCAGTCTGGAGCCAAGTTTCGAGTGATTTTGACTACACTACTTCACTGGAAAACGGTCATTTCGGGTCGGAAACTGATGAAAGTGATGAGAAAAGCGTAAAACTTTCCGGTACAATTAGATTGAGTATAAGAAACAATATCGGGTACCTCTCCCATGTTTTGGTACCAGATTTCAGTCTGGAGCCAAGTTTCGAGTGATTTTGACTACACTACTTCACTGGAAAACGGTCATTTCGGGTCGGAAACTGATGAAAGTGATGAGAAAAGCGTAAAACTTTCCGGTATTATTAGATTGAGTATAAGAAACAATATCGGGTACCTCTCACATGTTTTGGTACCAGATTTCAGTCTGGAGCCAAGTTTCGAGTGATTTTGACTACACTACTTCACTGGAAAACGGTCATTTCGGGTCGGAAACTGATGAAAGTGATGAGAAAAGCGTAAAACTTTCCGGTATTATTAGATTGAGTATAAGAAACAATATCGGGTATTTCTCCCATGTTTTGGTACCAGATTTCAGTCTGGAGCCAAGTTTCGAGTGATTTTGACTACACTACTTCACTGGAAAACGGTCATTTCGGGTCGGAAACTGATGAAAGTGATGAGAAAAGCGTAAAACTTTCCGGTACAATTAGATTGAGTATAAGAAACAATATCGGGTACCTCTCCCATGTTTTGGTACCAGATTCCAATCTGGAGCAAAGTTTCGAGTGATTTTGACTACACTACTTCACTGGAAAACGGTCATTTCGGGTCGGAAACTGATGAAAGTGATGAGAAAAGCGTAAAACTTTCCGGTACAATTAGATTGAGTATAAGTAACAGTATCGGGTACCTCTCACATGTTTTGGTACCAGATTCCAATCTGGAGCAAAGTTTCGAGTGATTTTGACTACACTACTTCACTGGAAAACGGTCATTTCGGGTCGGAAACTGATGAAAGTGATGAGAAAAGCGTAAAACTTTCCGGTACAATTAGATTGAGTATAAGAAACAATATCGGGTACCTCTCCCATGTTTTGGTACCAGATTCCAATCTGGAGCAAAGTTTCGAGTGATTTTGACTACACTACTTCACTGGAAAACGGTCATTTCGGGTCGGAAACTGATGAAATTCATTTCAAGAGTCTCAAACTAGAACATATACCATTCTTCATTGATTATCAACATACGTTGAAAGATTTCCAAAGTTTCCTCCGAGAACTTTTCTCTGAATACGTCTCTTGTGCACAGTAGGGGTCAGCCACTTTATGCTATCAGACACTTCCACAAAACTGCTTTTTCGCATACTACAACAAGCGTTTTCAGTGAAAACGCACAAAATTTGAACTGAACACAGATATACCTGTGAGAAACAGTTTAGTGTCCAACACATATAGTATAAGTTGCACTGGGTCTCATGGGAACAGTTTATCCACCCACATGTGCAAAAAATTGGTCAGGTCCAAAAAATAATTTTTCTCAAATGTAGCTCAGAACGTTTTGTATACTTCAATTGAACATGACTGACAACAATAATTGGTGAAAAATATACTTTTTACTGTTTTCGAGAGTTTGTTCTTTCATGCAACTGCGAAGGATTACTGTAGCTTTCAACTAACTGCTGTGCCTCAATTGGTGGTGAAATTGATAATTATAACAGTATATATTTTGCAGATCAACTTTTCGTCTCATCACCAGCATTCGAAACTCACTCACTCGTTGAGAATGAAATTGAAATTCATTCCGTGTTTTTCTCAACTAAATTGGACATCTTTTCAATAACTTCCATATTTCTCAGATATGTTTCCATGCACATGTACTTCATAGAAATCTTCAATCGTAACTGAGATCATAGTGAGTTTCTGATAGTTTGCATTGAAGTTCCAGACAATCTGAGGTTTCGCGAAGAATTTTCTCACTTTCCTTCACCCATTTTCCCAACTGGCTCCATCGACTAAATATTTTTCATACACATTCAAAACAGAGCCAAACGTCACAAAAAGTGTGAGAGTTTATGACCAAACTCGTAAACATTGAGTGTGTCGAGTAGTATTGTAACAAAAATATTGGAAAAGCGTGTGGAACTTTCGTTCGTTCATTCTATACAAAAATTCCTGTTTTGTAGTTTGATCTTGTTTTATTCCTAAATTACGGTTTGTATTGAGATAAAAGTACAAAAAAGACTAGGTGAAATATAACGATGAGTTTTTGTACCTAGAGTTTGTAAAGAGATAAGCTGCCACAGTGGACAACACAGTTTAAAGACATCAGTAGTTCAACAACTGTTTGCTCGTGCTCGTGCCAGCTAGAAGAATCAGTTTGCTAAGCACTAAAACCAACCTACAACGGTTTTGCATAACTCTGCGTCGACGTAAACAGAAGAGAATGAAATTTTTATTACAAAAAAGTGATAGTGATAAAAACTTCCCTTCGCCAAATCTGTTTATACGGAACTGTGGGTGTCACAGTATAATTCCAAACGACAGAGCTTCAACTGTTAGTGAGTATTCACTTGAGTCGTGGCAACTGCTGCAACAAAAACTATAATTCATGAACTTGTACGTGTTCCGCGTGTCCATGCGTCATCCCTATTTCACGACACGAAGTAGACTCAACAAACAGCAGAAGCAGGCTAGGTAGATAACTTATAGTAAGTTTCGCAGCCCTATTGACGCCCGGAACAAGTTAAATAGGTTTTTTTCACACACCTGTTGTGCTTGGTGGTAAATAAACGTTCCTCACAGAACCAATCAGTTTTACACATAATCTGAACACCCATCGTAAAATCCTAGTTATCAATAAACACCAGTCAAATATGATTATTGTACAAAAAGGAACTCGGTTTTTCTTAATTTGATCAAGGTGCGTTACTCGATCTTGTACTGAGAATAAGCGCATTTTTCGGATATTAGAAAAGATATAGCCCGGCTTTTTTTTCGGCTGTTGGAAGTATGCATATCAGATCGGCCAGTTAAGGTTAAAGTAGACGAAACGTGGGAGAGGCGCTGATACATTGATTATAACGTTTGTGTTGGCTAAAAAAGCAACACAACCAGCACAACCAAATACCAGAAACTTCCCAAAATAGCTTTGTACATTAGAAGGTGAAAGAAGTGTTAGTCGCTATTCTGGCCAAAGTCACATGTGTGACTTTCGAATCACAAATGAATGGTTGGAAGTGTAAATGAGCAAACTAGTCGTAAAAAGTTGTAAAGCATAAGAAAGAACCAACCAACCTTAAAACTCTCCGGAATTCAGAAAATTGAGAAACATACCGTTACCGCAACACGTAGCTTTTACCAGAGCAACTACACATACCAGTCCTGTAGAGAGAAAGCAAATAGGCAGTATATCCCGTATCCAGCACCAGCAGACTGTCATTCTGAAATCAAATTTGTTGTCCAATAGAGTAACGAGGTGAGCCCATGGAATCAGAAATCAGATATATTCTATAAGCAAATTGAATAGTCACGTAAAGTTAGTAATGAGACATCGTGCACTTCGCCATTGCAAGTTCATGAGTTCTGGTATGTTGAACATGTTTCACGTGACTGTGTAATTGACTGACGGTATAACTTATCATGTACCGGTAACAACGGGCAATGAAAAACTCCATAGGTTGTGTATGCATAAATGATGACCCTATGAAGAATCTCCTACTTAAAAAAAATATAGTCCAACTAGCCAGAAAAAAAATCGCACAGCAGTGTCAATTTCCGGGGAAATCTGAGCAATTAAAATGTTTCAAAGCGAAAGTAAAGGATTTCGGTCAGGTATTCATACCCCAGAATGAGTTTTTGCTAAATGAGTTTCCAAAATGAGTGTTTGCTTGCTACTGTGACAGGTGTAAAAAGAAGGTGGTAGAAGTAATATGAAAAGAAAACAAACAATGGCCGATAAATGATACCACTGCTCTGTGCTCTATGATTTAATTGAAAAAAGATAGCCGTACAAAAAGGCGTTAAACATAAAAAAAGAACCCAACAAACTTGAAACCATTCGGAAAATTGAAAAACATACCATGACCGCCGCCGCCGTAGCTAATAGAATCTCTGGAGAAATAATAAAATAAGCAGTTTCATCCAGCCCAGCAGACTCATTCTGAAATCGAACTTGTTGTACAATAGATTAACGAAAACAGCCCACGGCCCACCAATCAGCTAACTTACCAGGTATCGATAACAACCGGAAAAGAAAAACTCCATAAGTTGTGTATGCTGAATGCTGTGTACGAAATGAGTTTCTGCTTTTAGATTGGTCACACCTTGCGTGGCTTCTGTGACAGGTATACAAAGAAGATACTAGTAATATAGAAAGAAAACAAACAGTTTCTCCGTACTACGTACACGGCTTCTCTAAGATTCAAGTAAATCTCGCATCGCAAACGAGTCGTCATTCAATAAATTGTCAAACTTTGTTGTTGTGAGGGAATGCTAAGAGTGTACACTAACCTTACCAAACATCGGTTACTCCAGTGACCAAGAGCAAACTATAGAGACAGGATCCTGCTACCTGCCTGTCAAAATATTGAAAAGGGTCCACCCTATGTGTTAGAGAAAAGGGTCCACCCTATGTGCTTCATAGAAATAGTGTAATGGAGTGTGCTAACCTAAAAAGAAGCACAATGTGCCTATTAGTGACTAGTAACTGTCTAACTACTACCTACTATGTAATTCTATTATAATAAAAGACATACAGCCAAACATCTGTGAGGTTGTCGTAAAATTGAAGAAACGGGTGACCTGTTTCCAAATGTCGGGAAAAGTGTGTAGTTTTGATACAAAATCATTGATAGCCACAACTTTCTGGTCTGTGCAAATACTGATCGTGGGTAATTAGAGATAAACGCTTAATAATAGCGTGCTCAGAAATTAGAAAATTTAAGACACCCAAAGAGAAAAGTGAACCCAGCTCACAGCAACACAGGACCACCCTGCACAGGTAGCAAGTAACAACCAACTAATAAACCTAAAAAGGTATTTTAACACTGTAGTTGTGGTTATTAATATTCCTAAATTTCTCACCAAGTCAAAAAGTGAAGCATGAACCCCTCTTCCGAATGCTAACTGCATACTCCACACCTACTCCAGTAAAGTTGGCAATAGTACTCGAAAAACAGGCTCTCTTTTCGCAAAGATCGAGACAACTCGCCTAGTATTGATGCAATTTACAGAGTTTCAGTTTTCAATAGAAAACGGGGTCATTTCTTAGAAATAGTAGCACCATATTGATGTTTGCCTTATTTGCCTAACTGAATATTGGATAAAATCATCTTTTTCAGAGAGGGAATAATATCCAGCGCAGAGCGTCGTAATGGAGTAAAAACTTAATTTAACAATACAAACTCGTCTTCCAGGTGCAAGCGCGCAAAGCATGTCTATGGGAGGAATATTATTCACTAAATATAGCTCACATGCTCACAGGTTGGATATTAGTTCAAACGTGATTCCCATACTATAAAGGGCCTGGCCACCCGGGTTGTGAAAAAGTAGGGGTTGCTAGTCCAAAAACATAGAAACGCTGACTGTGGGGTCAGAGATAGTTTCTGAGGTATGAGGTATCAGGTGTCACGGCTCAAGGAATTTTGTGAGGTGGCGTGAAATGTAGAGTACTTTAAGATGACTTGGTTACCCAATCCTATACCTCAAAAAGAACGTAATCACTAGGATCAACGATAAACCTTCAAGCTAAATCACTCTGCCCTCTATCAACAATAAGAGTTTGGGTATACGTAAACGTATGAACTTGAATAAGAATGGTCGATGTGTGCACTCAACCAAATTGCCTAACGGGCCGGAACTATGTATTTTATTTTGAACTTAGTCAATATTAACTTTATAGATAGTATTTATTACTTTCAATTCATTTAATCATTTATAAATTAACTCTATCCTAGTTAACTTGACTTCATTTAACCTATTTCTGCTTATTTAACGAAATAAGAAAATTAAATAAAAACAAAAAACGTACCGATATGAATGCAGTTGTTGTCTTGTTGACAGCACAGAGCCTCATTCCAATATGTGATCGAACGCCGAACGACCACCGTCATGAAACCTGAAAGAAACAAAACTGAGAATTACAATGATGAAGGCATGAAGGCCGTTCAAGAATCGAGTCGGGATGAAGGCCGTTTGTTGCCATCTTATAAAACGATTGACAAAGAAAGACGATACACATGACTAATGAGTTAACAAAACGGAGAAGATGCAATAATGCAGCATATAAACTAACAAAGAAAACCATAGGGAAACGTATACAATAAGTATACCATTCGGTTGGCCAGAGAAGCTAACCGACGCTCCAAACTGATAATGAAAGCATATTCAAGAAATTATGTAGAACCAAATAAGCTTATTGGAGGATTCGGTTAGAAACAACTAGGTATAATATGTATTTGGCCATATAAATAGATAGAAGCTACAGAAAATAACAACTCTCCAGTTAGTTTTAGAAATTTTAACCGCATGAATAGTGAAAAATAACAAACTAATCGTTTAAACAAACTAAGACACAATACAAAACCAAATAATGAATGAAGAAATGTGGAATCAAAACTAAAACTGTGACGTCATAGGCGTCCGCCTATTTAGTAACCTTTACTCGTGATCATAGTTGCTGCGAACGGATCAAACTAGAATTCGTCATTACTTGTACTCGGATACGGATTTCACATTGTGTAGTTGTTGCAGTTATTTTGTATAACACATTCTCAATTTCATTTTCAGTGTTATCCGGCAACCCTCGCAGAACTCCTGAAAAATTGAAATTGTGCTTCTCCAACGTAAACTGGTGTAGCGACCTTCTAATGACTACATCCAGAAATGTAGAATAATTTTGAACTATTTGTATTTGTGTGCTGCAAAAGTACCAGACAAACACTAAAAGTGAACGTGATGGTGATGGTGAACAGATCAAATAAATGCAACATACAAAATATACAAAATTGTAGCCAGAATGAGATGTTCAAACGTGCTTTATAAACATACTCAGCTATCTGTTTCACTTCGAAGTAGACTACATAAACTATGACATCCAATTCTTCAGATGTTATTTTGCCGTGTTGGAGTTATCGGATTCATGTGGAACTATACCACGCTGAAAAGAGTTCCAAACCCTGAATAACATTATCTCACATTTTAGTTCCACACTGTAGGAATGCAGGGAGACATAACAAAGACCTTTCGCTCGGGCAGGGGGCTTCCCAGCGGGCACATTTCATCTCATCTCTGAGCTCTATGCAGTTGCACCGTATCAAAAAACCGATAAGCACATGCTCGTGAGAACTTCATGAAATACTTTTTTCCAAAAAATATAGTGTTTAACACGAGCGCTAACTTGACGAAGACTATCAAACCTCTGCAAAGGCACACAATGATTTGAAATTGATTTATGTATCAGAAGATTATTCTTGTATTTTTTTAAGTTAAAAGCTTAACGCTTGTTTTTCGAATTAAAAGACGCATCAAAAGAGTTATCGGAAAAACAAACGAGTTTGACAAATTGAGAGCTCATTTTTCGCTTTGGATATTTAATAATGACGGGCTTTTTAAGCATACCGATATTTCAAATACACTGGTGCAATGAAAATAGTTATAGAATATGATGCCAATATTTCCCGGAGACGTTCAGTATATCTCGGCATCCATGTATCTATAGTGCGTGCCAAATTTATAAATTTCTGTCTCTTGCCGTAATCGAACTTGCGAGCAAAATATTCGTGGCTGTGCGGTGGGCGCTAACCACTGCGCTATTAGTGCACATAACCAGCAAACTTCGGAATCGAAGAGATGTGTGCATACACAGCGGAAAGGGAGATATACAGTACCCTCCCGCCTTTCCGTTGGCGACGACTATACTTGTGAACCTATAGTAGTCGCCAACGAAAAGGCGGTAGGGTACTGTATTTCTCAATTTCCGCGGTGTACTCTGTTATAGGTGATCAACAACTTCGAAGAGCAACGCATATATATTTCCTGCTCACGCTCTAAAACCCGTTTGGTTAGTTGCATATGTGAACTTACGATAAGTACCTAAATATGTTATACCTAGATAGTTCAGTTTAAGACTATTGGTTTTTCTTATCATTTCTCGCGCTTTGACGTGTATTCATTTTTTCATATAATTTTGATTAGAGTTTGTCTGAAGAAAACAGGATCCCTGCTCGACTAAGATCAGAAACGCTTTTGGCAAGAATTAGCGGCATTGATGAAGAGATTAAATTGAGAGGTAATGTAGTGGGACATGGAGATATAATCAAACACCCCGGGGGAAGGCGGCCACATCAAAGGACGATGGAAGCAGATACTGCCAGTCATCGAACAATCAACACCCACTTCTACTGTTTTCATCCTCAGGACCGGATTGGAACAAGAAAACTAATGATCTGTGTGTTGTAGTTTGATCACCCAGTGATCACTCTGCTTTGATTCCATACACACATGCGGGTGGAGACTGATCTTAGTTTGACAAAACTCAAAACATGATATAGTTCGTTTCAACCATCGATAGCAGCCAGTTACAGTAGATTTTAGTGGGCGGAGTCAATTGTGTTGGAAAGTTTCCAACAGCGATCAGCCTAATCAAAATTGTGCACCAGCTGGGTATTGAACTCAGCGGCGATAGGTCGCGGCGCCCACAAGCAGACGGCCATCGGAACATGATGGGCAAAAATAAAAACAGTGATATCCAATCACCTTTTTAGGCCGTTTTTCAATTCTTGTTCAATCGCACAAAAAGTTCTTCAAATTACTCCTCGATTTGGTGGTAACCTTTTGAAAACAAAAAATTGGCGAAAATCTTAAAATAACCACTTTTTGAATTTTTATTTGCAATGAAAACACTGGCAAGCTGCCAGATCAGTCGCCTGCAATGTAGGGCGCGCTCGGCCAGCATGGCTGACTGCTATCGCTGGGTGAAACGAACTATAAGCTACTGAATGCTTTTTTCATGCTACATTCACACAGCTCGGTAGGCTCTTCTTCCATCAGCCACCTCGTGTGGAAAAAGGTGTGTTAATGTATTTGTTTAGCTGAGTTTGTAGTGCTCATTATTCGTGCTATTTGGAATACGTTTGGGTCACGTTGTCCTGCGCGACTGTATTGAGTTTATTGTACTTTGTGAACTGATGCCTTTTTCAGGCTCTGAAAACGGCGAATTTGCCGAAACGTCGCCACAATAAATATTCCATCATACTACCTCGTGTACGGTTTAACTACAAAATCAAACCATATACAAAACAATGCCGAGGTTCAAAGAAAGCAGGACTTGGTGAATGCTTACAGTTGAGTAATACATACACAACGAAACCAACGTTTCTTTACATTGTTGCGAAATTGATACGAACTGTTGTCTTGTCTTCATGCTTTCCTGGATGAAAGGCCGAGGAGTTCAGCGGTATACGTCCTCGTTTCTTGTACTATCTCGTGCGCCAGAATACACAGGCCCAGGAAATATACGTATGAGGTTCCCTCTTTTAAACCTCTACGGTGCATGTTAATCTATACCGCTGTGTTTGTGATTCTGTTGCTTTTCTGTCGGAACTTGAACAATATGGAGTATAGATACAGATCAAAGTGAAACGATGATTTGGGTTTTCTCCCTATATATGTCGCCAAGCCCCTGATCGTCCGAGGGCTCTCTTCCTCGTCGGATTCTGCAGATTTAATGACGACTACACTCCGTGACACAGATCCACAAAGACTTACTGCATACAGACTTTCCGGTGAACACCATTCTGAAAACTTAACATTGGGCGGCCGATCATCCGATGTCCTTTTTTTCAACAACTTTTATTTTCCAGAAACTGCGCGAACGATCCCGAATGGGGCTAAGCATACCCTCGGTCCTCAGTTTCTGCTTCGAATTCTGTCTGCGGCCTCCAGACGCCTACATCGTCAGAGGTGTCAAGCAAACATACTCTTTCAGCGCGGAAGTATGAATTCCCAGCTCTATTTCTGGGAAAAGGTCAAAAGTTCGCACAAAATGGCGTGCACAAAACATGTTAATGCAGTAGAACGTTTCTCTCCTAGGACCGCGGCTAATTGATGATATCTCTGTAGCCACAAACAAATTTTCACCGAATACAAAAAGTGTTACCGCCGTTTCGCACCGGAGGTGTTATTACGGTGTTCCTGATTTTTCTGTGTACACGCTGTCACAGTTCGAACCACACTGCAACTTCGGTTTGATAGCGGAAGTAGAGGTAATTGTTGAATTATTGAGAGCATAAAAATGTAGAACGGTTGCCGCTCAGTTATTCGTAACGAAATATGAGAAAAATGCTAATTTAGTGGAAACATTTGTAAAATATTGTGTTTCGATTGTGATTGAGTTGTCCCAAAACAAAGAAGGTTGTGTGCAACAGTTTGTATGAACATTTTCCTTACTTTATTTTAACCTTTCATCCAGGGTTATCGCTTTATCCCAACGTGAAAAACAGTCGCTCAAGTTATTGCTTCAATTCAAGATATCATTCCCCATTTGTTTCCTCATCTCAAATATGCCCACTTGGTTTAATTGGGGCGAAAGCGAAAAGTACCGTATTCCAATCAGGCTTCATGATGAGATGAGCACTCGTAACTAATATCATAGAAGAAGCTCGCATGAATAGCGCCACATGGCTAATTGCATGAGCACGAGCTATGAGAGGCTGAGAGGGCTAGTTGCAGGTGCACGTTTCTTCAAAACCTTACCAAAGATTGTAACGTTCAATGTTCATCTCTCGGATTATTTTTCTGCGAATTGTATGGTGCTGGTTAACATTCATCGATCAGAAACAAACACGGATGCAGAAAATGGATAGGAATAAGTCCTTTTTTGAAGCCACATTTTTCACGCTGCTGCTGAAATATAACCACCTGAGGAATACTAAACACATCAGGCACCTTAGCAAAGTTTCCTGAAAAGCTCAGCTCTGAGCTCAACTATCTGGACTATGCTACACTATAAAGATGGAAAGTTGGCAACTATGTGGTCACAATGTCAGGTCCTCAATCAGGTGTAGCTCACCACTCAGATGACTTTGCTACGGTGCCAGAAGTCGAAACTGTGTAATTCGATAGTGCTCAATCGCTGATGTTCGTTCACGTTTTCCGTGACTTCTTGGTCTACTTCTAACATATTTGCTCTGCCCAAAGGGGTGTATGATCGTGGCCTCAACGAGCTGGACGTCTCCACTTCATGTGTAACAGTAGGCTGAAAACAATCTATTTTTCCTCGAAGGTAGATGCTAGTGAGGACAGAGACGTGGAATCTAGCTACGATTCTAACACCGCCCTAGTCAAGTTGCTAAAGTTGAATTCGAAATTCGAATCGACTGGCAAACTTGAAGACTGGTGCTTGGTGATGCCCCTTTCTCTGACAAGAGTTATGTTAGTATTGTGGTTGGATTCTGTGAGATTTGGTTAGATCCAATGTTTCTATTATTATTAATATCCAAACACGAAAACTCCAAATTATTAATTGGAAAATCGGAAAACTCGAAAACTCAAAGCTTTTTCAAGAGCTCGGAAAGGAAGACTAACATACGACACGTGTTCATTATTTTCACAAAACCACTGCACATAAGAAGATGAGGTATACAGTCGTTAATTACTCTCTACCTACAAACTCCCCATGGTACCAATCATCGCTTCGATCGTTCAACACTGAAAATTGCTCATTCTACAATGAGCGCGTAACAGAGTAAAGTACTTCCTTTTCTCATATGATTCGAAGGTGGAAAGTCACGTACTAAATCGCGAATAAACTTCTATTCTATATTCTATTCCACAATTCCTGTCTCCCCATGGACGACTCCGTGATTTGAGATCCATGGGATTCGACAGTAATAGGTGGAACGAGATGAATTGTACTGATATGACGACTGTACAAGGGCGAAGAGTAATAAAAAACGACGCCTCATCGGTAAACAACTTACATAGAGAAAGATAGACTGCGTACATTCGTAGAGGAAACTGTTTACCAGACTATGTACATTGGAGGAACACTTATTCAGTATTTGTTTACCGAAAATCTACTGCGCTCGTATCAATTCCCCTAGATTTGCTGTTAATTGCCATAGTTAATTGGCTGTCGTTTATTAGATTCCCACTAACGACCCTTGGCTAATCAAATGGTTTGCGCAAAAGAAACAAACACATATATCTAACTTGACGCACCCAGTTTCGATGTATAACTTGTTCACAATGCGCCTGAGGGCATGGTTTACATAACAATTATGTGTGAAACAATTGAAGGAACCTCATTGAGACCATCTTGAATACAAAAAATATGCATTTACTTCTGGAGTATTTGTCGATAATCGCTCAAAAGGTGAGAGGTCTGACGATTCTGACGAAACATCTGAGTGTACTGTACTCCTGGCGAACATACTGGCTCGCAAGGTGGACGTCACGTGGCAGGTAACGTAATCTCCTGCTAACCATAAAGTTGAGTCATAAACAAAGAACAGAATAATAGATATAGAATCATGAATAGGATGATACTCAATCTTCGTCTCGCTAATCCTATTACACGACCTTGCCTTTATTGTTTCCACGTACTTAGCACTTGGATAAGGAAGGACGCTGTTTGGGATAGTGCGAAGTCGAGAGAACACTGGCTATGAGTGCAGAAGTCAACGTCAATAGAAAAGACACCCGTAGTTAATACTGAACTAGAGTGTGAAACCGCCAAACCGGAATAATGGCCGTATCCGTCAAACACACATGTATGTTCTCAGTTTGTTTCAGATGATTGTCCGTTCCAGAGCAGTTTATATTTGGAACTATAGAGTCTCTTGGCTTTTGTCGTGGTGATGAACTAATCAATATATTAGAGTAGGTCAAAAGTGAAGTGGGTGCCGATTGTATCATGGAATCTCGCGCCCGAATTATCTTTTCAACCATATATCATGACTGAAACGGAATAGAGCGCACCTCCGTGATCCTGATTATTTTGCAAAGAATACGTTTGTCAGAATTATTATTCCAATAATCTGCTCAAAGAGAGTGGGTCTTTGTAGGCATGACTGAGAATACTAACCAGACCACTTGAAAGAGAACCGCACTTCGCCATTTCCATTTTCTCTCTGTGGCATGGTAGTCGAATTGACAATCCCCTGGAACTTGTTCAACAAATAAGCATTCTCCGAGGCTACCTACAATATTCATGTTTCTGGAATGATGCACATTCCATGAAATATATTTCAATATAGAAAGGTGATACGCGAAAAATAAACATATGAAAGATGTGTGTTTTATCATTGCCACGGTTCCTTTTTAGTGTGTTCATACGTTATGTGAGCAAATCGATCTGGTTCCGGGTAAAACTGAGAGAACTACGATTTTTATGAATATTCTTCTGTCCCCTTTATTGTAAATGTAGTCTATTCTCTGAGCTAACTCTGCTTTCTCCCCTCACCAGTTGCTATGATGTCGCCTACTGTAGGATTATTGGAGGATATACTGTAGGGATTGTAACTACTACCTAATCCGTCCAAATAGTGGTCTTTCATTGTCATATGACGTAATATAATGATAGGGTAGAATCTCCTGAACAACACTGGAATACCTCACCACCCCCATACCGACATGTATTCACAGTTGGAAATGAATTGTACTCGATAGTTGTGACACCTACATCCTACACGAATTGCTTTCCAACCGGTTCTCAGAACGTTTTATTTCGTTGTTATCGAAATTGAAAAAGAAATATAAACTCGTATTTTGAGCGGCAAATGCCATCATCCAAAAAAGTGTTCAATTTTATGTAGACATGGGAGACTCAAGTTTTTTTGGAATAGTGAAACCACATTCGGTGGGAGGCGACACGCTCTCACGTGCGCAGATTGACACAATAAGAGGGTCACACGAACAACCACAGTGCAATTAGAGAGAGAGAGAGAGCGAACAGAGAGAGAGAGAGAGAGAGGAGAGAGAGAGAGAGAGAGAGAGAGAGAGAGAGAGAGAGAGAGAGAGAGAGAGAGAGAGAGAGAGAGAGAGAGAGAGAGAGAGAGAGAGAGAGGAAGGGAGAGAGGGATATTCACTCTTACTCTCATTTTGATTATTTTGACATCTCACGTTCACCAGTTCTCAAAACTACCAGTTTCCATGTTTTGTTTATGATGTCCAATACTTCTATCTGTCGAACCTTGTCTTGAACTACATAAAAGCCATTTCCGTGGAATTAATCATACTTATCATACTTATGATTTGACCCCTCTCATTCGATATAATTTTTGATGGTCATGTGATGTATACTACGTACTTACTACGGCTGAAGACAGTGTGTTTTGTTGAAGTGTCTTCGCCACCTCTCAATCTGTCCCCAATCACTTTCATTTCATTTTCCGTGTCACGGCTCTTCTTCCGCCCTTTCCTCACTGATTGTGGATTCAATTTCTCGGATTACGGTCAATCGCGGCAAAAACCACGGCTTTTAGCGTGCCCTTCACACAATTGAATGTCGTTTTCAATTGTCTTTCTCCCAGTTATCCACTTCTCTCAAGTAAAAGATAAAACAGTACAACATTCCCTCATAAATTATTTACACTACAAATCAGACAACTACAATTAAAACTTGCAATTAATACAATCACCGACCAAACTAACGAACATAACTTACGTAACAGATTAAGGCAAGCGTATCGGCCTTTTACAGCTTTACAGTTAACACACCGTGCACTTCGTATCGTTCATCCGTGGACATTTCGAGTAACCCATCTAACCCACATTTCGTAACCCACATTTCGAGTAACCCATTTCGAGCAACTTGGTAATGACTGTTTTTCCGACATACACATAGATTGCAGTACTGGTTGATTCGCTTATTTGCTGTCCTTAAGTTAAGAAGAAAGAAGTTCACGGTTGGGAAAAAAGCTTTTTTGAAAGCTTCTCTACGCTAGAAAACCGTGGGGAAGTTGTAGATTGGCACTGTGTTGACACTCGCACGGAACAGATCCCGAGGGTTCATCCGGAGTGAACATCAAAGTGAATGCCCCAGAAGAGTATGTGTAATTGAGTCTGATTCAGTTTCGACGACAAACTTATAATTCACAGAAAACATTGAGAATTCCTGTTGTCGTGTTTGCATACGGCTCATTCTTTCACCCCTTGACCAAACAAAATATGAGACTCGGGAAACAGGTCATCCGGCGGTTCCTTATTTCCTATTTTTCTTGTTTTCGGTTCGTTTTGTGTGGTTCTCTTTCGATTTACAATTCATATTATAATACAGCAGTCTCATTCGTCATGGGCCACCTGCACTGGTGACAGTAATCACAAAGGGCGGTCTCTCACAGTCCCTGAGCCTTTCCACTGAATTATGTTCCACGAACAGCGAAATATTATTAATACTATTGGTATTATATTTTATATTCATCATTAATATTTTATTCATCTAATGATCACGGCTTCTCCGAAGGGACGTTTTTCGACCAAGTTGATCCCTTCCAGACCCTGGGTTCACTTGTAAGTGCCAAAGTTGTTCAGTCATCATGGGTAAAACTGATCTTCTTGCGTATTCCGTCACGTTTTTCGAAAAACTGCGCCACCCATCATCTAGATTACTACTGACTTGATTCGCTCATGTAAAAGCAAGTTTGTAAACTACAAATGTGAATCAAAATGATGAATATGTATTTCCTTTTTACAAGTCATTTAATTTTGGCCACTATTAGAATGTGGAAAACGGAGGGGAAGATTACTGTATGCAGTGATATCCCCCCGAAGAGCCCGCCCCCTGTCTTAACCCCGCCCTCCAACCCGCATAGAACAATAAAATACTTAGCCGTTTCAGCGACTACCATGTTATACGCTTGTTAACATTCCAAGCATAACTACTGACCAAATTCACCAATAAAATGCTTCCGATTCTCTTAGAAACTACTAAACTGCATACAGAGAGAGTCTATCTAGGAAAGATAAGTTTTCCTTGTCTAGAATGTCTAGTGAATTTTCCGTTCATGTTGCTTCTGTCTATTTCATGTCCTCCATATAAGAATATGTTGCCGCTCACAAAAGAGCAATTCATTTCGAGTATTTGTCTAGTGCAAGTGCATAACAGTTCCACGCGAGCGGTTCAACTATGCAGTTAACCACAAGCGCGAGCTCTATTCACAACCCCCCCCCCCCTCTCACTCTTTATCTTTCCTCTCTTTCCCTCTTTTTGTCTAACTCTCACTTCCCTTCTTCTCTTCCTTCTTTGCCTATTTCGTCCTATCTCTTTTGTTTTTCTCCTCTCATGCATGGCGGAATCTCTTCCCACGACCTGTTAATTTATTACTACTGTTCGCCCTTGAAGGTCCTGTCCACTCATTTCAATTTGCCCCCCCCCCTCATTTTCTCTTTCTCCATTACAGAACCATATCTACTGAATGAATATCTATCATGATAACTAAGTAACTGAGTTTCAGGCAATGTCACAACTGGACCCTAAGCACCCTAAGGCCAATCATGAACTACAAAGTGTTTGATTCTCACATATCTGTAGTGTCTACCCCCAATAACTCTTTTGGCCGATGTCCCTCCATCCTGAATGTCGTGGTGGATGAGTCGCTGTTCCTTACTCCTAATTATCATCGCAGATGTTCTTTCAGATGAGCGTTACATTGTCAAAAAGGCTTGCTCTTCTCAAACCCCTTCAATACGGTATATGTTACCTTAATGTAGTTTGATCTGGTTGCTTTTGACCTGAAATCGTGAACTATCGCGATCAAACTACAACGATGATTTGCTCACTCCCCATAAACGCCTTCTGTACGTCTCCAGTGTTGACACCCCTGTCTTCGCAAACAAACTCTCTATCGAAAGGGTAATTTGAATACAGTTGTCAGTGATTGTTCACTGTTCTCGGTGTGGTAATATAGTGATTAGAAGATATCAACCATTGATTGATGTGATGAAAAAGATGAGAACCGGTTGAGTGGCGGCTGATACACAAACAGCAATATGATCAGCACTTCTCGCTCTAAATACTCATTTAAACATACATATGTTGGATGAGTTTCAACATCACTCTCCTCTTCTCCACCCTCTCCCCTCTCTTCCTCTCCTCCTCTCCTCCTCTCTCTCCCTCTACTTCTCCCTCCCCCCCCCCCTCTCTCTCTCTCTCTGCAGTTTCTCTGCTCACACTGTCTGTCATACCCTGCTACCGTTAGCCATACGATGATCATCCATCACTCTATTTATTCTTCTCCCTTTCTCCAGGTGCCATTGGGCAATCTGGCCGAGCATCAATATGGCTCCCGCCGCGATCAGTTGCATGATATATCCGATCGACTGGTAGATAACCATAACCGTACCTCGCCCCCTCATTACTTCCCACCCCTTTCTTGTATTCCAGGTTTCGCATTTCACTAGTCCCCTTCTCTTTTTACCCTTATTAAAAGATGCGCAACACAGCGGGGAACCGGCCCATCGGCTCAGTTTTCCTCACGTAATAAGAGCATCATCAGCATGCATTCTGAATGGCCTAACCTTCTCTTTTAATTTTTTTTCTCTCTCTCTCTCTATCTCTCTCCCCCAGTTCTTTTCTCTACCATTTGTTCTTGTTTTGGATTGTTTTCGCTCCGTTCACTATCATTACCCGCCGAAAATTTGTGGTTAATGAACCTGGAATCAACTGGAACTCGTTTCTCGATTTCCACAGTGCGCCAGCTCAGCCTAATTTACGACTTCTTATCACTGATGCTAAACGACAGCGGCGCAACGGGAGACTACTACCGCATATTTGTAGTCTTACTAGAGATGTTCCTTCTTTTTGTCTCTCTTCCTCTCCTTTCCTTCCTTTTCCTCTATTTCACTACCCTCCACAACTGCACAGATGCCTCAGATTATGTTACATAAACTGTTTTCCAACGTGCCAGATTTGGCTAATTGCTATACAAATTGACTGCATCTTCTTTGGATACCACCACATGGTTCTCGAGCTGACGAATAACGTAGAGAATATTCGAAAGACGTAGACAAACTAGTACCCCAGACATATGAGCTGAGATAATGCAAAATCTAGAAGTAGGCGATAAAGTTGGGAATTTTTGTTTCTTGCATGTTCAATGGATTTCTTAACGAGTAACGCTGAGACGAGTTTATTCGACTTTTGACTTGAAAATACATGATTTTCAACTTTTAAATTTGCCATCTCAATTCTAGATTATCGTGCGCAATCGGAAAGTTTGTGTGATTCTCATGGCGATAGAGTGAAAAGGGCATATTTCGCATGAGTCCATCCTCTCTACCATGTTGCGTATGACATTTTTATCAGAGTCAATCATCGATGTTTAAGACAGGGAAAGGTCGTTCACCGGGCATCCCACTCATCTGACTCCCATACTTTACGACACACCAACTACTCCTAACCTATCGCATCCTACGCCTTTCTCTAGTTATGCAAAAGCAGAACACGTTAGAAACCAAAACGATAGACGGGATCTCCCTAATAGGTCGAATATCGTGATGTTCGGTAAGCAGTTTGTTCAGCTCATGTGAAGAATATTGTTTTTGCTTTTTTGCCAAACTCTAACTCTCATCTCGGTTTGTTCGTGTCTGTTGGAGGATTAACGCCCGTTCCTCTAAACACAGTTATGATTCTCACACCCATGTTGCCCAGACTTTCACTCCTTCGCAAAACGCGAAATTCTACTTCGACAACAACCGATTACTCTCTTTATTCAATAATAGATTAGCTCAGAGCACTCTCTTCTTCATGGAGAATACGGTTTTGAGAGTGTGTTTCGCTAAAAGACGTACTTCACCGGTGTAGGGCGTGTCGACCGGACTCCTGCTTAACACATCTTATTCAGATATCTCATTTTCTCTCTGTGTAACTACCATCTACCCCGTTCTCTCTGTGGGTGGTCCTTCTGTTGTTGTACACAGATGTTCTTCGTGCATCGCCGTCCTTATAAAGCTCGTGGCAACTATTTTTCGGGTGCATTCATTACTACTTTGTTTTCAGATGCGCCTTTTACTGTTTCTCCTTTTTTGCCCGAACATTCTCGGATGTCAGTTGGGCTGTGTCTGTACACAGAGAAAAACGGCCATTTGCTCCAATGGAAAACTGAGAACAATTCCAATTTTGTTGGATCCACGGATAACTCATCTGGATTTAACGAACAACTCGATCAGCCGGATTTCAGCCGATGACCTCAGTATATATCCCAGTGAGTTACCTGTAAAAGAATTCCTAAAAAAAGTAAACATAGAGAGAGAGAGAGAGAGAGAGAGAGAGAGAGAGAGAGAGAGGGGGGGGTGGGGGGGATTCTCTCCCTTATCCTCCCTTATCCTCCCAATCTTAACTGTCTGGATGCTAATCTCTCCCCCATATTTCTCCATATCCCTAATGGTCGATATAAATTATTTATTGGTAGTCGAACACAGCACTCAAGTATTCCCCTATTTGATTCCCAACCAATACTGAACCATGTTTTCTCATTCAGTTTCCAATCACAAATAACGCAGTCTCATCTAACTTTGAATACTGTTTCATCGAAATGAAATTTTATAGAAAAAGAAGAAACATTCGTTCATTCCCACCCTACTAAGTAACTATTAAACCTATCGGATGAGAACCTCATACCCGTTTCAACAGAGCATGAACTTGCATTGGTCTCCATTAGTGCATATTGAGTGTTGTCACCCTCTCGATCAAAGTGTTGGACAACTTTGAACGGTGTTTGCACCCTATTCACACCTATTCAAGCAGTTGCCGCACGCTTTGATAGGTGTGGTCTCATTGTTGCACACTCGTTTGAACGCGCCGCGCACCAGCACTAGACCGTTCATTGACCCTGCTTAACTCTCAATAGATTAGAGGAGGTGAGGTGGGACTTGAAAGAGGTAACTGAGGTCCAGATAATTGGAATAGCAAAATGGGGATTAATCCTTCTGTCCTACCTCAATATTCCGTAGCGCTACAGTTTTCCAGGTTCACAATCCGTTACGCTGACCCTAAGAATTATCTTAACTGACAGTTTTCGCAAAAGTTCGTACCCGGAACGACGTTGCCAGCGGTGTGAAATTGAATGTCACTCACTCCTTGCCCCATTGTCACAATTAGAATGGGAAGCACTGTTATACATTATTCAGTAACCAATCACATAACCCAATATGCTATGCATAGAGAAGGGGGGGGGGGATAACGCTAGAGAAAGAGAGAACGGGAGTGGGATGGATATAGAGAGAGAGAGAGACAGAATCACAACAGGGGGTAATATGGAGCAAATTAGAAAAATGAACTTCTTCTTGAACACCTTCAATTTGAAATCTGTTGCAATACAACATCATGTTTTCTGAGGCTCAGAAACAAAAATTGACTTTTTGTTTGTCTTCCGTGAGTAGGTCATTCTGCTTGGTTTATCTCTCTTCTTGGGTGGTCCGAGTAACAATGGGCGGTCGCATTTGATGACGTCATACTGACAGGTGGCACAGTTCCTCTGCTGCTTAATGGTCTCATAGAATACTATTAATTATATGCATATGCACCCATTGTTCCAGACAAACTATGTAGTAAATGTGGTACTATGAAACATTTTCTAGTTGAATATAGTAGAGTTTTTACCACTAAAACGAATTATTCTGTGTGTTTTCTGTTAGTTTTCTCTGTTTGAATAGAGATAAAGCTATACCTAAAACTCGCATGGAAAAATGAACACCATGTAATTTGTCTTCGAATGTCTCGAAATCGAAATAGAAAAGACAAAAAGTGACCCTCGGGAATGGAATTGGAACAGGATCACTGGCTAACCAAAAAATGTCAAGCAATGACAGAATGCCCTAACTCGGAAAAAATGACAACTTTGATGTGAAAACCTACTGTGGTTCTAAAATTCAACTGTTTTATAAACTCGGACACAGAAATTACAGAGTGCGTTACTACAGTTCCAAATAATTAACGTACGTAGGATAATTCGACAGAGGTTAACCTAGCCGGAGCTGTAGTTTGGAACCAGGCATTGTATTTTCTCAAATGTTGACAAAAACTCAAGAATCAGACTACAAACACAGCAGCTAGGTTCAGCATACCTGTATGAGTCTGGTTCTACTGGTTCTACTGGAGCGACACCTTTCCATCACCATATCCCCTTATCTTTCCTATTTGCAGATCTGCAAGTGTTGTCGCTGGCGAACAATTCCATCACCCATCTCTCAGCTGATTTCTTCGCCACCCTTTCCTCCCTCGCCTACCTGGACCTCTCTGAGAACAGAATTCTCTCCGTCCCCAATCACGTCTTTGGAAAGTCCAAGAAGCTAAAGGTAACCGAGCCTATAACTTTTCTCTCCAGTAACATCTCTCTAACCATGCGGGGACGAGATAGTCAGGCGGCTAGAGGAGAACGCGGTACCCAACAGTAATTTGTTGGTTTGCAAGACGCTCGTTCTAAAACTAATACGCTGCTATTTCGAGAATATCTGGCGTCCGACCTCGAATGCGGTTCGGGCAACTCGCGATGTGTTTGGCAGCACGACACTAGTTTGGCCATCTGCCAACGAAATTGGCAGACAAAGGCTGCGTAAAGAACATGTCTCTCCAGATACAATAATGATAGTAATAACAGTAATTGAATGAATGTAATAAGCAGTCGAATTGGATCGTAACAACTCGCGCTCCGGTTAGAGCGAGATTACCACCAGAACATTGCACGTGGCATATGTTTAGTTTGAAGCAAATTCTACACTCTGCATTTTCAGACGTTACTTCTGTCCGGAAATGAGATCCAGCTCTCTCCCTTCTCGTTCTCTGGCCTCTCTTCACTCACTACCCTATCACTGTCCCGAAATAGGTTGTCCTATCTACCTCCAACTGTGTTCAAACCCCTACCTCAACTGGACAACCTAGACCTATCTTCCAATAAACTACTCTCTATGCCTGCATCTCTTCTATCTACCATTCCGTCCCTGAAAACTCTCAATTTGCGAGAAAACCTTCTCTCCACGGTAAGAACAAACCGTTATCAAGTTCTTATTTTCCAGCTAGTTCAATGAGTACCTGTACCTACATCGTTTAATGCGATGGACGTAGAGGGGTTGACTGTACGCGTTCAAAATAGGCGATAGGTGGCTGTGAAACGATTAATGACTATGTGAATAGGGTTACTGTAGCCATCTGTGACTCTGTGTGGGGGTCGCCGCTCAAGTGTCATTGGCTACATACGAACAATGGCTAATCCTGCGAATGAAACATGTAAAAAACCGCCGTTTCATCAAATGAACAAATTGGGTGACAAAGCTCATATTGTATATTTAGTTGGATTCGGGAATGTTCGCTGCCCAGCGAGTACTTCAGTATCTGGATTTATCGGACAATCTTCTCTCGGAAATAGAAGACAGTGCTTTGTTCGGAATGGAACAACTACTTGTACTCAACATGACCAGCAATCAGGTGAGTTACATACCTCTAATAATCCATCTACAGTTGGGGTTAGAGAGAGAGGAAGGGAGAGAGAGAGAGAGAGAGAGAGAGAGAGAGAGAGAGAGAGAGAGAGAGAGAGAGAAAGGGAGAGAGATGAAGAGGGAGAGATAAACAGGGTGAGATAAAGAGAGAGAGAGAGAGAAAAGAGAAGGAGAAGGAGAAGGACAGTGAGACGGGTAGAAAGAGGGGGAGAGATAGAGATAGAGGGGGGGGGGGGGGGGTAAGAGAAGAGAAACAGAAATAGAGAGGGGGAGATGTTGGGTGGACATTGAACTTCCTTCTGATAACCCTGTTTCCAGTTGACTCGGCTGCCTGCCAACACGTGGCCCATGCCTCGTCTTCGAGTCCTCGACCTGTCCAACAATCTGTTTATTGTGTTGGAAACTGCCTCTTTCGACACCCTACCCTCACTCCAATATCTCAATCTGACCATGTCGAGAAACCTGAAAAGTATACACGTAAGTTCCTTAAAATGTGGCCGAACCATGTTTATGTTAAGTTTGTGGATGATAATTTGCACTGAAAAACTAGTTTCGTACTCGCGAGCTGATAACACGGGAAGTTTACCCAGGGTGAGATGTCAGCCTTCGTATTTTCAGATGTCAGCTTTCAGAAAAAAAAATTTCAGATGTCAGCCTTCGTATCTCTGTCTTCGTTGAGTTGGGTGTCCATTTCTCATTCTTCGCTCACCTCCATCTCCCCCTCCGCCTTCGCCCCGCCCCCACCACTACGTCATCTGGATCTGTCCCACAACCAGGTACGCATACTGTACTCATTACTTTGCTCTGCGTTTTTGTTGAAAAGAGCAAATATGAGCTTGCCACGCACTGGTTTTCACGAGGTTGTGTTTATATATGGTGCAAATTGTGAAGCCTCTCGTCCTTTTTCATTTCTGAGACGTGTTTCGGCATTGTGTATGTACTAGTGAGGGGAACGTGACTAAATCTCATAATTCATATGATAAAAACGACGATATCAAAGTAGAAACACAGCGAGATAAGGCAGTATACAGTTTCATTTTGATATGCTTCACCCGTTCAACTGTGCATTGTGCGACCATTCAGACAATTGTGACTCCTTGCAGTTGACCTCGTTGCCAGCTCTGTTCCCATTCTCCCACGCGCCTTCTCTTCTACTGGACGGCAACAAGTGGCACTGTGACTGCGACCTGAGGTGAGAATATTGGTCTAAGCGGGAGAAGAGATGCCATAGAATCGTGGTTGCATTTACAAGCACAGTAGAACTTTTCACGTCCGACCACACCGGTTACCGATTATAAACAGAGCTAGAAAGATAAAATTAAGTTCAGTTCAGTCTATTGGTGTCTTCACGAAAATCTCAATGTAATGGGACATATTTTACTTTGTTCTGTATGTTTGGTGTGAGCGGTTTCCATAACCAATTTGCCGTATCAAACAAAGACTAGACTTGAACTTCTGGAGAGATACCGTTGAAGTCCACCAACCTCTATATTTGGATATGACCGCTAAAGTCAAGCTCTAAAGTTTATGGCCAAATATTTCAGAGCCCTTTCACTCTCCTCCTCTGCAGTTTGTTATTCTCCGGAAAAGTTGAACGGACATCCGATCAGCGAAGTTAACGAGTGCACACTGTTACAGGTAAACAAACATCCATTTGATGTTACTACTTCAATTACAATTCCTAGTCGTTTTAAGCATGGTTGCCGTAGCTAAATTATTATAGGGGTAGAAAACTTGCGGTAGCCACACTTTAATTCTTTATACTTGAGCCCGACCTTAGTTCGCTGAAGCTGAGTTTTTCACAGTTTAGTTCTATCGCATTGGTTGGGTATTCTGGGCTCGGTAAAATCAGTTGCAATACGAAGAAAGTAACTGTTCTCTCACTCGCGGCTTTGTGAAGTATGTTGGTCGATAAAATGTAGAAGGAATATGTACCCTATTGAGTCACGAGCTTGACATCGTCGTGCGCGGTAACTTGTGAAGCTCGGCGTCCTCTGAGGCATACGTTGGGGTACAGGCGAAAGCATCATTTTTCGATTCTCTCCCTCCCTCTCTCTCCATCCCCCCCTCTCTCTCTCTCTCTCTCTTATTCTCCTAGTTTGTATCACTTCATCTGAGCTTCTCCTCATTTGCAGGGAATGCTGGCGCCGCTTCTGCTGGGAGTGGTGCTGCTGCTGCTGGCGCTGGTGGTCCTGCTGCTCGCGCTTAGCCGCCCAAGGAAGTCGTCCGTCTACCGGCACCACGCCCTCCTGCCCACCCTCAGCCACCACAAGGAGTACCACATGGACTGCTCCATCTCCTCGCCCCAATCCTCTTCTGAGGACTCCGCTTATGAGAGCCCCAACTCGGCATTTCTTCCTAAGACTCCCGCCCCCTCTAGACCACCCACGCTGTGTAGGGACCATTTATATACGGCCCACTATCCTGTTCCTTCAACTAGGTTGTGATTGTTAATTATAAGAATATAATAAGTGAACCGCTAAATATTGCTACCGATCAAAATATTTCAATATACTATTGTAGTTGGTAAATTGTTCGGGAGTACTTTCACTAGTATGACTTTCCAATTTTGCCTGTAGTTTTTCTGATTTTCCTCATGGAGATAAGTTCAAAGATCTCATTTCTCATCTAGAACGAAAAAAGAGGTTATAGTTGACTTCATCCACCCGTCGGCTAGTACGTAGTACCACATTCCACGAACAGTATATCATTTCTCAAGGTCCATTTAACCTCACGGGTTGTGTATATAATTTTTTCCACGCGGGTGTATTGTTTTCTTGAAATACGGGCCAAGTTAGCTTTTTCTTGCCTGTTAAGGTAATATTTACCTGTATAGCATGCAGGGCTGCCATTGTTCTGTGATATTGATGCCAATAAAGATGAAACCAATGTTATGATAAAATGTGAATTTGCGAGTCTCATACAACTATGTTGATTCATTATTTATCATTTTCAAGGTCAACTGCTCAAAAACAGAAGTTGGTATTACCTCACACACGCAGGCAGAAAATGTGTTACAGCAAACGGCATTCAAAATTGAGTAACAAAGCGCAAAAATCTTGTTTCGGAACATAGAGTTGGATTGAGGGGAGATGAGGGACAAAGGGGACGAGAATTTGCTAAACAGTTAATGTTAAAAGCATAATTACAAGCTAAAATCACCAGTAATACCAAATAAACGTGCTTTCAGTGAGTAAAACCAAATATGTCTTGATCTACCACATTGGTTTGTTAAACCTCCGTCTCCTTTACTATTTTCTCAGATGGAGTTACCACAAAACAGCTGGTAATAAAGCTCCCCTCACCGACGGCCACATTTCCGGAAATACTATAAAATATAACTGCTATATCAGAAATCATTAATTATTACCTACTCCAGGCATTCCGCACCCCTCCCTATTCATTATGCGTTGGTGGTTAATATTTGGTATCTTCATAACTTGACGTTAAAAACAATTATAGAGCGAATAGTTTATTCTGATCGGAGAGCACAGATTACATATATGTGCTATATACATATATGTATAGATACATCGAATACAGTGTGAAATGGTGAATTGGTTAGCCTTAGGATCTGCTGCGGCTTCGGCGACTCGATCGACGAACTGGAGAGCTTCGCCTGAAACAGAAAAGTGCTTACAATAACTTGCTTGAGAACACTGAAAAACTCTCTAATCGACTTTCCATAAAATTACAAGAGATAGAAAGTATTTATGATTTTCTTTGACACGAATCAGACCCAGATGGAACATAACGGGACAGAAAAGCAGAATATACATAATCGACACTAGGTTTGTTAATCGATGTTTGAAACCCGACTATTTCGAAACTGGACTTTTGGCAGAACTGAATTTTTCGATTCCGACCAAAGGTCACGATCGACCATTCTACTGTTTTTTAGATTAAAAAGTAAAAACTACATATAAATAGTTTTTTGGTGCAATCGTGTGGTCCATACGTGTTTAAGTGAACGGAATAACTCGAATTTCGCCTTTTTCGCCCAAGATCGGAATGAGACTTTCTTCGATCATAAAAACCCTAACCGACACAAACTTCTAGTACATTCCTCTTAGATACCTGTTGCGTGAGGGCTCGGCTGACTCTCTGTCGTCTCTTCTTCTATGATCCCGATCGCGGCCAGATCGATGTTCTCTTCTTCTGTTATCATCCGACGACTCATACCGACTAGAGGACGGTTCCTCTAAAAATATGACAAGGTTATTAAGCACCCGAGTTATTTTTAACAACACTTGTCAGATATAAGAGCAATGCCACAGCATCCATTAAGAGCACCGTTATCAGACAGTATACCTAATAAATTACGGTTTGATGCCACAGACAATAATGAGAAACATACCGCACTCTTTCTTGATTCTCCTTTTTATCTCCGGCGCAGGTGAATAATCCCTCCTTCGATCTTTAGCTGGAAGTGAATGGAAATATATTGTAGGATATTCAACTCGAATAGAAAACAACTTACAGATGCAGGAGGCTAACTATACAAAACACAGGGGGGACGAAGCGATATAACTTTTCCTACAAGACGCATATTTTTTGTTCTCATTTGTTCAGCGTCAGATGAAAATCGAAATAAGTTCCTCAAAACATACGTAAAATGACGGTCACAGATCAATATGTTTCAGACTATCACAGCAAATATACGATTGTTCAAGAAGACGATTACAATTTTTCAATCATAGAACAAATAACAGGGGAAAATGTACAATTGCCCCCTTGCGGTACGAGGAATTGTCAAATGGGTGAGAGGGACATTTTACATCTTCGACAACCTATTTTCGACCAGGGTCGGGAGGGGGGGGGGCAATTGTCCATTAAAAACACATATACTTTTTATGTGTATAAATAATTGAACTATAAGTTTAAATAAATAAATATTAATGTATCACTTACAAGACACTCTCTTGTTGTGACGATCTCTTTCATTGTGACTACGCGAGACTGCATCCTCTGAAATCAATTAGTCTCAGAGAGACGAGCAGTTACCAAATAAAACACTTGTAATATGAAAATCTTCGTGATTAATAGAGTCGTAATGTACCTTCGCTCGACGTAGAATCATGTCTCCGACGACGCATTTTGTCATCAGTTGACCGGGAAGGAACGTCGTCTATAAATATATGAACATAAATGGATATGAAAATACTAAGAATTACGCAGTGAGCTGCCCTACATCTTAACAGTTTAGCCCGAGAGACGATCAAAACTTTGTTCTAATTTTAAAGCAAAAAAATATTAGTCAAATCAGTGAAGAAAGTATCATATCATGCATGTACTTTAAAACAGTATTAAACCAAACCATTGACAGAAGTAGAATGAGATTGTTTGCTGCGTCCTTTGCTATCACCACAAGAGCTGTCTGGAAACCACAAATTAAATTGATATTAACTCAGATTATGAGCTTGATAATCATAACCTTCCATGTTCCACTGTAAACAAGAGATGACTATGTTTTGTGTATAACAGTGATGGCGACGCCAGAGGATATTTATTTCATGAAAATAAGGTGATGTGGGAATATCGCGGTTCTGGTTGACTTTAGCGAAAGTGCGCGGTGCGTCACCCGGAGTGGCGCGTTTTTAAATGTTGTCTTCGAAAACCAGGACCTCATACCCCAGCAAGGTTGAATAACATGCAAAGAAGGGATGTACTAACCATCACTATCACTTGAGGGCTCCTCCTTTTTGATCATCTTGGCCTTGCGAGATCCAAGTTTATCATCCTTCTTACTTTTCTTTTTGTCCTTCTTCTTCTGCTTCTTTGATTTCTTTTCCTTCTCACCACCGCCTCCCATTAGCTTTCTGAAATTATCTCAGTCCTGCGAATCACTTGTAATTACACGAATACAGTTTCATCACATAAAAACACAATGACGATGAGCCATTCCCCATATCGTAATTTCCAACTACATCTTCCTCAACCAAATACTATTCACATCAGTAACTCGCTAAGTTTGTCCTCAACCTACTTCATTAGTTTCTTCTTCTCCTTGTCACTCATTTGTGAGAGAAACTCCTTCATCTGTTCCGCTTCACTAACTGGGCCTTTCATGGTCTGCAGTTCCTGGTCCTCACGAATGCCTGCAACCTGACACATAAAACACGCTCTAACCTAGTAACGACTGCAATAAAAATCACGGCAAGTACTATGAAATCTTGGAGAACCACCTAGTTAGTTTGAAGAACTTTAAACAAGACAGGTGTAGCAACTCAGACGAGCAGTAGACGCGCGGAAGGGTAGAGAAAGTGATCGACTCGACGAAATGTTTCTATTACCGTTCAGTAGATTTCCCTTCAGCCGCATTCCGTGAGTCTCCTTCATTTCTTCAGCCAACTGTGTCCGATCCACCCACTCCTCTTCATCTAACCTAGAAACATCCAATTGGGTCTAAACAGGGTACTAACTGCTGCGTGCCCTACAAATTCATAACTTCATGTAATTTTTCCGACCCATGAAGTGTGAACCACGAAATACTATACTTCGGTACCATTAACATAATATTATTAAGGTATATGCAAAAGACAATTGTATCTACTCGTTGTACTAACCTGTCCCGCTTTTTTGCAGTAGATGGTCCAGCTTCTTTCTTTTCCTTTCTATACTCCCTGATCAAATCTGATGGATTGTTGGCGTCTGAAACAAGCAGGAAACTAGTTCGGGAAATATTTTTGGATTTTAGTATTTGTACCCATTAGCATGATCCTTGATCGAAGACTGTGAGAGAAATGTACGCTTCATCAACTCAGTCATAAAAAGTCAACTCACACATTTTGAACGAATTCACATTTCACTGTAATTTATGATATTTTTTCACGTTCACCGAAACACTTTGACCAATGAAACTGATACGAGAACTGAATTTGAAACTTACACCCAGAGTCTTCGAAGTTTCCACTCATTCCAAACAATGGGCATTCGTTGTCCGTGTTCAAATGACCCCACTTATGACATCTACAACAACGCACATTTCTGACCTGAAAATACGGATTCATTCAGGCATGTTGAAGCCAAAAATCTAGTTACTACAATCCTACAAACATAACGTGAAATTTTTAGAACCCATACACGAAGTAAATGAATCATACCTGGATGCCGAAGGGTTGATCTTGAATAAGTTCATTATTCTTGGCCCATTCTTCACGAGGTGCCTGGTACTTTCTTTGCCATTCGAACTTGGGTTCCTCCTCAAAATGAAAAAACATTAATGATACCGTGAGAATTGCGATCTTCAAGTGACAATTACAGAGAACACATAATGAGAATCCGAAGAGTAAATATAACAACACAGCAGCATGGGATCATAGGAATTGAAGGTTACGCATCAAGCGAGACTGGTTCGGTTCAAAGATCCCGAATTTCTATCTGAGCAAGTTCCTCGTTCTAGGAAAGTACATTGGAACAAACTTACACATGTATGCAGTGCCACCACATCCTTCTATCAATAAAGAAATTGAATCGAATAGAGATTGTATAACAAGCAAACCTTTGGTTCCTCCCGTTTGGCCATTCCTGCCGGCGCGTCATACATGAACGAAAGTCCCATTTTGGCCTTCTCATCACCCAGAAGAGCCCTGCAATCCGATATATAATTGAAATAATAGAAATATACACAGAAACACAACCAAAAAATGTTCCATTGAGATGGTTTTGTTGCGGCAGAGCGACAATGAAAATGAGCATAAGATTTTTTTGAGCATAAGCTTTCTGCTTACATATAATTTTCACCGCGACTACATTGAACAGTGAATGTAAATAAAAGGAACAAAAACGCACTTATTATTCAACATTTCTTGCTCCTTCTCGTATTGAACTCGCATTTCCTCTTCCCTTTTCTCCTTTTGTGATTTCTGCTCTCTTGCCTCCCATACCTGTGAAAAAAGCTCATTATATTTCATCAATAATGGATAGGCCATATTAACAATTTAGCTATATCTATATACAATGTTGTACTCAGTCAAGGAATTTGGTGGAAACGCGGGCCAGAATGTTAACTCATAAACTATCAATACAACCTCGATTGCTACACTAGGAATTTCCGAGTACGCAATAGATCCAAAAATTACCTTTTTCAAATTCCACCAGGCACTAGGATGGAAGTCCTTTTTGGACATGAAATTCTGGAAACCCTTCCCCATCTTGATAGCGCTGGTGTAACACTTGGTTTCCCTCTGAAAAGACAAAAATTGAACGCGAATGTTTAATGAAACGATAAATCATATAATGTTTCATTTTCTGATGCTAAATACTTAATGGTAGGCTAACGATCAGACACACAGATACCATGAAACAGGCATGCATGGTTTTGCTTTAATGCTAATTCACGAAAAGTAAGTAGAAAACCGTGCTACTCAGCTCTGTATTCGGAACGAATCTTATTTTTACTGGAGAAGATTATATCGGCTAATTGAATCTTGAACCAAGAACAGAATGTAAAAAGTAGATGATTGATTGGTAACGCATGGGTATTAGTGGTAGCAACAGAAGATGACACGCGTAAGTCTGATAACTTAAAACAAGCAATTATAATGATAAAAACCCGAAAAACAGGGAGGCATTTTAATTATACGAATAAAGTAGAATAGTAAATTTTATTAAATTCGAACACGAGGGTTTCGAATTAACGAAGCTATATAAAGGACTAAAAACTACAGTAAACAATGGGCATTGGGTCACGTTAGGCTCAAACTCAGCTGACAGCCGGTTCATGTGCATCGCATCGAGCGAGGCAGTTTTCAGTTCGTGGAACCGTCATATTCTGCTCATATATATTCTCCCTAGCTTGTAGTTTCTGATTATTTGCGAGCATAACGATTGTCTCTATTAGTTTTTTTGAAAACACAAGCGTTGCTAGAGGAAAACGCCAACGTGAAAAAAATAAAAATAAAATACGTAAAATTTTCGAAAAATTCTTAGTAGAAGACTACATTTTGAGAGAGGAAAATTGAGTTTCCATATGGAAAATGAAATATGAATTAAGAGTATTCATTTGTCCGCTGAAGATGGAAAGTTGGAAAATCACACGTGAATTTTTATTCAAACTTTAGAATACATCCATACGAGCAATAAAACACTAACTCTTCAATAAACACACAACCCATACACACACTGCTTACAAACTTGGTTCAAATTAACATTTGAGCTGTTGGCTATGGTGTACAAAATGATCTTCGAGAAATGAAGAAATGAAATAATAACTGTGATCGTATTCCGGCTGGATTCGCAGCCGCACTTCAACTGAACTTGTTGAGACAAGTGACTCGGGCTGCAGTTGACCGGCCTTCAGGAATGAGTCAGCTTCACCCTTAAAGAAGAATTGGATGACAACCCACATTATACGCATTATACCTCAGAAATTACTGGCGAACTTCTAATATACATCTACACCGTGTTAATAAATCATATAGGTTTTGTTAGCTGACATACCATTAAAATGAGGTGCTCAACTGTTCACTCTGTTTGAGCTTTTTTGGTCTGGAAGCCACTTTAAATAACTCTTGTTCGTATAGCCCTGTACCTATGAAAATGAAAACCAACCTGGTCTACAAGTATAACACGTTGAGGCCCAGAATAACCCTTCACTAGACAGGATGCATCGTAATCCGCCCACGATGAATGATCGGACCCTACAAACAGACAAAGTATCTCAATTCTCAAATCATCTGTAAGTATCACAGATATACCTACTCTTATTTGATAAATATAAATATTGGTGAAATTGATGTGAGAATGCAACATTTTGGACAATACCGATATATCCAGTGAATGCCTTCTGCCCCCAAGGACAGTTTGTCGGATGACAAATAGGAGCAAATGCGGAGATCGAGCGGAAAATTTCAGGATTCCGCAGACCAATTACGAGAGCCCCATGTCCGCCCATGGAATGTCCGAGAATACCTACAATAGTTTTAAATTACTCACAAAATCAGATACAGCATAATCTATAAAACTGTATTTAAACGTCATTACTCGTGTTCAACTTGGTTAAAAATAAAAAGCATTTAAAAAACATGCTCAAACAACTTCCGTGACCATTCGATGAAGATGAAAAAGAAAAGTTCGGATGCTATGAGCTCACCGATTTTTTCGCTGTCCACAGGATGAAGAGTTTTCACTAAAGCCACCATTTCATCTACGATATAGCTATACATTTTATAGTTTTGAGACCATGGAGCTTGCGTAGCATCTACATAGAACCCGGCTCCTGAAAAAAAGGAATTAACACCAACACCAGTTTTTGAATGAATGAGAACTGCTGGAACTCAATAGCGCACCTGTACCGAAATCCCAGCTGTCACTGTCACCATCGATGGCGACATTTCGCGGAGAGGTGTCGGGATGAACAACGATCATACGATGATGACTGGCTAGCCGTTGGAAACCAGACTTCTCCATGACATTCGCGTGTGTACATGTTAGACCTGACAACAAACTTCATATCCGCCATTCAATCGTGTGCCATACATTTTGTTTTAGCAGCCGCTAGGCTATGACAAGAATTATATTGACCCCTATTGAATTCAGTGCACTGGATTTTCAATTATATTGATGAATAAATCGTTCAGTTGCGCAATCAAGGCTACTCATTTGAACGGAGGAGCAAAATCCTCAGAAATAAATTTTGAGTGTCTATAAACGAGTTGTCTTCCATTAAACTAATGTCACATTTTTAGCGTCTTACGGTATCGAGAGTAGATCGGAATAAAATAGCAACACGTACAAAATAAGAACTGACCGGAAAGATAAAAGAGTACTGGAAGTTTTTCAGAAGGCGAATGATCCGGGACGTACACACCGAAACTCATGTCACATGACAGCGTCTTACTGTAACGTGGAAAGTGATTGAGCATAAAACTGAAGAAGGCAAATCCGCGCACAGTTCCCTCCCCGTAACTAGCATTTTTGATCTGCACACATTTTTGGATCGGATAGTATTTCCCATTCAATTCAGATTGCTGGCAGGGAAACACCAAAGAACAATCAAACAAAAAGATGATCGCCCAGTTTCACAATAAATATTAACCGTTAAAATATTTGAACAGCGCAAAAAATATGTTTTAAAAATAACCTTGAGTGTTTATAGACCAGTTGTTTTCCTTTGAAACAGCGAATCGACTGCACCACCTCCGGCATGTTCTAGAAAAAAGAACACAATCGTGAAGCCCCACTTTACAGCAACCAATTATTCCATCATAGTGAAGTCGCCCTCCCTTCACAAGGTATAATATCAATGAAATCATTCTCCCAAACAGGTACTCAACAACATCTACGTCTTTATCTAAATGCTAAGAGCAGCTGGTGTAAACAACAAAAACTCACAGTAAATTATTCTGAAACGGGAAAAAGGAAATTAATAATATCATAAAACAACTAACAACATATGTGAAACGTAATGCTTTGATACATATCCACATACACACACGAATAAATGACATCAAATATTGTACACATTCGTATGCCGATAAGTATCAATGATATGAATGTCACATCCAATGCTGCAATACAAGAAACACTGTCGAGATAGCGATAACACACTGCCTATGTTATCGGAAATTTCATCACAGGCTTTTTTCTTGAAGATAAGTAATACTGCTGAAGCAAAGTATCTAAGAAGCGAGCCGGTGACGGGTGACAACATTTTCTATGAAAGGAAAAGGACGTACTCCTTTAGAAGGAGGTCAAGCCGCTCAAAATGTATAACCGTGACGAATAAAACAAACTGGGAAAAGCAAATCATAGCACCTGAGTACGAAAATGAGACAGAATGAATGGGGGGATTAGCATAATATAGGTGAAACTTAGCCTCTCCAAGGAGGGGGTTATCAAGTGCAAACATGCTATGATGCATCAAAATGAACATTTAAAACGATTCTAAACTAAAACACACAACTGCAAAATGTAGGAATATGACATTTACAAGCTGACAATGAGAACCGATAAAACATTAAGGCACATCTTGAGGTATAATAGTAAGGATAAGAAAAGTCAAGAAGGCGAACATTCGTGGTGACTGAAGAGGCGAGATACGGCTGGTGGTATTATAGGAGCGTCAGCTACCCGAGTAGAAATGGCTAGTTGACATACATGACAACAAATTGACAGCCAATCTGAGCCGACACAATCCACTTGTGGGGACGGGGTCTAAACCAAAACTTAGAAAATAGCATCAGATGAGCGAACAGAGAACTAATATGGAGCCGGCAATTGAAGAGTGTGCACAAGGAAGACTGTCACATTTTCTACTCGAAAAAACAAAAGAGTATGTTTTACATATCAAATCTTGTGCACGAATTTTGGTTTCGAATCCTAGATTATAGTTCGATTTCTTCTGCTAAACATAATTTCGGTTTTATTCTTCAGACTTCAGATGCTACCGGATTGCTTTCTAATGAAACCCTGCCTGTTACGTTTCGTAAGCAATTGTACAGCAGTGCCACTGTAACCACTGTTTTGAATGAAATTGAAGACAGGCAACGCGGAACCAACCGTAGCACGAGTTTGTTGAACAAGCCCGAACAGTCTTCGGAAGGCAGCAACGTCGTCGTCATTTTCCTCCACTTCTCTGTGCGGCGAGGCGGCCATATTGGCAGCCGCCTGCACACGTTTCGCCAGCTGGTGAGCCATCATGTTTCCTAAATATGACCAGTCAGCATTCATCTGAACAATATCTGGTTTGAGAAGTAAGAATCCAACCGAACTGAACTTTCCTTGTGAATATGGTGAATACTCCCCTTAGGACAGATCAGGTTTTACTATAAAAAAACAAGATCGTAAGAAATGTATGGCATAGACTTGGAGGAATAGCACAACACTCACCATTCATTACTCCAATCACCAGTGGATTCGCGAACCGCAAGACGAAAACTGCACTGTAACGTAAAATACATATGAAAACTGTTATATTGAATATGAGCAAATTGGACTGTGAGCCTCGTAGAGAACTAATCAAACGTAATAAACTTCAAGGCTAGCGCAAAAGTCAAAAGCCACCATGAACTATTCGAACGTACCTAACAACACGACGAGCCATATGCACTTGTCCTGGGAAACGCTCTTCTGCCAATTGGGACACCATTACCAAGACTTGTAGCAGTAATGATTGTGCGTTGACTAGGTTGACGATACAGGAAACTACCGTGCTCACATCAGAATTCTGCAAAGATTATTACATTGAATGGAGTGATGTACGATTTTCTTAGGATAGTAGCATCAGCACATTTAATGAAACAACTGTAATAAGCGACCGGAACAATTTTCAAGCCATTCACAAGATGTTTTCAATACCAACTTTTGAATTAAGCTAATAATAAGAAGCTCTAAATCATAGCACAGGGCAAAGACAAGCAAATACGGAAAGACATTCAACTCGTGAATTACCTAGTTTGCTCATGAAATAATGGCGTTCTTCTCGTAAAGGGTTAGCTTGAACAATATATAAGTAACCCACATTCGGTATCTGGATGTTGTGAACATTGGCCGCGATCAACGCTTCTTCCAAGTCCGTCCTTCCGAACACACGTAATGTTTGAGTCAGAAGTGAGGTGGCGAGCGAATCCTGGCGGAGAATGTTTTCTGCTGCCGTCGTATTCATCACGTTGCGAACCAGAGACCTGTGACGATTCACGGTAAATCATCTTCCTCTTTGATATTCTCTCTAGCCACCACCCGGCTGTGTGTGTGCTATAGTTGAATGGGAAGCTAAGATGGTTCGTTGGATAGGTACGAGAATTAGTTTTAATCAGCATCGTAATTTCTTTATACAATTTCCGATAAAATTTATGGAAGAAATTTTAGCGTAGAGGACAGCTCGATTAGAAAAGCCGAAACCACTTTTACATCTAACCGTACGCATTTTGCCATTTCTGCATCTACGCTCAGAACTAAAAGCCAACTAACCGAATTAATTGCAGAAGTTGTTCAGGTTGTGGCAAGTAATGTGCCACCAACGCAAACGAGAGCAAAGAGCGATGTTGGGATGACAGCGTATCGGAAATCCACTCGAGCGGATCCACGGGACATGTGCTGAAACCACAACAGGACACTGACTTTTGAAATACGAGAATCAATAGTCTGTTGCACGTACGGTTGTCAAAGTTGAACTCGAAACTCAACTACTTTCGTGTGGAACCGAAGTAGAAAACTAGATTTTCTCGAAACTCGACAGTGAAGAAGAAAATAAAATTTTCTACTGTTGAAACTCGAAAACTTGTCTTTCTGCGAACTCGAATCTTACGGCTCGATTAACAACTCTAGGTCCACGTATCTAGAACAGTTCACGATAAGTTTCATTTTCACATAATATTTTGCCATTCGAAAAGTTCACCCTCAACACTAAAACACCGAAAACTGAAAAAAGAGTACCGTAACCAATTGAGAAGGGGGAGGTAATCTTCCTCAGACATGACGGGCAGGCGGTAGCGATAGGCTCGGAAACAGAATCCAGCCTCCAGACCATGGTCGATTGGAACAGATTCCGGGAGAGCAATCAGGGGAGACAGTCCAAACGGACGGCCTGCAAACATACACCAACTTAGCAGAGTTTTGGCGGAGGGGTTGCGGGGAAACATTTCGAACATAGATGGATATACAAGTTCAGAGATCAACATGCTATATTTTCCGCCGTCTACGGTATTGTCTCATTGTCGATGTGTTCATCTGTGGCCCTATTCACCATGCTTAAATACCTCCCTGCGAAAGGTAACATTTACCCATCAGTAAAACTGTGGTTTGATCGCTATGAAGCCCCATTTGTAAGTTACATAAGTAAATCCATGCATTGAGTACATAAGTTAGAAAGTAACAAAAAATTAAAGAAACCTTTCTTTAAACCATTTTGATGAGAGATCAGAGCGAGTTGAAGAGAGGAGGCGGACTGAGGTATGAAGCTGAAAACCACCAAAAATATATAGACTATCTACTTTTTGATACATTGAACGTGTTACTCTTTTGGTTCGAGTGCTCAATGCAAACGTTTTGGTCAGAACTTCGGGGAAAAAAGATCAACAAAGTTTCAAAACTGATGGTTCATTGCTCAGATTGAAACTTAGCCGAGTACATACTGTTTCCCTATTCGTACTATACTCACGGAATAAGGAAAGCGGCGCCAAATATGATGGATGGTATAGAAGATCTTCGCGGCGAAGGTGTCAATAGAGAAGTGGCACAGATCTGCGAAACACAAGATGAATAAATACATTCATATCAAACAATAACCACACGTACGTTATAAAAACATGGAACGGCCGACTTGTTTTCATAGAGAGCTACAATAGTTTGTTTAAAAAAACAGAGACACTTTGTAAGATGAAGATCGTATTTATGAGTCTTTTACATGTAATTAAACAAGTCTGGAAGCATGAGGAAGACACTATTTCTGAGCTGAGAAGAGATATGTTCACAATACCTTTACCCCGTTCACCAAACCCTGCGCAGAGTACCAGTTGTCTTGCTTGAGAGCATCCGACCTAAAAAGGCAAAATTATGTTGGAAAGTAAAGATGATCACGTGAGGTTGAAAGATGAACCTGATTCGCATGGTGAGTGCAACTGAGTGAAAATTAACACTGATCAGATGATCAGATAATAAATGAGCTGAAAATGGAGTGAATGAAAAAACTTTAAAGCAACCTGAATTTGTCCACAGATAGTTGTAAAATCGACAGCGAATTCCGCGAGCTACTTTCCGAATCTAATCTTGACAAAGAAGAGCGTAGTCCACAAGAAAGACGGCAACTGTAACAATTTCATAACCGAGCCGAATGGGGTTAACTGAGATGTAAAAAAACTATTCTAGAACTAATATTGAAAATACATTATCTGTCTAAACTACACAAATCGAATTGGAAACCTTATGCCGACAACAGTTGTACACGATACAAGAAACGGGTTGAATATTGTTAACTAATCGATAATGGTTAAAATTCTTTCACATATTTTCAGTGTGTGGCTGCAGCAGAAAAGCCCCCAGACGGGGAATGACGAAATGATGCCCCATTCACAACTAGTACCATAAGGAAGCAAGCTGGAGGGAAACATAATGGCTACATTTGGAAAAGTGTTGTTGGCCAACAAACGAAGCTTCTCGAGTGATCACAAACCTGAGTAAATGCATCCATCGGACAAAAATAGGCGAAGGACGGAAACAAAAATAGAAGCCGGTGGAATCCATTTCATTTTGTTGGCAAAGAAAGACACTGCCTTCTCTATTGAACACCGACTCGTCCAGCACGTACACTGTGTACTGAGACAACTCGAGTACTCGAATTACAGCACTACTCTTAAAGAAAACACTTTAGTATAAAAATAAACTACAACTCCCCGAGCCGTTGTTTACCAGCGGCGGATGAGCACATTTATACTCAAACTACTCACAACTGCGCAGAATAGAAGCGAGCATGAGAAATTTGAGTTCACTACTGGAATTCGCTCTTCACAAAGCACGTTATACGGTGTATGGTGCTCTATCCCGCTGTGTTTGTAGTTTGATCCCGCCGTTTTCCGGTTCAAACCCGTACAACGTGTGTCATGATAAAAAAAACTTCGGTCACTCCCTCCCATTCACCAGCACCTCACGTGGTATACCTTCGCGTTCTGCGTGCTATCTAACATGCGAACACTTTCTGAGTTTTTTTTTAACCGGCTAGACAGGCGCCGTATCAACCATAACTACATATTACCTACCGTACGAGAATTGGAGACAACCAGGTGAGATCCTTCGGTAGGATGTTCACTCAGAGTCAACCAGCAATCCTTCCACTCCTTCTCTTCGCGAGCTGAGAATAGAGAGTATATTATAATTCATGCCGCTAACGGACACGATCCCAGATAACTGTGAAAAAGCTTTGATCTAAAACCCGTTTCTGTCTCTGGGGCGAGCGAATGTAGCTAAATAAAGACCGTCACAAAATGAATTTGCACACTAGAATAACAGCTCAGTTGAACCGAGGATACAGTTTGAAACTCACATTTTCGAAGTGCGCAGGTGTTGGCAATTGTCCTGCCTTTTATATTGCAGGCGTTGACGGCATCAGCAATGTCTTCGAATGGTTCTGGAACTGGAACAGCAATCAATCACATACGTATACTTGAACGGAGTGATAAACGTCACACAGCAGTACAGTATGACAATTATAGGTAAAGTAACCCGTTTTTCAAATAGGTACCATCTCATGATTTTGTATCTTAGACACCAATTTCACCGATATTGGCAATACAATTTAGCCAGTTCCATATATCCTGGATATTGGGACAACCTTACTGGTGTATGAACACTGTTCTAATTTGGCATATTCTACCCCGGCTCCATTGACACCATTCATCATGAGTTACCTCGTGAAAAAGAAATGGATCGTGTGGTGCAACAATCGAGTCGCTTCTTTTCCGAGCTGCTGCCAGTCCTCGACTGACAAATTGCGTGATTTAGACGAACTCGACCGCTGATTGGCTGCCGACAATACCTGAATATGAAAAGATCCCCACTCATCAAACATTTCAAGCATAATAGATAGGTTAAAGAATCATTTGTACAGATAGCAACCGAACGACGGGACTATTATTACTGGTGAACGTTGGTGAAAAGAAGAGAAAGGCGTTCTGAGAGAAAATGAGGGGAGATGCAGAAATTACGAGAAAAGATTGGATGGATGTGCGAAAAAAAAAAGAAAAAGTAGAAAAAAACTATACGCATTTGTACCTTTCTACAATATGCTGAACAGAGCGGAATCTTCTTCCTGCCAGTATGAATCCGCCCTCCGAATCACTTGCTTTCTTTATCAAAAATTTGTCTGCCTGGCCGGGTTGAGTATTGACCAGAAGAGCCAGAGAGTCATCTCCTCTCGTAGAACTACGCAGCAGAAAACTTCCAGCTCCAACTGAACAGAAGGAATGAAGACAAAATAATCGCTGTTTACATTTTGAAGTAGGACGATTTTGTGGACCAATTCCGACGCACCGGTTCTTTAAACTACAATTGAAAAATATATTTCAGCTATGGTGTTCCCCGATAGCCATTTATTTGTAAAAACACCGTGATAGTCAGTTATCACCTACTTTCTGACATTCGCCGCAACTCTTCTCCAATGTTCGCATCGACAAAGTAGGGCAGTTCGCACGGATTCGAAGCCAGACATAGCTAAAATTACCGAATAAACCTACTTTGGTAACAAAGACTGCATAGCCAGAAAATATACAGATGGCATCCTTTTCATGCCAAACTTATGAAACTCTACCATAATCGCAAAACTAAGCGGTCTTCATTTTCTGCTAGGATAATAGTGGAACCTTGCTTGCATAAAAAAGAGAAGAATGGACACTGCATTCCCGAACCAACTTTGCGGCGGTGAAGAAGGTTGATATTATTGAGACCCAACCCGCAAATCATAAATCACGAACCAACGGTATCACGGTATCCATCGGCAAACATCCAACCTGGCCGGTTCTCTCATTTTTCGCAACCACCCAATCACAATCAAGCGTGTCCAACACTGATAAAACATCTCCGCGCTCCGTACTGAAATTGAAAAGGTAATTAAAACAAAATCATTCAAGATTTCAAGAAATGAACCCGTTTTGAAATGTGTACATATTTTTAAGCGATAATTTAAACATATTACGGCATAACTACTGGAGCTGGAGACATAAAAACCAATTAAACGATTGTCTGTGAAAAAGTGAAGCAGATAAAGTACAAAAATAACATGCGAAACAAATGTGACTCACCTCAGTTCGTGGTTATCATTCTCACCACTGTAGGGTGTCAAACAAAGAAGCAGCTCGCGCTCGTCTTCAACCTACCATAATAACGAGTTCAATTAAACGGTTGATATACTTTCTATGAAACAATGAAACAGCCACGGCAAAAGCAACGATGTGAACGAAGGTATTTTATGTACTGACTAATCTGGTTCCCATGCGTTAGAAAGGGAACCTGTTACACTCAAAAGAGGGCTGATTATACTGAAGACTATTCCGAATATAAGATGTAATATCCGGTCAATCTATGTTGCCATGTTTGTGATAAACACAGAACAGCTCTCAAAATCAAGCATATAAGGGTGTGCGATAGCGACCTGATTGGTCATTTTCGCGATGAGGTATGAAAACACATATGATGCAGTAACTCACAGATATTAAAGAAGTACTATTAGCGAGAGAAAATCCTGCCGAAATCGGTAACACGGTGTGATCGGATAGATGAGCGAATGTGTCGACCAACTCTGACATTGAATCGTACCGACAGCCCATAAAGAAAAACTGCTTTGAGAGATGGTTTATTCTGCAAGATTATAAATTCAATAGAACATCGTGATGGAAGAATAATGATTCATTCAGTAACAAACTTGGGTTCAATATAAAATCCAAGTGGAGACGGAGAATGCCGGGTAATTAAAATTAATAAAAAAGTTGACAAGAATAATACAACTTACGGTAGATGATCAACCATCCTATCGTGATTGAGGACTGATATGAAATATCGATTGGAAGACTGGAGACGAACTAAGAAAGATCCTACAGGCGAATTCTGAAAACAGAAAATATGATGCCATATGCCGTTGACGGATACTTTTTTAATCGATACCAAAACTATTTTCTCGTTTTTAAATCCGAATATCTGAAAACTCATATGTTCGCGTGAAAACTACACATTTTTTCCTTGATATATGCAGAAGGCAGACCGTTTTACGTATTTTGAATTTTTCTGGCTATTGGGTCAACTGTACTGGCGTATGGCTCTATTAGTTGCAGTGGTGGCTCAGATAGAACAGATTGATAGATAGAACATGCGTACCTCAAGTGCAGCTTCCGCCTCCGCATTGCCCATTTCACCGTGGTACCATTGTCGACTCCCAGACAGAATTCTTGAGATCGACTGAAAGCAGAACTTAAGTTTTCATCAAACACGTGGAGAATCGGCCCGGCCAGAACCGGTAATTGCCCCCCCCCCCCCCCCCCCCCGTAGTACTATCACCCCCTCCCAAAACGATTCTCTATCGAGGGGGGTTATTGTAATTGGGGGGTAATTGTACAATGTCGACGTTTAACATTCACCCCCCACAATACAAAATGGGGGGCAATAGTACAACCCCGGACCTGTTTAACAATGGCCCCCCACTCAATCCAAACCTGCTGTATAGAAGGACGTTGTACAATCACCCCCAATGGGGGTGGGGGGTTATTGTACTACGGGTCGGATTCCAACCTATTTCGTCTCAAGGGAGGGGGGGGGGCAATTGTAAAATATACCACCTACCTCATTTGAAGCACTTTGGTGGTGTAAGTAGTAAATTCGAGATTTTAGCAACGCCTGTCATTCAGACGGGCACATGATTCTAGACTACTCCAACACAATACATATACCGTAGCTCATGCTCGTGCTATCTAACTAACTATCTTTTACCGTGTCATACCAGACACAGAGGGAAAAACACTAATAAAAACTCACGGATCGATGACATCTTGACGTGGACGGGGTACTAATATCATCGCTCGTTTGAGCTGAAAACATTGAGTATTACAAATATATTCCAAACATATTCGAGTATCGATAAACTTCATTTCACAGTTGTCCATGCACATTCAAGTTTCCTGATACTTCGGATATTCAGACGTTTCATGTTTCAGAAACAACATCCCTTTCTATAATTCGCCTATTTGGTTTGTTTGTGTGAAACCTTTTTGCTGCACTTTTAGTCGAAAAATGGTGAGGAAACTGAGGCAAGCTGGGTGAGGCAAATGGCGTGAGCAAACGTGTGATTTCATTTTTCCCAACCGGCTCTTGCCGGGATTTGGCAATAGAAAATTTCTCAAACAGGATATACGAGTTATATTAAGTTATATTATCTTAATTAATTTATAATTTATATTAAAAATTATATTATAAGTTATATTGAGTTATATTATCTTAAGGGAAACTCCCGCACCCTATGTTAAGAAGGATTTCCGCGCTCTATGTTAAAGAAGGACGATTATGTGGACCAATCCCGTTACATCGGTCCTTTAAACTGCAATTGAAAAATATATTGCGGTTTAAAGGACTGAAGCGTTGCGATTGGACCACATAATCGTCCTTCTTTAAGGGAAACTCCCGCGCCCTATGTTAAGAAGGATTTCCGCGCTCCATGTTAAGGGAAACTCCCGCGCCCTATGTTAGGGAAGAATTCCGCGCTCTATGTTGAGGGAAACTCCCGCGCTCTATGTTAAGAAGGATTTCCGCGCTCTATGTTAAGGGAAACTCCCGCGCCCTAGGAAGGAATTCCGCGCTCTATGTTAAAGGAAACTACCGCGCCCTATGTTAAGAAGGATTTCCGCGCTCCATATTAAGGGAAACTCCCGCGCCCTATCTTAGGGAAGAATTCCGCGCTCTATGTTGAGGGAAACTCCCGCGCTCTATGTACGGAAGGAATTTCGCGCTCTATGTTAAGGGAAACTCCCGCACCCTATGTTAAGAAGGATTTCCGCGCTCTATGTTAAGGGAAACTCCCGCGCTCTATGTACGGAAGGATTTCCGCGCTCCATGTTAAGGGAAATTCCCGCGCCCTATGTTAGGGAAGAATTCCGCGCTCTATGCTAATGGAAACTCCCGCGCCCTATGTTAGGAAATAATTTCGCGCTCTATGTTGAGGGAAACTCCCGCGCTCTATGTACGGAAGGAATTTCGCGCTCTATGTTAAGGGAAACTCCCGCACCCTATGTTAAGAAGGGTTTCCGCGCTCCATGTTAAGGGAAACTCCCGCGCCCTATGTTAGGGAAGAATTCCGCGCTCAATGTTGAGAACTTCCGCGATCTATGTTCGGAAAAAGAGAGCCAGGAAGCTCCCGCCAACCTAGGCTCAAACAAGGGAGGAGGAGGCGGCTTTAGCCGCCGGCGCCCTCCCTTGTGTACACATATTAGCGTAATGCTTCAATCTAAAGCAGTTACTTTGGAAACAGCGCAACAATCGTCATTTTCTCCCTAAGCATGGATACTATTTCATTACTATACCTTTTCTATTCAAAATGAAAAAAATAAATTAAAAAATAAACTTAACAAAATAAGACATACTTGAATTAGGTGACTTATTGTTTAGGGTAGACATCGCAAACAACTCGGGGGGAAATCATAGTTGTCGATGTTCCCAGACCATGTACCCTAAACTCCTGCTATAAATACCGAAAAATTATTTTCAACATGAAAGATAAATGCAATATATAATTGTTGAACAAGTCAAACTTCATGCAGGATCGCGTAGTAAGCTAGAAAGTCGTTCATAAGTGGTTTGTGATCCAATCCAATCAATCACAACTACCCTGATGTCAAAACACGAGAAGAAACCTACACATAGAACAATTATTGATAGTATATCTTCAACCTAGATGAACTCAGAAGAAGACACGTGAACACCGAACTAAGTTGCACACATTATATGTACGGAAATAATCAAAATTAATAAAGAAAACACTTTATAAAAGATAGTTGGTTCAAAAATGAATAAAATACAGTTTATTCTAAGTAATGATCACACATTGATAGAATTGCCTGATAAATCTACAAAATATAATTAAGTTAAAGCTGCTGATATGGATCATAAATCGGATCAATCAATATCGGGCGGGTGTGTTCAAAGCATCTTACACTGGCGCCCCGCCCATTTCCGGTTGGCAAGTAGCCAAAAATAGGAATTTTTCACGCACAAATTTCCTATTTTTATAAGCGGGTCACTAATTTGGTTTTGAAAGTTAGAAATAATCAGAACATCTGAGTATCTCCGCCACTTGGTTTATTTCCGATTTATTTGTAGGCTGATCTACCTTGTGGAGGAAGATTTTGTTGTAGATCATATCAAAGATATCGTTCACGAGATATATTTGTGAATTTGCGGAAGAAACTGGCCGAAAGGAAGGAAAACACTCGAAAATAAATCCTAGCTAACTTGCTATGACCATATTTACCAATTATTGTCTAATTGATCTCCAGGATCCCTCGCTTCTGTAACTATCGGATCCCAGTGGATTGGTTTCAATCTTTTTGACATTCTCTGTGCAAACCAAACGTTGCCAATTCAGATGATGGCAGTTTACGTAAACTAGTTTGTTCTTATTCGAAGATACCAGGTATAGGTCAAAATGTGATTTTGTGAGTACGGCAAAACCTCACTGAACCACGTGACGAGAAAGAAAATGGCTCAACACTCTTCAACATCTGCAAAGCATACACAAACAAATCTCACAAGGGAGTCTATAGAGTGAACATGATTATGCAGCATCTTGGCGCACGCCGTAATCTACGAATTTCGACCGGAGAACTACAAGATCAAACTACAAACACAGCGAGATTTGGCAACATACACCATATATGCTTGCTTTGGAGATGATAAGCAGATGTGGTTCCTGTCAAATGATTTGTGCTTCTCCCAACTATACATATAAACTCTTCTGATAAACTGTATGTACTGATTGAAAACTATGACTACGCTGGCGATCATAAAAACGCGATGGGCGTGGTTCAACTGCTCAAATTGTAGAAAGAGTTAAAGTCCTCATCGCCAGAACGCAGACTAAAGGTGAATTCTATATGTAACCGGGTTTTTTGGTAACCTAACCGGTTTTTGGTAACCCTTTTTTCAGGTTACCTCAGTAGGTAACCGGTCGATAACCGAAAATGAAAAACCGGTTACCTGTTTTTCTAACGTAAAATGTGGTTTTTACCGTTAGTTTGTTTGGTAACCGGATTTAAGTTTCAGGTTACCGACGGGTTACCTACTGAGGTAACCTGAAAAAAAGGGTTACCAAAAACCAAAAAACCCGGTTACATATAGAATTGGCCCAGACTAAAACAAACCCGTACATCTCTACGGTGCAACATGAAAATGTATACAAAATACATCAACATCAACATATACTAGAATACATATCTCGTTTCGCCATCTCTGCTGTAGCGACAGCCCGTCATACGCACGTCTCCCGGGTTCGAGTCCCGCCTGAGGCAAATCATCCCTTATATATCGGGCATCCGAAATCCATTCCTCAGGGATGGTGAATTTCCCAACATTTAGCAATAAATTTATGTTTTACGTATATGTGAGTGTTTTCATCATACAAACAGATAAAGTTGGCACTGCACACATTTCTCCTTAGAAAAAGGATGAACGCAGTGTCCGACATCAACTACAGGGAGGCACATATTTGTTGTATTCGAATACGATACGTTATCTCCCCCATATGAGCCTCATGAACATAATTTCAGAAGGGTTTGCTACCGCGCATGGATACTCCCTACGAAATGCCTGTTTCTATCAACTTGCAGAAAATCAAGTGACGTCTCAGAACTTCACGTTAGCGGGACAGTTTCGTGATGCGCGTGCCATCAAGGATAGAGTTACTCCTACTTCCACAATAACCTTCCACTGTTCGTTCCATGCGATCAATGTTGTTCTAATCTACGACAGATGTTCTTTCACTATGTCACTCCAAAAATCACTAGAAATGTTTATCTTAACAATTGTTTACTGACAGATACTTGTACTCGCAGTGAAAGTCTGAGTCCGGCAAAACATGCAAAAACTATTGACAGTTCGAAAAAGTATAGTTGCGTGCCCAGAAGTTCTTCGGAGTTCATGCAACTGTCTGGAAATCTGTTAACTAGAATGATACGTTTTGTATTATGATCTCTTGCATTGGAAAAGTTTGAAATAACGGTGATATGATCAGATAAATACAGACAATTCCAAAATGTGAACTGGTGTTAGCTCGGCGCTTTGTTCGGTTCATTCCAGATTCGGACCGCAAAAAGAAGATACTTCACTCGATTAGAGAACAATAATCGGGGACATTTGAACTTTTCCCAGTCGGTGTGCAACAACGCTCAAGGGTGATGCTACGGTGCGCGTGATTTTCGGAAGAGCAACGTTTGTCCCTCGAATCAGAAGCAAACTGTCGAAATAAAAATATTTGTTATAAAAACTTGAATATACATCATTTCCCGGAATTCGCATACTAGAAATGTCGCTAAACTAGTCTCCCTTAGCTAGGATAATGCTTAGATCCATCTAGAGATTTGTTCCGATTCGGGATGGTAATTTGATCATAAACCACTGGTGATGGTGACTGCTGTTTGACCAAGTACGTTTGTCTGTACCTGGTTGATTCACCCCATTTCACTTTACACCCCTTTTATTCTCTGTAAAATTGAATCTAATGTGTTTGAACGTCAACTGTTTAATCGTAATAACTACAGAGTAGCATTCGAAATAATGGTTTCGGCCTGCTTTCACAGAACCCAACACATTTTAATGCTGTGCCCTGAACGAAAAGTTTAAATGCATCTGAGCATAGATCACTTTTCCCCTAACACAAGTTCCAATGAAAAAAAAAACCAGAAAAAATCAAACACTTCTCCTGATTACCCTGAGAATCAGTTTTGAAAAGGAGAGTACTTCAGAGTTTGTCTATAAATGGAAGTTGTGTGCTCTATCAGCCGTTGCCCGCTACAGTAGGGCGCAGCGCGGCGGGACCGGTTGGCAGGCGGCGCGGCTCGCGTTGAGCACCAGAGACTCTCATCATATTGCCAACCCGCGAATCACTATCTGACTAGTATTAATGCGCTGCCTCAGGCTACCGCAATAGACCTGAAACATGTCCTCGGGAGGTACTCCTCGCAAGTTCAGCGAGAAGATCGCCATCATGGAGCGGAAGCAGAACGAAGACGTGAACCAGTTTGAGGATATCATGCGGGAGGTGCGTTCCATTACCACCACCAACCCGAACGAGGGTCCTGGCATACCGATAGCCGTCAGCCTACAGCCACCCAGCTGGCCCCAACTAGGTGGCTCACTGCCAAATGTGGCCCATCTGCCCAGCTATGCCCCGGGTGGCTGGCAGCAATGGGACCATATTCCCAGAAACCATCACAACAGGGGCCGTAGTCCCGAGCAGCACTATCATCCGTATCGGGGACAGAGAAGTCCCGACCGAGTGCCCCCCTTACATCCCCATTATTCCCACTATGCTAATCACCAACAAACACTTCAACCACCCGACAATTGGAACCAGTGAGTTACACATTTACTTCATATTATTACTAACAATTTACTATAATTTTCTGATCGAAATAGACCATGAAACCAACTACAAACATAATTCTGAATCAACCAAATAATGTTTAATCATTGAATTTCGTAAAATGTTTCGATCTGTTTTAAGATTATATACTGTAAGACCTAGTGGTTTTTACTTTAAGATGTTGGATATAATGATTTTGGAGAGACGTTGAACCGTCCTCCAACCTGTGCTCGTTGCAAATTCGTACAAACCGTTCTACTTTGTCCGTTTTTTTTTAAATTTTGTTCTCACTTCTCAATTTTCTTTCTTTCTCTTTTACTTTTCTTTTTTCAATCCTCTTCTCTCTCACTCTCTTTCTCTCTCTCTCTCTTTCTCTCTCTCTCTCTCTCTCTCTCTCTCTCTCTTTCTCTCCCTCTCTGTTCTCCCTCGTAGCTAGTTCCTTTTCCTCGCTGACAACTTCGTTCCTTTTTAGTCCTTCCTAAAGGAGGAAGGAGGGGGATTGAAAAATGACTGTCTGGTCCTCTGAGAGTTCTTATCAGTGGATTAGATAAGGGAAGAGCCTAAATATCGATCTTCTCTCCTTCTCTCTCTCTCTCTCTCTCTCTCTCTCTCTCTCTCTCTCTCTTTCTCTCTCTCTCTCTCTTTCTCTCTCTTTTTCTATACCTCTTCACCTATCTCGCTGTTTTTATCACCATATTTTCCTCTTTCTCTCTCCCCTTACTCTGTATCTGTCCATCTCTCTGCCTCTTCTTCTTCACTCTCCCTCCAGCTCTTTTTTGTTTCACTCCTAACCATACGCTGATTCCATTTTCTCTGTAGCAACTCGGTCTGTAGTCAGTTGACTCCTCTCCCTCTCCCCCCCCTCTTCCTTATCTCGTCTCTCTTGGCCAGCTATTTCGACTCTATCCCAGATTCGAAATAGAGTAGCATTAGTTATGATTGTGGCACTCATATTAGCGGTGAGAGGGCTAAGCCCGACGACGGGGGTGTTCTAAGCCGGGGCTCAATTCCAGCCACAATTTCATGGCCTTGGTCAACTTGTGCAGTTTTTAGTCTGAACGAGCTATGACGGTGTACCAAATCAACTGAAATTGCAAGCAAGTGAGATTTTCCTCGAAACAATTCTTCGCAACAATCTATGTTGCGTGTGTGGTAGCTGGTCATTGCGAGCCCACGTGTAGTTTTCAAAAGAAAACTCAACAGTCTGTTGTAAGTTCAAGCTACATTTATGTAACTACTAATAAAGCAGTAACAACATTATATATGAACGCTGATAATCAATGGAAAATATATGTTTATGACCTTGGATGAGCTTTTTGTTGTAATCAGGTTTTCTCGGGAGTATGTTATCAATAAAGGTGTTTCCTTCAACTCTGACTTGGTAGCAATGAAAAGAGGTGAACTATAGCACTCACTCATCACTCAGTGTGGATGGAAGATTCATGTGTGTGGACAGCTAGCAGAACATATGAAATGTCTGTTTTTACCTCACCAGCCACTCTAACTGATGAAAACGAGTATCCGCACGCAAGGTTAAAGCTAATATGAAAATGTTCATTCCTATATGTTAGGATGTTTTGGGAAGCTAAGGCCTTTTTTGGGACAATCACAGATTCTGATAATCACAGATTCTGATAAAAATCAAAATACGGAACATTCTTCCTACAATGAAGTAAGGACATAGATTCATTGGTAATAGTTGTCGCTTTTCGAATCCTGTCCCATTCTCCTTTTCACTGTAATTTGCAACACCCTCACCTACTTGGCAAGTACCGTATCTACCGAAAACATCTTTCTCGTAGTCGTATGTTTAATTTTCGGTGTGTCTGGCAAATTTAATTTTAGTAATGCAGGTGCAATCGACAAACGGATTAACTTTCTTATTACACTAAGTCGTGCGCAGTGAATTACTGTAGGGCACACTAGTCCGAGAACTTTGCTGGGAGTGATCAGAATTGGTAAATTCTACACTAAAAAAAGAAGCAGAAACACATTTAGTTAATGAGCTCAATGAAAAGATCTTAAATTTTTTTCATTTCTTTCATGATTGCTTTCAGAAGCGCTCCTAGATTTTCACAGTAGAACAAAAGATCGGTTTCTGTGCTCACATCGTTAATGAATCTGTCTGAACGCGAGCACCACCTTCAGTATCCGAGTTATTTGCTCTTAAATCCCCTGTTTTCTGGAAGCATTTCAGTACAAAAATATAATTATTTCGGTGTTTTGCGGTTCACAAACAGGTTTAACGTTCTTTATTATCAAAAATCAAGCGACAACCATGAAAAATTAGTGATCGGCCCTTTTTCTACACCACCTACTTCCCTGTCGCCTATTATTTCTTGGAGCACGTTTCGTACCGTCCCACGGGAAAAGAATGAACTAATTGATCATCAATACACGGTAATTGTTCTTACGCTGTGGGACCCAGACTATCACTCAATGGTACTATTTTAACAATAATTGATTATACATTGTTAACATCCGTGTATTTCTTTTCTACCTGGCTAATGAATTACTAGTTGGGATCAACGCTTTGTTGACAACACCTATAATTTGATTGACTAATAGGGATGTAATTACTAAAATTACATATATCGAAGTAGCGAGCGTCACAGATGTTTTTTCTTTCCACGAGAACATGCACACGTTGAAAATTATAGTTTGATCAGCATCGAAATGTCAGTTTTCATCTGATCGCTACTATGATCTGACAACCGTAGCATAACCAACCGAAGCAAGGCGATATACATTACAGAACAACCTGTGGAGAAGCAGACTTTTTTCTTTTCTCGCTTTCCTCTGTTCTACTATTTGGTTCCAGAATGAATCGTGCCCATTCGGACCCCTCCCTGAATCAACCGCAAATGATTGATCAGATGCCCCCTCAAATGAACGGAATCAACCAACATTACATGCAGGTTCGTTGCTGGCCCCATACCAAAACGCTATCTCGAACAAATTGACGAAAAGTGCTCCAAAAGCTCTCTATAATTTCCAATCTACGGAACTCTGATGAAGTTGAACGATTGCAAAGAATTCGCAACTAAAATCCGCTCACTTTATAAGTAGAATTGAACATTTCTTTCTTAGCTAAAAATACTGTGGGAATTTCTCGAGTTGAAATCCCGAGAACCCCCGTAATTTTTAACTCGTTGACACTAGTGATTTTTCACGGTCGCACGATATTCGGGGTGGTATAGAGTTCGCTCTTCTAAGCAATCATACTACTGTGTATGCTGTCCTCTCCCATTGAGTTTGTAGTGTAACCCTCTTGTTTTTCGGTCAAATGTCGTGAATTGTAGCGTGTATTGAGATCAAACCACAACTCAGAGTTGTTGACTTGCTTTACTGGTCGTTTCTCTCAGATGCAGCCGGGACCGAGTGGACAGCACATGGGCATGGTGCCCATGCCGTCGCACCCCATGCAGATGACGTCACAACGGATGCCGACCCAGATGGCCTCGCCGGTCCAGAGTCCCTCGGGCAACACGTTGCAGGGATACCAGTTAGTACTTCCCTCCAATATATCAAACTAATTAGGAGGTCGTGGTCACGTATAAATAACTACACATCTGTGGCCGTATCCACCAACAATTTTTCCTCTCCCGGGAGCGTTTTTAGGCTCCTGGGAGAGCAGATTTGGTTGAAATTTTGGCTCCCGGGAGCCAAAAACGCTCCCGGGAGAGGGAAAAATTATTGGTGGATACGGCCACTGGTTGAGTCCTGTTACATTTCTTGAGTTCCGCTTAAACTCCCCCGAAAACAGAATACCAACCATGCAGATTTCAACTTGAGCGCATAACTAAAATGTTTGAACTAAAAGTAATCAAATATTATGTGTACTATGTCGAATTTAGAACTATACTATACTCTCTCTCTTCTGCGAAACCTTGCTCCATGTATTTGCATAATTCTTATCGTGTTTTATAGCCTCCGAAATAGTTTAAGAAGCTAAATTTTGCGTGATAAGCCATTGAGCACCAGCGTTTCCGACCAATAGTAAAGGGGACGAGTGCTGGACCGAATAGTCTGTAGAAGGTTGAAGAATAATTACACGCATTGACAAATATGTCTAGTTTCACCGGATTTTTCGTACAAAATACTCGTTCCCTTCATCTCTCTATGCTTGTATTGTCTGCGCTTCGGTACAATTTCAGTTGTCGAGTGCATCTGGTTTCGAATTAGATTTTTTTCTTGTTACTGGGCCTATTGTAGCTCTACAGTAGAAATAAAAAACGTTTAATCTGTAAAAAATGCCTAAGTGTTGGAAAAGATACAAATTTAGCATTCGAATTTGATTCTCTACTGCAAGTGGTGTTCCAAAGAATTTGCACCAAGGGCCTAGTTTTTTCTCAGTAAGATTGTGGACTACATTTTTCAATTTCACCAATGTTCATCGGAATAATATATTTTGTCCAGATATACGAATGGTAGTCCGATGCAGTCTCCGATGGGATCTCCAGCTGGCTCTTCATTAATGTTGGATGACCGGACTACTCCAATGATGGAGTTGAGCCCCCCGGGCATGCAAGACCCTAACATGGAGGTATGTTCCACTGTCAACATTGGCTATCACTTTGTGCAGTTCAAAGTGGAAATGATATCTATTGAATGTATCAATTCTGCTTATTTTTCTTTACTTTTCATCCACTACTTTTCCAAGACCGGATCAGCTCGGATCATGGTAACTTCTCAGAATTTTTCCATATAAAATGTGTTTCAGGCTGGAAGTTTACCGAATTTGCAACAAATACCACCGTCCTGCTATCATGCTACTGTGGGACAGAGGTGAGTTCTACCTAATATACCATTTGGTATCGCGGAGCGTAGCCAATTCATATATCGCCCCCCACATAAATGTGCAGAAATAGTCAGTACGCTCCGCGATACCAAATAGAAATGAATTAGTAACTTATTGCCAATAAATACAGTATGCGCTAGCATACCGCTTTTCTGAGCATTTTCCACGTACAAACATCATTTCATGTTTCCTCATTGCTGCTGGAGATTTCAAAAATTTATGATGGTTGGCGTTTGTTCAATGTGTATGGTTATGAGTTCCAAGCTCGAATAACGAGTTTCCTTATCCTAATCTAGCCATTCCCGCATTTTCCACTTTTTCGAGAAGTGAACGTGCACAAAAATCTTTAAAAACGGATTTCGTGAGAATGTTGGGACTTACCTTGAGGTTGCTATTCATGTTTCATAGTTTATACATTCAGAATAATAATACTCCCAGGTACTAAAATATTCAGCGTCAATAAGGTGTATTTTTCTATATGAAGCTGATGGTTGTTTTTGAAAAAGGAAACAGGAAATGTTTTCACGTGATTTTCGATCTAGTACCACATAATTTTCCGAAACCCGCCCCTTCGGTCTTCTTTAGGTAATTTTAACTACCAGCCAGCTTACTAATTGTAAACCACATTAACACGAGTGCAATTTGTTATCCGATAAATATACTCGCAAACGCTATTATCAGAGGTGACCTTTTCATTCACCTTTGCTCAGCAACCAGAGCGAACGGGGACTAATTCTCAACTATTAAAATCAAAGGATTTCGCAAACATTATCTCGAGTATTCTCATATATGCGTCAATGATGACATGAACGTGATATTTAAACGTGAGAACATGTTAGCTGCCGGCTCTTTCGCTAACTGGTTGTTTGCTAACCATTTTCTCAAGTTACCTCAGAAGGTCACCTAGAACTGAAGAAAAACCAATATTAGGCTACCACCAAAACGTTTATAGACACAAAAGCGGCTCAGTAATGAGTTTATACATCTATCTGTCTTAGCAAATAGAAACTCCTAAAACATGCTTTTATCGCAATGTTTCATTGGCTGCCATAACATATAAAAAGTAACTGCAAGTTTTCCATTCTGGCCACCTTCAAATCCTTGAATGCTCAGTTCTGAAACACAATGTCTCCGTTCACATCGCGCGCATGTTTGTGCGGTTCACGCTCTGGGCGGAATAGTGCTAAATAAACCATCTGGGTCGGTGAGAGTCGGCTCGCAAAGAGTTTGTAGCGTCTTCCTTGTAGTAGCGGATGACTATGGGAAATGACTACCCCCGAATAATGCTCATTTTCGTATCGATCATGTACTTCCGTTCAGACACAGCACGGGTCAGTGTGGTCGGTTGGTACCGGGACCGGCGCTGACCTCGGAATCTCAGAGTGCACCCACCTCGCCCCACAACGTTCTCGATCCCGCTCAACAGCCGCAGTGGTCAGCTACAAGGTGAATCTTGCCTGCCAATCCTATATCCAACCTCTTACTTGTATTTCATTATCAGGTCATATCAGGTAACTAGAAGATTATATAAAAGGCTGTGAGTGAACACTCATATGAGCTTGCTATGCATCAGATGACCTGGGTAGGTAGCCAGTATTATTGAGCTATTATCCGAGCAAGTACATACCCGACGTTATGAGAGCAATGAGTCGAATCTAATGAAAACCTTATATATAGCGAGAGACAGAATCTTAAGTGTGGGTTGCTTTCAAAAAACGCCACGAATTTAATTCCAAAATCAACGAGATAGAACTACAAATACAGCGGGATAGGGAAAAGCGGACCCAGTAGCACCTGAGAATGGAGCTGTCTTCCTGTATTCAGCATGGTGTGCGCTCTCTTTTCCAAAAGACCTATACGGTGTATGTATGGTCAGCTACAAGGTGAATCTTGCCTGCCAATCCTATATCCAACCTCTTACTTGTATTTCATTATCAGGTCATATCAGGTAACTAGAAGATTATATAAAAGGCTGTGAGTGAACACTCATATGAGCTTGCTATGCATCAGATGACCTGGGTAGGTAGCCAGTATTATTGAGCTATTATCCGAGCAAGTACATACCCGACGTTATGAGAGCAATGAGTCGAATCTAATGAAAACCTTATATATAGCGAGAGACAGAATCTTAAGTGTGGGTTGCTTTCAAAAAACGCCACGAATTTAATTCCAAAATCAACGAGATAGAACTACAAATACAGCGGGATAGGGAAAAGCGGACCCAGTAGCACCTGAGAATGGAGCTGTCTTCCTGTATTCAGCATGGTGTGCGCTCTCTTTTCCAAAAGACCTATACGGTGTATGTTATCGCATTCCGCTGTGTTTGTAGTTTTATCCCTTGGTTTCCGGTCTGAAGGAGTGAATTACAGCGCGTATCGAGATCAAACTACAGCGCATATTAGAAAAAAAGGAAAAATTAGGATATATTAGAATATAATGAGTCAAATATAGTAAGTGTGAATTTACAATTATGTTAAGTAGCTAAGCTGTATATTTAAAATAGGAAATGATATATTTACTGAAGAATATAAGAACTTTCTAAGATAAATCATGTATGTGTCATAATATTGTTATATTGTCATTGCCCATAAGTTGGTCGAGTCGAGAGTGACCAGCCCTATTGCAGGACCTTCTCTAATTCTCCGGAATCATTGGACATTCCGAGACTGGTGCTGACTAACCCGGATGGAGCCAACGGCCCACACGTAGAATGCTTCAACGACCTCCAGGTTGGTCGCGCCAGCTGGCAAATAAACTGTACCAGCCCTATCCGAACACATTTGAATTCTACTGTATTGTTACCTATGAAAATGACTATATGATTTGGAATAAGCTACTTTCCTATACTATCTTCACCGAGATAGGGGATCTAACTCGAAAACACTACCTGTTTTGGACCATCTATCCGTAGAAGACTAAATAACTTTAAAACGAAAATATGTTTCACAGCCTCTTTTAACGGGCGTCATGAAGCTAGTTGAGAAAGCTTGAAAGAAGTAAATGAAAGTGGATTCTTCAGTTCTGGATTTTTTTTTAAGTGAGAAAAATGTTTGGCTGAATGCACAAAGAAGTGAAATATAATTTGATTCCGGAACTTTCTGAGACAAAATGTGACTGAAGTCTTTTATAGCACCTGACGTTGGACTCATCGGAACTGTCCATGTTGTGTAATGGAGTGGATTCCCGAAAAGAGCCGCTCATCGAATAAGTCAATGATCACTCATTTTCACAAGTTGTTGTTACCTTGTTAGTCATTGTCTAGTCAGAGACAGTTTCCTGTCCACTGTTCTTAGTCTCCGTCTACATCTGTTTATCAAGTAACGTTGCTGAGACATTTTCGCAACAGTAACATGTAGACGGGTCCTTCATGTGATATTATATGTGGACCACTTTCTCATCTCACTCAGTTCTTCTGTTATTCCATACGTCAGCCCTATTTTGCCGGATTCATTTCAGTTTAATTTACTCATCTTTGGAAAGAACATATAAATAGATTAATCCAAGCGCTTGATACGTACTGTCATTTACCTCATTGTTGTATAAATGCGGATAGTAACGTATATCTCTCCTTGAGAATGTGGTATAAATATATGTTGATATATCTATTATATATTATATATTCATTTGCTTCGTTTCATTGCAGAAAACGATAAAACTTATCATTCAACTTTAACAATAAACAAAACAACAATGAAACCACTTGCCACAACAAAAACAAACATACGTCCCAATCACAAAGTAGATTGCGCTCAAATTTGGAGACGAAATAAACATACGAACCACTAAGGGAAAGACGAAGTCTTCGTTTCCGTATTCAAGTATGAACGCAACCTACCATATATCAAAACACAATTCCTTGTATGACATTAAATCAACAGAACAGTGAAGCAAACAAGGATGAACTCATCATGACAAACTGCTCAAGACATAACTGTTAGTATCGACATTGGACTAACACAGTGTCTAATAGGGGAGGAATGTGCCTCATAACTCGGGACTGAACAATTGATCATCAGAAACAACAGCTGGTCGATCAGGAGTGATAGAATTACGGGAACTGACTCTCGGTACTTCTGCTTCAGGACTAGCTTCTTCGGTTTCCATACTGGGTTCTTCAGTCTCGGGAGAGAATAAATCGATATCAGTTTTCTCTCCGAATTCGCCATCATCAAAGTCAAGAGGAACGGTGGTCACAATTGGCTCTCCGAAAGCATCACCTACCGAGTCATATGAAGACGATCCCTTAATGAATAAAAGTCATTTCAAAGAAAATGGTTAATTTGCTAATGTAGAACTGTCCTCAAACTTGATTCACACCTTTTTCGTTGACCTAGAGAAAATAATCCCATTGTAAACGACTGTGTGCATTCTAAAAGGATACAGAAAATGAAGCGAAAGAAATATATACAATGAGCAAATCGTCCTTTCAAAATAAGATCGCCATCATGAGTGAATGATAGAGAAACTGCGGTTCCAAATAGAGAATTGTAACTATCTAACCTTCTGTACGGTACTCGAGCTTAGAATGAGCTCCAACGATCCAATAGTTTGCGATAACTGAAAAAAATAGGATCGTTATCAGGGTGTATACACAACAAGACATTATCAATTGAAAGCACTCAAACAAGTCATTATACATAAAATGTGCACCCAGCGAGTAAAGAAGTCTCACCGTTTTCTGAACTGAAAGCTCCTTGGTAACCGCATCCTTGAGACGTTTCATCAACTGACAAACTCGAGTGTCCACCACTTCGTTCGCATATACCTCTGCAACTGCGAAAATCAGTGGAAAATACGCAGGTACATCGAACAAGTTTCCCTTCCAGCACTTGTGATTCAACTTGGAATATGGTGAAATACTGTGCGCTACCTATTCGTAGTTTTTTTCTAAAATAGGGTGAAGCACAGTATTTTATTTCACATAGTGTACAGACATATTTCATAGAACTAGTTATGTATTACATATTACTTGTAACTGTATAGTATTACTATTATTACGTAATTTCACATTTCAAATAACTACGTACTTAAAAAAACGAACCATAGAATGCTTCCGCCACATGTCGCAAAATGTCAAAATAATTGTTCTTGAAGAGATATTTGTAGAGGAATCTAAAAACAACCATCAATTGAACAGAAAGATACATGAAAGTGAGGAAAAACATCGCCCTACAAACTCAATACGTCATTTTTTTTCTCGCCATAACACGACCGATCCTTCGCAATAAAATAATGACACAAAACAAGTACCAGAAGATGAAATATGCGTTACCTTAAGAGATTGATCTGTATGTTGGTGTCTTGGGATACGAGAGCGGTACGAATCACTCGACGATGAACCAACTGGCGCAGCCATCCCAGCACCTGCTCTTGTTTGGAAGTAAAGTAGAAGGCTGAAATAACACAAGATTATTTGGTATAAACTACATTGTTGACACTCATTAACAGGAGATGATGAAAACTTCGGAAACCATTAATTTCTATGATTAATTGTAAGTTGTTATAGATTCCACGCATTCTTATGGATCTGAATAGATGAAATGGAATATCGTCGATTGCACGAAGTATAGCAAATGGTATGGACAATACGGCCCTCTCCCCAACATTTATCTAAGCCAATCAGCTACAAGTAGCAAGACCAGAAAAGTCAACTTACATTTGCCGAACATCATATTAATTGCAGCTGCGTGTCGATAGGCCTTCATGTGCATATCTACTCTATCCAGCTTCAGCTGAAAATGGCAAACACTTTATGAATGTACTATTTTGACGACTAATGACGATAAAAAGACAAAATTACAACACTAACCACATTCTGTGATTTCGCCAAAATCTCCTTCGTCTCCTTTTCCTTTCCCTTTTCCTGTACACGAACTTTCGGTGCCGCCGTGCGAATTGCGCTGCGGGCAGTGGTGGAAGCGGTGGCAATCAACTCCTATAAACAGCAAGTAATTCACGAATAATATACAGTACGTGTATGTTACACACATTTTTAAACGTTATAGTATAATGCTTGCACGCCGTTTCGCGACTAACAGTTTTCGAATAGCTCCAACCGCGATTTAGTGTACTTCAACTAGACTGCTGACTGGCTCAACGCTGAAGGTAATAAAACTAAACATTTCACTCAATGGAAACGTATGTGTGTATTCGAGAACAGTCATTGTAATACAATCAGCTTGGAAACGTTCTATATCAATAAAAAAAAATATAAATTAAGAATGATAACAATTTGCAGGAACAGCGGAGTGTATGCCTTTGTGGATCAATACCTTTTTTAGAGCCGATCTTCTGTGAAGGGCTAAGAGATTACCCATACCAACTGCCATGGTAGTATCGTCCGCAGACACAGACAAACTCAGAACAGGAGCAGCCATTGACATCGAGTGGATCTGCATGAACAAAGTTTTTGATGGAAAACTCCTTTGCTCTATGCTGGGTTATTTAAATCGAAAGAGGATTTCTTCTTAAACTTCTTAATAAAAAAATATGTACAAAAGCATGACAGATCTGAAACGCCCTTCCCAGAATCATACTTGTTCTATAAGTGTTGCGTGCGGATAATAAAGTAACACAGTTGAAAACATTTACCAGAGAAAAGTCGGAAGTGGAGAAAACATTGATACGTCTATCAATAGCTCCTGAGATAAGAGCAGATCCCTGTGACGCCAGACTGAGAGAAGTGACGGTTTTGTGGTGCTGTTGAATTGATATCAACTGACGACCCCCGGCTGATAGATCCCAGATTCTGAATGAAAAAAAAAACCTTAACCTACGATTAAATATAGTGGCCCATATTGTGTACTCGTGGTTTACGTGCCGGAAAAGATAAATACTAAGATAAAGTGAAAATGAAAAACAGCAGATTTTATGATCGTTACACACTCGTTGATAAATAGAAATCAACATGAGATATGGACATTTCATACTTATGAAGGAGTTGAATAGTCACCAGCAACAACAGCGCACAGAAACCTTAATAATGAAAAACGCAAACATACTTGACAATTGGGCCAGCTGCTGTGGCAATGAGGTTCTCATTTGGCAGGTACACGACCTTTTCCACGGGGAAACCACAGTCCATTTGGATAGTGCAACTATCGGCGGGTGCGGTACGGGTGTCCCACAATTTCACCTAAACACAAAGGAAGATTAGACACTGTGGTGAAGCCGGAGCATCAAGTTAAGGTAAACTATAGACGCAAAGTTTATGAATGTGTAAATGAATGCATATTGTATTACTCGGAAATGCATATAACCATCAAAATGTAATGCGTTTTCAGCTTTTAAAGTCACCTAACAACTGAAAGTTGTCAAAGACGCAAATGGGTTGAATGCTTACCATGTGATCGTAGCCACCACTAATAACCAAATTTTCATTGAATGAGGATACTGTTCCAGTGCGAATAGCATCTTTGTGAGCAGACCATTCAGTAACGGGCTTTGAACTGAAACAAAATAAAACAGTTACATATCGTATGTTGTACAATTGAGTTCACTTGAAACCAGAAACTTAATCTTCGAGAGATTTGACTGGACCTGTGACAAATTTTATAAGAGCAAGCACACTTGAGTGGGCAATACAAAATGAAGTCACAAAATGAAGTCATTGTGTTAAACTGACCCTGTATCCGCGAGATCCCATACTTTTATATATCCATCGTCAGCCATTGACACAACAGTCTTGCCAGTCACCGTGAAATCCACCACACGCAGACTGTTTGAGCTGACCCGCACACTACGCAGAGGTGCCTGCAACAGCCACAATAAGCGGTAGTAGCCATTGAAACATGATGTCACATTCCGTAGTGAATGGACATGTACGCTTATCTCGGACACGTCCATTCATTCAACTGAATCTCAAAACATTTCTGTAAAAACCACGGATTAGAAATTGAGTGTGATCATACCACGATGTACGACATATTGAGAGAGAGAGAACAGACAACAGCAAAATAAATAATATATCTTATAAACTCACTTTCCCAGAGCCAGTGCCGCGATCGACGTCAAATACTCGCAACTTTCCCTCTTCCCCTCCGATCGCTATAAAAATGAAGACCTCAATACAATGTATGCAGTGTGAAGTCAATGTATATATATATATATATATATATATATATATATATATATATATATATATATATATATATATATATATATATATATATACATATATATATATATTGTGGAATGTACTTACCAACTAGCTGACCATCTCTCCGATATCTCACTCCATACACGGCTTGCTTGAACCTGAATTATATTAATAGAATTTACGCCGAATACAAATTAAATACTGGAGAACTTCAAAACAATTCACAAACGAAAGGGTGTGGGTGTGTGCGCGATTGAATAAGCAACCATTTTTTAATACTCCAACGTGAGACACTTAGAACAGTAGTAAACTGGTGGAGCCGCGCTCTTCTCAGAAAATAAGATCTCTATACATACCTGCTAAACAACTGGATTGGCTCGCACACGACTGTATCATACAATGACAGCCGCACGGAACTTGTAGAGGCAACAGAATAAGGTTTTCTGGGCGAGAAATCCAACGAAGTCACCGGTCCCGGCTCTTGGAACACGGCCAATTGCTATAATTACTATAATTATAATAAGGTACAGCCAAGGATTACGGTAGAAATGGAGCATATTTGCATATATGAGTCTCCTATTTTGTATCATTCATGCAAATATGCTTCATTTCAACCGTAATTCTAGGTAACGTCCGGGAACGGTACCGGGACTTCCCGTTCTTGTACCTGGGACGAGCGACTGCTGAGAATGGCGGTCTTTACAAACAATATCAATGTTATTACTAGGTACCTTCGTGATACTGTCAGTACCAATAAGACACATACTTAAAAACAAACAAAAACATACCTGCAGTCGTTTCCAATATAGAGTTTTCTCATCCGTTCTTCCTCCCAGATCATTTAGAGGAACTCGATCAGCTGGAAGGTAGGCCAGCGCCATCTGGAAAAAAATTAGTACCTGTAACCTGACACTCTATCAGAAGGAAAAAACATACAAATAAGTAAATAACCACGGAAAAATTACCGGTATTCTCGACAGAATTACAGTGAATATACGATTGTTTTATGATGCAAACTAATAACGATAATAAACGTCAACAACAGCAGAAATCAACAAAATGTGCCAAACAACAAATAATATATAAAGTCCTTTAGAACGGATCAAGTAATGCCAACGCTTCTGCTTCGGTCTGTTTCCACTCCTCGGCTCTCTTTCGTTTTCTCGGAGGCTCTGATCGCGCCATATCATCGCTGCCGTCTAGAAATATGCAAAGTTCATGACAATTACTAACTCAGCCGTAAACAGTATTTTGAGACTATGCAGGTAACATGTACGAGACGAGGAAAGGCCGACTGGTCGAACACATTTTCGTATATGTGACGTTTGTGCATATATATAATATTTTGAATTACTCTCAACAAATAAGGCTGGCCAGGGCATGGAAATAGAAGCGGAACGGATTGGGGTATTGCTATTGAGATGAATAAGACCGATATTTATAGTACCTCCGTCACTATCCGCTGACTGTGCTTTCCTCGGCATATCAGGATCCGGCAGCCAATCCAATTCCGCGTCACTGTTGAATCCACTGCCACCACCATCGTCACACAGATCCAAATCATCTCTGGAAAGGTAACATATTGCTATACACGTACCAGCATCACATAGAAACAGAAGATTACACTATAATAACAGAACAAAAAAATTACGTTTTCTTCTTCCGAAGTTTGGCCTTTTCCAGTTGCTTCTTCTCCTTTTTCTTAGCTTTCATCCTCTTACGATCCTCCTGAAAACAAAAAAAACGTACTCTAAAGTACTATTATAACCGTTTTTAACAAGTTGGTGCTAAATAAAGCTCCCGGGGTGAAAGAGCAATAACAAGGTGTGTGGCCTTACCGTATCTCGCTCTTTCATCTCCTTCTTCGCTTCAGCCAGGTCCAATCCAACAGCAGTTTCGACTTGAATAGAGGGACCCGTTTCCTGAAAAAAATATGAGAAATTTTGAAAATAAGGTGGAATAGTTTCACCTTCGTTGCAAGCTCAACACGTGCTAATGCCGTGTGACTGCTAACCTTCAAAACTGCGAAATCTGTTAATCTCGCAATAGCACCACCTAACTGAATTCAAATCAAAATACTGACCTGTAGTAGGTCTCCTTCGTCTCCAAACACCTTCTTGTTGTTAACCAACAGTCCTTTTTTGAGAATCTTCTTGGCTGTCTTGGCCTTCGTTACAACCCGCTCGCGCTTGTCTTTCTGGACACTGTCTCGACCGGGTATCGACATTAATTCCTGAAGCAAATCTCAATACCTACTGATCATAGAGAAACTAAGGGCTTGTTAATAACCATAAACTATATTCACTGAAAATGATGGCCGCCCACGCAGTAAGAGTTTTTAGTTTTCCAACTTTTAAGCTGTCATGATTCTTTCGGTTGGTGAACTGCAGAAATATTGAATTCTATATTTCAATCTGTGCTTTCGCCTTTGCGCAATGTGCATAAATTTCTGTATGAAATGAATTGATGATTACCTTTTCCTTATCCGTCAGCACATTGAAAACATCTTTACTCTTGACAGTGAAAAGATCCTCTTCATCTTCGTCTACCGCACAGGAACTGAACTGATCAGAGAGAAGCGACTGGAATTTATAGAGCCTAAGTCGAAAACGTTACGCCAGAAATGTACGTGTAGAAAAAAGTCAAATAGATTGATAAAATGCAGTAAAAGTAGAACTTTTGGTCGAGATTTTCATGATTAAATAGTTAACTAAAGTGCACAAGAAATTGAAACCATCTTCGGCCGAACACGGAGTCTTACCACGTACCACGGAACTATTCGACAACGAACGATAGCAGGCTAAACGTCTTATAGGGTCATTTGGAAGTTTTTAATTCCATCCTGTACCGGTCTACAAACTCGGTACACACCAGCTAAAAAACAAACCTGAGTTGAATCAGCAGTACTCTTCGAGTCAGATTTTGAATCGATGACGACTTTGATTTTTGGATCTCTTTCCACGGCATTTTTAGTAGAAATTCCTTTCTTGGAGAGAAATCGTAATCGTGGCACAGCTACTAGACCAAATGAGGCAGCCAGTGAAGCAACATCAATGGCCTCTACATCGAAAACACTCTTCTCCCTCATCAGATACACTCCGCGTAAGTAGGAAGTGATGCTCTAAAAATATCAATGTTCTAACAATTGAAAATTCGGAGTTACATTCAAGTTCAAAACCACATTTAAGGAACTCATGCTAGTAAGAGAAAATAGATTCACCTTCTGAGCGAACTGGTTGATTTCGGGAAACTGAGCAATCACAGATTGAAGCTTTGCACGGATATCAATCAAGGCATCGGGATCCACACTGAAAAATAAAGTGAAACTGATATTAGTACAAAATTAGCCCTAGACTGAGTTCGAGACGATAATCATGAAATGCAACCCACATCAACTTTTCAATAGGAATCGCTCGCTGTTTGAGCAGTCCAATCATTGCGTTTTCCTGACGTGGTGTCACAAAAATAACGGCCTGTCCCTTTTGTTGCATTCTAGCCGTTCGACCAACTCTATAATCATTCAAATTGAAATTTTCAATGTGTACTATAATCGAATTTAAGTATTGAATATGCAGCATAAGAAAACTTCGTTTTATACTTGTAGTTGACTGAATATGGCAGCACCGCGAAAGCGCCTAAATCATAATTCGTATCGCTACCACTAGATTCGGCTATGGGGCAACAAGCCATAAAGACATTTTCGCTACAATACTCTGCCTGCTCAACCGTCTATTAAACGTATTTCGTACATATCTTTCAACCCTCTAAATTGCAGTGCGTTCGACTTGAGAAATCTGATTAAACATCACCTGTGTATGTAATCATCGACAGTTGCAGGAGCATCCATTTGAATGACCCAGTCAACATCAGAGAAATCAAGACCTCGACTAGCTACATCCGTTGCGATCAAAACTGCGGACTGGAAAATGGTAGAATTAGGCAGTGAACCTTTATATACCGCTAATAACTTGTTATCTAAAGGATGGGTTGCTCACACTGCTGTCCTCGAACTTCTGGAACACATCTATCCGTTTCGTTTGGTTCATAGTTCCCCACAGGCCCATGACAGAGACGCCGGGACGAAGGTGGCAGAAAGCTTCCGTCAAGAACCGTGCCTGTACACTCACAATTATTAATAACTGCAATGACAACGAACATCTCCTCTAGACACTCAAGCATTCTTATTCACCACTACTCATTAACCCTTGCTCGTGTGTAAAATAAATTTGCCCGCTTCTGCTGAAATCATCACCAATCGCAATCATACAATATAGTAGACTATTAATCAATGATAATGCAAATACACCAATAGCCAATTGAACTTTAAATCCCGAACCTGTTTACAACTTGTAACAAACACAAGTGTCTTCATTTTCTTATGACGCTTCACGAAGGACCACAGAGTGTTCAATTTTTCATGATCTTCGCAGACAAGATACGATTGTTTCAATTGTTCTGGAGTTGCTACTGAGGAGTGCTCATGTACAGATACAAATACTGGATCCTGTAATGTATGATGTGTACAGATGGTAGAAGACGACTGAGCACCCACGATTTACCTCAAACTAGATTGAGTGACAAATACCACAATTTAGGTTCACAGAAAAATTAAAAAGTATTATTGTCCCAACACAACCGCTTGATTAAAGGAAAGCAACATAATAACACTTGAAAAGTAGACACATGAAAGTCCAGAAATACGATAAACTTTTCACTAGCACATGCTCGACCTAAGGTGGGTAATCCACACACACATAAACATTTTTTAGACAAACCTTCGTACAAACTCGAACAAGATCTTTCACATTCCTCGTTTGTGTTGCAGAGAACAACAAAGTCTGTCTCTCTTTCGGTAAATTAGAGATGATGGCATTTATCTGAAGAAAAATATCGTAAAAATATTGGCAGAAAGCAACACAGTCTGTTATACTTTCGATGACAGATAACGCCAGTTATCTAAATATATCGTAAGGTGAAAATACGAACAACTTAGAGCTATATTTTGAGCGCAGAGAAAGACCCGAAACCCTGCAACATAATGTGGGGACGCCAAACTTTTTGGTCAAATCACTAAAAAAGTAAATATTACCTATATATTTTACAACTAATTCTAGATAAACGCAATCCAACAAAACGTATGTGTTTGAAGAGGTCAAACTATACCTTCATTTTTAGTGATAAACATACGACTTTCACCTTTGACAATTACTATTTCACATACTACTGGAACAGACCGCCCTGATATTCCTGTGTTATACATCTCCGCGGCACCGTATTTCGGTAATCTCAACCTTCTAATCGAGAGTACTCCTAACCATCAGATAAGATTATCCTAGTTCTATTTTATTTTTACATTATTGAAAGCTCCACCTGTTTACTGAATCCCATGTCTAGAATTCGGTCCGCCTCGTCGAGAACCAGCATTTGCAGCTGATCACAACTCAGTTGCTCATTTTCATCCATATGCTGCAAGAACAAACCACTTAATCAGATTCCGGATTCAAGAAACAGTCAAAAGAAGATACTTCTTTTCGAGGATACATATAACGGCGACTACATGATGGATACCATGGCCACAAATTTATTTGATGTCTTAAAGAAGGACGATTATGTGGTCCAAGCGCAACTCTCTACGCTCCAATCCTTTAAACCGCAATACATTTTTCAATTTCAGTTTAAAGGACCGTTCAAACGCGATTGGTCCAGATAATCGCCCTGCTTTAACTTCCCTGAAGACTTAGAAAATAATCCAACTTCCTCTAAGACGGCGACTGTACAGATATACAACATTTTGCAGATGTACAATACAGGGGTAAGGGGTTGCCACAATCAGGACACATGGTCATTCGTCTTGCCAAATCTTGATCTGCTCAGTATGTTAAAAGCAAACGTAACATAAAATGACCTGTAACAATCGTCCTGGTGTGCACACTATGATATTGATGCGACCGAGACGATTACGCTCATAACTGACATCCGTTCCTGGAATGAATATAGAGATGAATCCACGCTATTTACAAACAGGCGATATTGCACATACATGTAAGAATTTAGTGTGAATATTATTTTATTTTCAAAAAAAAAAACTAACTAGTCTCATTAAGAGGTAGAATAGTAGTTCTGTAAACATTCCATAGTACGAGTTTGATAACCGTCAGCGTCACACATGCAGTTCTATACCAAGACGGCATGAGGAAACCGTTTCCGCTCAATTCTCTAACACACTCTTTCAACCTTATGAATTCCGAGGATGCGGCCGAATCAGAAAACACAGTTCTCCACTTTTCCAAGAGCATATTTGTCGGGAAACGATGAGAAAATACACATACAAAGTTTGCTAGAAAAAATCCAAAAACGGCTCCTCTTCACGAGATCTAGAAAAAAAATTGGTCCGTTAAAAGCCAACATTGAAAAATTTGGATCGAAAACAGGTTAATTCTGAACAACAGATACATTTCTGGCGTATGAACAAAACATACCTCCAATTAAAAGTGCGCAGGAGAAATGATGATTCTTCCCCACATGATTGATACAGGTGAACGTCTGAAGAGCGAGCTCTCTAGTGGGGGATATGATTACTGCTCCAAGACCATACTCAGGAGACCAGCGCGAGCGCCATAAGCATTCCAATACCTGAAACAAATAATGTGATAACAGAAGTATGAGGTATAACATAAGGTCGAAAAGGGGAACGCGTATAGTTCGTTTCACCAATCGATGACTTTCTACAGTAATCTTTCAAAAATTCAAACGCATTTATCTAATCAACAAACATAATTTTAGATCCACTGTTTTGTATGCTTGTAGTACCCAGAGTGGAAAACGAAATCACAAAGTTTAAACTATGTACAAAACCTACAAGATATGATAAATTCACTTCAAAGTTTTATAATCTTACTGTAGAGGGCTATTGTTTCGTGAAACAGACTATAGGCAAATTGCCTGCCAGCTCACAGATTCGATATAAGTGAATAGCTATTGTTAAATAAGTATAAGAGTCCAACACACGTAATTTGGGACCAAATCAAATTGAGGTGGATGAACTTTTACTGGCGTCTTTCGTATCATTGGAACTGGGTTAGATGTGGTGGTAGTAGTACACACACGGTAATCTTTGAAAACTACTTCCCCACACTCGTTCCCCGACTCTGCAGTGAGAGAGGACATTCTACAATATTTCTCAGCTGTCCGTGAGAAACGAAAGGAGGTGAAATTATCTCAATTTCACCAATACTCTTTTTTAGAAATGAAAACAATGAACTCACAGGAATAACCAAGGCCAATGTTTTACCACTGCCTGTCTTTGCTGCAGCCACGACATCGCTGCCAGTGAGCGTGAAAGGTAGTGATTCTCTTTGAATCTCAGTTGGTTCCGTATAATCACAATCTTCTACACCCTGAACTCACAGTTGATATTGAACAGTTCATAACTATATAGATAGAATTATGTAAAACGAATCAAAATCCGCGTTCTGCGAAAAACGAATCGATTAGAATAATGCGCTCTCGTCTCTCCATGGCACTAACTACACACAGGAGACGACGATCTGACAAATAACTTGTCAAAAGTAGGTGGTCACGAAACAAACTCCACATTTTAAATCAGAATAATCGATTAAATTACCGAAACCAAATACGTATACTAAAAATTAGTTTGTCACTTCACTACTTCACTTCTAATGATCACTAATTACAAAAAGCGTAAATAGAAGTAAAACCGACCTGTATTGTTTTTCGTGATAGAGGAAAATCGCTGAACTTTTTCAAGGTAGAGGCATTCAGCTAAAAGAAATAAGGAATGACGGAACTGAATGAAAAAATATTGATAACTATCAAAAGAAGTGCACTAGTGCTACTATTTCAGATTTTTCGTTAGAACTTAAGACATTTTTTTTTGATGAGGGTGACGCTAACAAGGAGAGGAGTAACTATTGCAAATAAATCTGATGGAGACCAATTCAACAACTGAGTAATACCAAAAACTAACCTTTTCAAAATCAGCATATCTCCCAACTACGCTCTCTACCGTCTCATCGGCAGTTTTGTCTTGAACCTTTTTTCGACGCTGGGCCAATATACGACCGTTCTTTGATGCTCCCTCATCCTTTGACTTATACTTGTTCTTTCGAAAGTTGCCACTAGGAGGCATCTGAAGTATTGAACAGTCGGTAGATTGAATGCAAAAACATATATTACCTGGCTGTGATCCTGGTATAATAATCGGTATACAGACAGAACTCTTCAGCAGAAAAGAAGAGATAACTGATATTATGCAAATACCGCACTTATGAGGTGAATTCTAGCTATGAACAGTCAATACGCATATATCCGAGTCAATCTGAGAGAAGCCAACTTTTAAATAACCACTTAATTCGTTGGAAACATATTATTATTATATTATTAATAAATAAAATACAGCCTCAATGTTAAATATCGCAGTTTAAAGGTTTGTTGAGATGGAGCAGATTTTCTCAATACAGCGAATAATACTTCAGGGGGAAATTCAAATTTAAATATCGCTTTTTTCTTTTATCCTAAAAACAGAAAATTAAGCCGGAAAAGTTTTCTATAAATTATTCAGCAGAGTTGGAAATCTTTGCGTGTGCTCAATCAGACTTTTGTGTAGGCGCGCACGATCTTTGACGTTCGAGTACTAGATTCGTATGCGACTATAAACTGTCCGTCTTATTATTTGCATGAGGAATTTTTTATATACATCGTTCCTACCTGATTTCAAACTGATCACTTACTTTTCATGTTCCAACCGATACAATGCATGAAGATTCGGATGATAAACGATTGATTGCCGCGTATGATTCTACTCTCAAGAACTTGGAAGAACTGATGAGGAAGCTGAAAAAGGTATTTAAAAATAGCTTTTTTTTTCTACATAGGTTAATTCTTGTAGCGCTTTCTCGAGAGAAGCATGTTTTCTTAATAAACTCATGCTCCCCACATCATATTAGATCTTGTAGCTTTATTAGTAGTTCATGTCAGTACCAGATGTCACTCATACTCATGTTACAATTTGACACATACCTATAGACAGTTAGTTGGTTGTAGCGTATACGGCATCAATAGAAGATCTGTTGCGGGTCATGTTGCCAGTTTTGACCCAGACCGCGTCATATATCTTATAACTCAGGTGAAAGTTACAGGCCTAAAATAGGCTAAATCCAGGGAAATTTAGGAAAATATAAATGGCTGGATTAGAACCAAATTAGGCTTGTCGGCACCTAATTTAGCCTGGTATACACCAAGTTTAGCCTGGTAGACACCAAATTTAGCCTGGTAGACACCTATTTCAGGCCTGTAGCCCCTATTTTGAACTGGAATTAACCTATTTTAGGCTTGTAGCCACCTATTTCAGGCATTCGCGAAAAAAATAAATTTAGCGTGTTACAAGCCCAAAATAGGTTAATTCCAGCTCAAAATAGGGGCTACAGGCCTGAAATAGGTGTCTACCAGGCTAAATTTGGTGTCTACCAGGCTAAATTTGGTGTCTACCAGGCTAAATTAGGTGCCGACAAGCCTAATTCGGTTCTAATCCAGCCATTTCGATTTTCCTAAATTTCCCTGGATTTAGCCTATTTTAGGCTCGTAGTTTTCATCCTTGAATAATCAATTATAAACACTACCACTCGATGATAATTACTTCTCATCGTTATAAAGCACTGTCGAAAAATCGAGTTCCTTGTTTAATCCAAGTTGGCGCAGAAAAATATGATTTTTTTTACAGATGAAATCTTTTCCTGTTCAGAATACAATTGAATGCCTTAAAATGTGCTTCATTTTGAGATTAACAGCTGAAACTTGTTTACGAGTGTATGTATAATACTTAGTGGAAGTAGTGGTTTTCTCAATTTTGTTTGATGCGGATGAGATGATGTCGTCGTCTCCGTATTCGCGGACGGACAAGTTGCAACCAGCGCTGCCTTCCCTTGAGCAATTGGCATCTTGCAGAGGGGAGATCGTCAATAAAATTTCATGCCAGTATGATCATTGGACCGAAATCTTCTATAATAATTGCTTTTATTATGTTTATCATTTTACATTTTCAGGATCGGGAAGATCTGGTCAAAGCAAGAAAGAGCAAAAAAAAGGTGTCGCAACAAGCTATTTTGTTAGCTAAAAGCCGTTTGGATAACATTAAACAGACTGTCACAGAAGAGTGGTGAGTTTATCACTCTATAACATACAATTCATATGGTATTTGATAGTTTTCTGTCGTTAATGATGAGTGTGCTATTTAAAGAACTCTCGTAATTCCAATGTAATATATGTATTGAATTTACCAACAAATGTGACGTGTGTTGCTTTCGCTAAGGCCAAATTTAAAATATCATAGTGTACGCTCAAAAGTATTATTATCGTATTTTCAGAATGGAATATTCAGTTTGATTCATCTCAGTTGAAAAGTTTAGGGCCTGTCAGACTTCAATAGGGTGTCTAATTTAGGGTTGATCTTTATAGAGTGGGTGCGGGCCGAAAATGCCCTGTTAAGGCTGCAAATCTGATTCTAACAACCCTTTTAATTTTGTGTGATTGAGAATGAAGTTGTGTTCACTCCGAGCACTACTCTGGGGATTCTTTTTTATCGGTATATATGCAATTCCAGTACTCGAGAAGAAAATCGCCACCTTAAAAGATCAAAAGTCCCGGCCTCAAATGGCTCTATTTAGGGCATCGTTTTGCTATATTTTTCACCAATGATTGCTATTGACACTACTCAGCAGTCGCTCGTCCCGAGTGGAAGAAAGGGATGTCCCGGTATCCCGGGCCGGTACCAACAATGACGGTAGAAATGGAGCAGGTTTCCATAAATGATAACAAAATATGAGACTTTCGAGTACCGTTTTTTGCTCTCAATATTCACTTGTTGTTAATTCAAGGGAGAATCTCGATTGGTCTCGTTCGACTAGTCCAGACACTATCTTACACACTACTGCTACTGAGGATCCTATAGACAATCAGGATCTAAACTGCTCGAGCATGGCACAGGTTGGTCAGTTAAAAATTCAAGTTGAAGTCGCAGTTTCTAAAGTTTTTATTTTGTTTGTTTTCATTTTGGTCGAATGTATGTCCGGGAATACTAGTAGAAATGTTTTGGTAGCTCTCCTTTGCCTAATTTATATGAGTATCATTCGAACTTTCGAGCTTCTCCGACTTTTTGTGAGGAATATTTTCTAGTCTCCCGAGTCTTCGTCGTCGCGCACTGCACCCACGAGAAAGAGTAAGAGAACAGCTGGATCAGTTCTCTCGTCGAAGTCGACTGGTTGTAATGACGATGTGCCAGAAGCATTGCCTGTCGAGTCATTGCCTTCTGATGAGGTCTGCTTTTCCGTTCTCACAAGGTTTACTAAGTGTTATGTGAGTGGCGTTCGCTAGTAAGTCAAAAAATGAATAAGGGTAGCATACTATTGTACATTAGGTTGTCCAATCACCGTCTCCGTTATGTGTCCCGTCAGCTCTGCTGTAGTGTGATCCTTTACACCTACCTCTAAGTGGAGATAGAGAATCTGCCAAATTTGAAATTTCAAGGTTTTCAGAAGGATCGCAATGTTGTTCGTGTCGTTTTCCATGCTTATAAGTCATTATTCCGAACGTCTGTTTGTTAAAAACAGTTTGAACTAATCACTGTGACATCTTACCCATAGAGCGAAAGTAGTATACTGTGGGCCTAGTTAATTAACTGATTGACGTTCGCAACGTTTGTACTTTTGGGGGCTTGAGTGCCACATGAGAACCACATTTTTTGTCATTACTGTCCGGACTGTCAGATTTAATACCTTTATTATAATATTCGCAGCAGTTTCCAGTGTAAAATGTAAGATCTTCACTTTTCGCACAGACATATGCGTATTTTTCGAGAAGTACTCTTCAAATTATTAGAGTTTTGCAGCGCAAATGTTTCTAACTTGTTCTGAATCTACTCCCTCTATCTCACGCGTGTGGTAAATGTGTTGCGTGGCTGACCAAGCAGTCGTCTTCCTCGTCCGTTCTAAAAATCTGCCTGTTTCAACTACTTCAAACTCAGTTACAGTGAAAAATCTTTCATTTTTACCTTCACATCGTCGATCACCCATCTCAAGCACTTGGTTCTGACTACCTATGAACTAAGGCGCCCCAACCAAGGTTTTGGCCAGAGTGTGGCAATATATAGCCACGGAAGAAAATAATCAGCTTCCAGCAATCAAATAGTGTGAGTAGCAGATATCAAATATAGCAGGTCGTGTTCCTGTTCCGAGTATCAACACGTTTTTCTATGAAGTAGTAGTGTTATTAAAATTGGACGCAACACTAGACTGACTTGAATCACGAAATGTTTCGAGTAGAATACGATTTGAAATGCGAAAATTTTATAAACTTCGGAAGTCGGAAACTAGATGGATCAGTTCATAATATAATAACTTATTTCATTAGATTGGACACTCTAAAAAAATTTCCTACATGTATAAAGTAGTGGGAACAGGGCTAATCTGTGTTGAGGTCTACAGGGTGCAGGCTGAGTGGCAATTTCCTGAGAACACCTCTTCTGTGGTAAGATGTGGCTATGCATTTTGCATCTACAGAGTTCAAATTGGATCATTAATCACTCTTCATTAATTTTAAATGAAGATTATCTGTAAGGTGGTTGATAATGATACTCGCTTCTGCATAGCTAGGTTGAAGAAAGTTTTCGAGATATGTTAAAATTGGTGATTGTTTCAACTCAAGTAATTTGGAATCGCCAAGAAGCGTGAAAGTGTCCAATTCCGTGAACTCTTTTGATCTCTATGTTTGTTCTCAAATATTCGATAAAGTTCAGTAATAACGTCTAGTATAAATATGCGCATATGTAGGATAACCAACATTTATCGGTCAAGTTTTTTTTATTTCTCCTTGAGAAAATATATAGCTCTGCGTGTCTGACGAAATCTATTGTGCGCACCTTCCTCGCCCAATACTATTTCTGTTTGCTTTTCTGTCTGCGTCTGACCTCAGTTTGTGAGCGCCGCCATAGAATGCTTGGCGAGGTAGCTCTTACTTCAAACATTTCCTTGTTTTATACAGTAATTGTGGCTTTATTTGGTATTGAATAATCTGTATAAGTAAAATAAAGTAGTTATTGTTCATGATAATGATTACGGGCTTTTCTACCTGCTAATGTTTGATTCAACACGTTAACATATAATAATACTAAATACACAAATTTCACTGCGTTGGTTCGTGTATTTATTTCAAAATTTGCATACGAACCAAGTGCTGCATCCGCTCGTCACTGATTTTAATGTGTGGTTTTGTTATTTGTTGTGGAATATTCATTGTTCAGAGTTGTTCGAGAGATTCGTCGGCGTCTGGGGAAAGTACAGATTCTAGTGTCATACTTCGGCGTGCATCAGCATTCATTCCAAAGGTTAACTCTTGTCTTTTTCCTTTATACCATTTCAAGTTTAAACGCTTGTCTGATTCATCACCTTGATATGTGATATCCGTCTTTGCAGTTAAGTTGGCAAGTAAAGTGTAGTTCTAATGAAATGCTGGCTAGTTGAGATATCTTTCTTCAACGTGTTGGCCCTGGACGGACAATTAAATAAAACAATTTTGTAAATTTCGGAAACATATCATTAACTTTTGTTTCCAGATCAAAGCATTGGTATTTGATAACACAGGAAGAATACTACGTTCATCCAAACGAGATATGACGGACAATAGTAGCGGGGAAGAAGAAGAAGAAGAAGTGAAAAATGAGGAAGATAGCTCAGAAGAAGAAGGAGGATCTGAGTACGTTCACATTTCCCGCCATTTCCTCAAGACTAGCGTTCTAAGAAAATACTCCGCTTGTGTCCGCTGTAACTTGTTCCTAATCATGATCAATTCACTTTCCTAGAGACTAATTTTAACAACACTTTATTTTCAAGAAACACGCGGTTACCGAGTGGTTCAGAGAACGTTCACCCGGTTTACGACGACTCTGGCTTCTGGTTTAGCGGTTTGGTTACCTATTTAATAGAGAGTCCGCCCGCCAGAGTTCTGTCATTAACTAGTGTTTGTTTGTTTGCGCAAATCGTTTGTCAACTGTCCTATCTATTTTTAGTCTCGTATAATAATCATAAGTGACCAGTCATATTTCATATCGTTGATTTTAGTTTCACCAATAGTTTGTGAATTGAGACAAACCAAAGTCTAGACTTTGTGAGTTGGCCCAACCGAGGCACCTGTTTTTCTAACCGTTCGAACCGCCTGACAGACGAACAATCGTTTCTCAGACACAAGTCCACAATTTATTTTGCAGTGCAAGTGTAGTAGACGATGAGGACATTGAGATGCAGGAACTTATTCGTCAGGAGAAATTGGCCAAAAGTGGAAAAACTCCCAAGAAGAAGAAAGAGGTAATACTTTTTTTCGATAATCTGAATATGTTACGTTTCATTGTACGAGGTATTGGTGGGGACTGCTGCAATACCGATATCGAATTGCCTTTCATGTATGAGAGAAAAAAATCATTTATAAAAATCGTTATTATAAAGTTATTACTTCTATCGCTTCAGAGCAAAGCGGGTAAAAAGGAAAAGAAGTCAAAGAAAAAGAAGGGAGCCGGTGATGCTGAAGCTGACGCATTGTTGCGAAAAGCAAATGCAGCCCTCAAAGGTTTCCGAGAGTCCAAAGTGTCCGCAAAGGATGAAGATTCTTATCTGGACGAGGTATTTCATTCACTCTTGTAGGTCCATCATGTTTCTGATAATCCTCCACACGAAGCTGTCTAGTACCAAACACGGATTGAATACATTTGTCTCAATTTCAAATTCATCTACTGTGCTGTATTTTGACTTTCGTTCAGATAGCCGATGAGGATAGTGAGCAAACATCGGAGGATGTAACCGCAGATGTAATGGAAACTGTCGATGTGGTTGAGAAACCCGGAAACAAGAAATCATTGAGAAAGAATGGAAACGGTCGATCCTCGGCTTCTACTGCTACTACTTCGAAGGCGTCTTCCAGTAAGAAGTACGTCTTACTCGTGTTTGTTCAAGATGTTTTCTCAATGATTCTGTTCTTCCACTCGTTTTAGTAGAGTTGATTATATGTGTATGGATTGCAGAGCGGTTGAAGATACGGAGGATTCTCCCGAATCAGATGTACCCAGCGACTCTCCTATTGAAGAATCTAAACCACCGAGAAAGTTGACCGCCGAAGAGGTAAGTAGGCAGCACTGACCGACACTACCAATAGTACACTTATTTGATCGGTTTTATCTGTAATGTTTTCGCTTAGGAGGAGTTTCAAAGAAAATATTACTACTTGCATTTCGCACATCTCAATGTTGAGTGTTCTAGAGAAAACGAGACAATTTGGTGAGATCTGCTCGTAGATTGATTAATTCAATCGACTCCGATAGTGATGACGATGTCCAAGACGTGAAGAAGAATGATATTTCCGTTGAAAAGAAGAAACGAAAGTAAGTTATCTAATAAGTATCAGTGTGTTGCGCTCTCAACCCAAATCTGAACGGGGGGGGGGGGGGGGGTCTGCTAAAAGCTAAAAACGCGATTGCTGCTTGCTGCTCTTCTGTACGAGCGATGCTCAAAATTATTTACAACCGCTGTTTTGCGCGTTTAGGTCTAGGTATATCTGATAAACTTTCCTTGTTCAATGAAAGATTTGATTCCCTTTCGCACTTGTTGCATAATAAGCGGATCAATTTGTTGGTCATGCAGACCGAATCATTAGAAATTCTCTCGAATTCATAGCCTGTTTTGTCTGAAAAACTCTAGAAGCAGATTGTCAAGCATGTTTTTAACACTAGTCTTCGATTTATATCCGAGGAGCACCGGAGCTACACCATAATAATGTGATGTTTTAGGCGTCGTATCGTTCGTTCTGATTCTGACGCCTCCGTTGGTGAAGCAAATAGTTCGGATGATGATATGGCGCCACAGGTAGAGATGGACAGTGACGATGAGGAGATTGTGAGGACCGCTCGAGGCAAACCGGCCAAGAAAGCCAAGGTTTGTGTTTTTTGGTTTTCTGCATTCTCTGTTTTTTTGCAGACGTACCATTCCCGATAAGTGTTTTACTTGACGTGTCAGATCTCTTTCAGTTTAGATGATGAGAACAAAAATCGGCGAATGATCGTTAATTGATTACGACGGGATTCTCCAACGTATTCGAGTATTGCATAAGAGTTCCTGTATCTTTTAAGGTAGCAGTTTCGTCGTCTGACGAGGAAAGCAAGAAGAAGAAAGGCACTGGTGCTCCGAAGAAGATTATGGGAAAAGACAAATTGGCGAAGGACACGATCGATGCAGAGAAGGCGGAGAGGGTTCGTATTCAAATCCCCCCAGTACAGTCCAAAAAGACATACAAATTGCAGAAACGAGATTCCGTTACACCAATGCGGGATTTATCTATTTTCGATGCAAAATCATTAAACTTCATCTTTTCATCGAAAAGCGGGTTGGATTTTTTTAGTATAGCCACATCTTACTGGTGCATATTTTTATTGCTCGTTTTATACATCATGTAATATTCTCCACACCTTTGGCTGCCGTTCTTTTTTTTTCAGTCAATATTCAAGAACAAGTGAGAACAACTCCTGCCCGAAATTTTGAAATTGGAAACTGTTCAACAATCTGGAAAATTGTACATGTAATGCATGTTTCAGGAGCGTCGAAAACGTCTTGAGTTGAAACAGAAGGAGTTCAATGGAATTGAGTTGATGGAGGGCGTTGATCTGGCGTCGGCACTTGTCACCGGAAGTCAGACAGTCCAAAAGCTGAAGGTAGGAATTGTCACGGCATAGTTCTTTGGTACTCGCCTGAATAGCCTCAAAATACCGAGAACATGACGAATTTGCCTTTCTGATGCACTTTTACAGTTATGTAGTTCAATCCAGAACTGGATCCAGTTGAAGAGTGCTTACTGTGGTCGGACTTGTGTTATATTAGTTTCCTCCAGTCTTTTCCTCCGATTCCAATCATTTTCAGACAGTAGTTTTGGATCCAGACCGGGACTCTGACCCTCCCATTCCTGTAGCGGTACATCCATCTATCGTGAGTTCATCTGGGTTTTTTTTTCCAAATTAAGCCCTTTCGAATCCACAAAGTACAAAAGACTTCCTTTCGTTTTGTGCGAATGGCCACACTACTAACCGTTGTCTTTTTCAGTACTACCGCATCATACCAAAACAGCAAATGTGGTTTATGCAGAATTGGTCAACGATTCAAAGTAGTGCAAAAATACATAAGATTGCGATCATGGCACATTCATTGAACAAATATTCTTTAGGTGCGAATTCTGAAACCTCATCAAGCGCATGGTGTCCAGTTCATGTATGACAGTACATTTGAATCAACTGACCGATTGGAAGAAGATGGTAGTGGGGGTATTCTAGCCCATTGCATGGGTCTCGGAAAAACCTTACAGGTGAGAGATTCAGTGTTTGTTTGACGTCAATAGTCATTCCATCCATATCAAAAATGTCACATCTGTATATATTGGTCTTCATCCTCATCATACGTGAAATAAGTTGAGCAGCATCAAAAACTGACCATATGTAACTAAAAATTCGGGAAATAGTTTTTTTAAACGTATGATCCTCATTCTAGATGGATTTCTGTTGTATTTCGATTTCAGGTTATCACCTATCTGCATACAGTCATGACTCATCCGAAAGTTGGTCCATATGCGAGAAGAGTTCTCATCGTTGTGCCGAAGAATGTGGTCATCAATTGGTTCAAGGAGTTCCAGAAATGGTTGGAGGACAACGATCCCGAACTCGCCACCATCGATGTGCGTGACAAATATTCCACTCCGAACGTTAATGGGGTTATTTTCCTAAATTAGGCAGCTCTCCAGCGAACTAGTTTTATCGGCGGCTTTCCCGTTTACGATTGTAGAATGGGTAACAAATAGTTTGACTCACTTGCTTGCAGTTCTGGCTCAAGTTTCGAATTCCCCAAGTTATGGATTTTATCCATTAATATTTACCAAGTATTAACTTACTACAAATAAGATGTTTCTCGTGTTTCTCTCACTGTTCATACTCATTAACTGTTATGCGCTTCAGGTCTTGGAATTGGATTCCTTCAAGACGTACAACGATCGTCATCATGTTCTCAAAAACTGGTACAACAGTGAAAGTGAGTGTTTTCAAAACATTTACTACCTTGAAGTATTACAGTGCAATTGTCCTCTTTCCATCTATGCGTCAAGTGTTTCATACTTCTAATACTTCTTATCGCGAACAAATTCAAATAGTCATTATTATACATTACTTTAACATCTACCAGCGCCAGTTATATATTCTTTTCTGAAGAATACACGTCGTTAAAACGTGTTTTTGTGTAACGCTAAAACGTGTTTTTTCAGCCCCTACCGCCATGATTATCGGATACGATATGTTCCGTATTCTGACTCATGACGAGGAAGACAACAAGAAGAAAAGGGGAGCTGCCAAAAAGCCTGCCGCCAAAAAGAACAAACGACTGGTCAAACTGCAAGAAGATTTCCGAAAATTCCTACAGGATCCTGGTTAGATTTTTTTGATTGTACATCTCTCCTTTCTTTGTCACACTTACAATTTGCAGCCGTTGTTCGGTCAGTTTTTCAAGTAAGTGGAAAGTCACAGCAACTTGTAGGCGAGTGATCATGTAGGGCAGAGTGAAACGAAGCAGGTTCCATCAGTTTCACTATCACATATTCCCACTCTATCGCTGACTTCGCGTTCAGAGTCAGACATCTGCTCTACTTTTGATTGTGCTGAAATCTGTTCATCTGGCGAAGAGATTCAAAAATTGAATTGTTTCTCTCTTCCAGAGTGAGCTATCAAATATCAGCCATTTTCAGGACCAGACCTCGTTGTTTGCGATGAAGCACACAAGCTGAAGAATGACGAATCTGCTCTATCGAAAACTATGATCAAGATTCGAACCAGGCGACGCATTTGTCTCACGGGAACACCGCTGCAGAACAATCTCATGGAGTGTTAGTCACCTCATTTTAACATTGATTTTATCTATAAAGCTCATCTTAATGATTCTAGATAAAAGTATTAATAGCGAATATACAGAACCTTTCATTACTTAACATATGTTTTCTTTCTAAATGACAGCACTATTGATGGGTGAATTATGTTCAGCTTTAAACATCTCCGCTGTTTTTTTAGATCACTGCATGGTCAACTTCGTGAAGCCAGGATTGTTGGGAACAAAAGCTGAATTTGCCAATCGATTCGCCAATATTATCACAAGGTTGGTTTTATTCATTGTTCTTGCACTGGTCGGTACCATTGGATAGTTCTCCGGCATGTAGGAGAGAGCCTATCTAATATTTCAAAGGGTGATCTATCTATTCGAGCTAGGCGACAAAGCGAATAGGTTGTCTACAGATATTTGTGAAAAACCAGGCATTGAGTATAGAGATTAAAATCATTAAAACGTCACTTATTAAAATTTAACGACTCAAATCGCAGTTCTTCACGAGTGAACGTGGTTGAAATGGGCCAACCAGCACGTTTTTATTATTTGTTTTCATGTTTTTAAGTGCGCTGGTGATTTTGACTTTATTTGGTTGTCCGTCTTTGTTAGTGATGGATTGTCTTATTAACAGACATTAATTAGGTGGTTACTGTAATATTAATGTTTTGCAATTCCAATGTTAAGGGGTCGCGTGAAAGATGCAAGTGCACTTGAAGTGAAGTTCATGAAAAGACGATGTCATGTGCTGTTTGAACATCTGAAGAAATGCGTTGACGTGAGTATTTTTTTCGACGATCTTCCGAAACCGAACACACGTCAGGCGACTTTGTTGTCCAGATAAATTTTATTGAAAATACGGTTTTTGGTCTGGGTAACCAACAAGACAGGGTGCGAGATCAGGTTTTATTCAGTAAATTGCAAATATTGCTGGAATTAGGGTAGTTCAAAACCCCCATTTGTGTGACAAACGGGTGAGGGGTGATTTAATGGATCATTCAACAAAATTGCCCATGTTTGAAAACGAAGAAGTGAACTTGTAGTCATATGTTTTCTCATTCTATGGTGAATGAGTGATGATATATCATGTAGATCGTTTTAGCGAAAAGATTATCGTGTACTCATGGAAGCGATCCCTCCGAAACAGGAATACGTCATCAATGTTCGACTCACGGAACGCCAGTGCAAGTTATATCGGTATGTGATCATTCCATGTAGTTCTGTTTGTACCATCGTTTGAAATCAAATTAATTCACGGTAGCTCTTTCAGCCGTGTTTCTCTATTCATAGGCTTACATAATCCACATTATCAACTGTAGAAGGACTGTCTGTAAGCGTGGACCTAGGTATTTATGAGGTATGCTAGCTGACGTAGTACCAGATATAGATACTGGCGGTTGTGTGGAGCGACGTCTAAACCCGAACCAGTCGTCCACTTCATTTTGGGTATTGAACAGTACAGGAAGACAACGTTTGAAATAAGTATATTTACCAATGTGTGACTGAATTTAATCAAATGTCGAGTATTAATATCGAATGGAAGACGTATATGACATTTTTGCAGTGCTTTCCTCGAGGGAGTTGTCTCAAAGGATGGTGGCGGTTTATCGAAACGTCTTCTGCCCGATTACCACGTCTTGTCTCGTGTTTGGACACATCCCTATCAACTGATCACACATGAATTGAAGCTGGATCGAGAGGTATTGTACACGATCGTTTAAACTAATTTCAGACTTGTCTCTCCTATTTTCAATGAGCAATGGTTTGCATTTGGAGAGTACTTAGCCTTCTTCTCACCAACTATCTTTATAGACGATCGTTCTATCTGTATAGACGCTTCTGCTGCATTTCTGAATCTATAGAGAGCTAAAGGTTGTGGTGAGTTTTAGTTCGATTTTCGTTGTAAATTGTAATGCAATGTGTGTATTCAGCGTATGATGCGGGATGATGTGATGGAAGAAGAGGAGTTCATCGACGATGGTGGTTCAGCATCTGAATCAGAAGAGGACGACGTTGCTGCTTGTCAAAGTGATGGTGGAGATTCCGATGTCATACCTGTGTAAGCATTACAAGTATCGATGACTTTGTAAAATGTTTCCATATATGTTTTGGATTCAGATAGGCTCGGGATAGGTGGAGAAGGGAGAATATTTCCAGAGATGAGAACGGGGTAAGGTCGCCACGTCACGGAAATGGCACTTCTTCCCGAAAGTCGCGTCGTCTTGGGGGAGAGAATCCGGAGATGGAAGGTCGTGAAACGGAGACGCCGCCCGAGTACAATGGATGGTAAGAACATCATATATTCATTTATCCATTTGTATCTTCTATCGTTGCCTAGCCAGTTTGGAATCGGATTGTTACTGAGCAATGCCGACGAGGGAACGAGCAAACCGCAAACTGAAAAATTAATTAAAAACCGATCGGATATCACATATAGGAGAATTGTTCCAAATGAACTAAGTCCTATAAAATTACTTCTGAAGTTTTTTATCCGTCAAGAAAACTAATAACCGAGAATATTATCTTGAAGAGTGTTTTCATATCCCGTTTTCAGGTATGCATCGTCCGGCTTGGTATGCAACGAGGATAGAGATGACTATACTCTCAGCAACAAATTGGTGCTTCTGCTGGCTATTCTGAAGAAATGCGAAGAGATCGGAGATAAGCTGTGAGTGTTCTCCTTCTTAAGTTGTTATGTTCTCAATCATGCCAAAGGTTTTCACTGGATCCCAACAGGGCACATGAGGAAAATGAATTATCAATTTCAGTCTGGTGTTCTCTCAATCTCTGGAATCACTCAATCTCATCAAGCGCACTCTGGAGTTCCTGGCCGATACTGGCCAATGGTTCAGTGATGGACACGAGGCTGTCAAAGCTGCTGGAGAGGTATCGTTTGCTCAAAATGTTTAGGATCTCTCAGCTAATTGGTATCCCATTTAGGTCCCCATAATATCTATCCACTATTTGGTACCGCGGCGGGGCCACATTGTCAATACTATGTAAATGTTGTTAGGGAATGGTTGAGCATATGTACCACTTCAGTCGTGGAGTTGGAAGGAGGGCAAGGACTATATGGTGATCGATGGATCGGTCCAGTCGGGAAAAAGAGATGCTGTTCAGACGAAGTTCAATGCGGCCGCAGATCTCAGAGCACGGTTGGTCAATAATTTAACTATTGGCATTTCTTTCAAACTTTCTCAACCACTCTAGACATCGTTCGGAGTAATTCGGAGGTTTTCTGAATTGTCGAACCTTGATGGTTGTGAGTATGTGAGTGGCTTTTTCCTGTTTCCCATGCAGTGATATGCAGTCTGTAGCCTACTTTTCACCCGTGTCTTCAACCTCTTGGACAAGAGACAAGTGTTTTGTTGAATAGAAAGTATGGTACTGAGCATTGCGTTTCCAGGTTGATGTTGATTTCTACCCGTGCCGGCTCCCTGGGAACCAATATGGTGGCAGCCAACCGAGTGATCATCTTCGACGCCTGTTGGAATCCCTCTCACGACACACAGTCCCTCTTCCGTGTATATCGTTTCGGACAAACGAAACCCGTCTATATCTACCGATTCATTGCCCAGGTTCGTATTTAGTATGCTGTCTAAAATAAAAGTTTAAATGATTAATTTGGTGATGTATGTAATGTAGTGTCAGCTTATGGGGTGCTTAGTTCTAGAACGATAAATGGCTAAGAATTCCAAAAAAAGCGCATACAATAATGCATAACGGGAAGCAGATCGTACTCAATCTAATAATCCGTTGCGTAGTTTAAACGTAAACGTTATTTCAGGGTACGATGGAGGAACGTATATATAAGCGGCAAGTCACGAAGGAGTCGACATCGATGCGAGTGGTGGATGAAGCACAGATTCAGAGACACTACGACGGTCACGATCTCATTGAGTTATACACGTTCGTTACGCCCCACATATCAACTTTACCATATCCGGGTGTACACGTGTTTTGTGAACCACTATTCCTCTAGTATTGATGGTGCTTTTTTTATGGGAAGTTCTGTTGTGACACTCGGAGAGAAGAGTCGAAAGTTCAAGAGCGGTCGTGTGTTTTTAGCTGTAATTACACAGTTTTCAGATTCGATGCAAATGAGTTGGATCCAGAGAATCCTGACAGTCGACCCGCGTTTGCACCTCCGAAGGTAATATCGAAAACAATTTGATTGGAATATATGTGTGCAAGTGGAGCGTTTTCTGCCTTTCACTGTACCTGGGGATCTGGCAGCCTAACCTCTAGTTCAATATGTTCAATACCTGTAAAGCTTGCTGATGTTCCATTAGGAGCTGTTCAATAAGAATTGGTTTGGAGAGAAGATTGTGGTCATACTCTGAGAAAGGCAACAATGATAGGGTTTGCTTGGCTGACATTGCGTGTTTTATTATAGCTGATGTAATAATTGATTGTTTGAGGACCGCCTGTTGGCGGAAGTTCTGTTGACGCAGAAGGACGCGGTGGTCGACTATTTCCAACACGACACCCTCTTCGCCCACGTGGAAGAGGAGAAGCTGTCAGAGGAAGAGCTGAAGGAGGCCTGGGATGATTACGAGAAGGAAAAGGTCACTACTCACCGTGTTCTGCGTTCCTTAACTTTTATGCAGGGAAACGCGGCCGGTCGCAACCACCGCGACGCATGAGAAATTACTGGAGATTTTAAAAATGATTGAAATTCGCGGGCAGACTCGCTTTTCCACACAATTTCTCGCGAGGCGTGGCGCGAACATTCAAAGTCGCGGCGCACTTGAACAAACGCGTCAATTGGAGCATTGTAGGGTTCAAACACCGTGTACTTCACATCGTTCACCTATTCTCTTGTTTGTCGGTCTCTGTAACTGGAACATCGAAAGGATGTTGTCTCGTTCAAAACTATATGTTCATGCAATCTTGATTTGTTTGTTTCCTTATCATTGCACTACAATTTCATTCGGTCGTTTATCTGATGGCGAATCTTCCAGACGTTCAACTTGAATCCTTCGAGGATAATGATGAACATGGGTATCGGCAATGGTATCATGGTGCAACAGCAGTTGGAAGCCGCTCGACAGGCACAGGCAATGCAACAGGCCAGAGAAACGGTGAGTATTGTCTCCATTTCACCGACTGCAAAGGGTCCCATCGATTGAGCGTTGTGTGGGGAGCGGTTGCTTATTACTTGCCAGCAGATGGTAGAGTTTGTAGATACGAAGATGAGTTTGCCGCTTGCCAAACCCTGCTCCTCAGCAAATTGACGGTACGATGTCCACGACGCTCTGACCTAATGTCAGCTGCTTCCTTGTTTTTCAATCTATAGAGAAGAAACCCCAGCGACACATTTTCATTAGAGAAATTGGTGGCTTTGTAATTTCATTACTCTTCACAGGCCTTGCAATCTCTCAATCGAGATACGGTCTTCCTCAACTGTTTCACCGTGCAGAATATGGATCATGACACAGCTATGAAGGTATTTTTTATGCGTGTTCTTACCTATTTGCATTCAGAAACTTATGTTTTTCGCTGGTACTCCTCCAAAATGTGGCAACTATTTTTGATAATGTCGTTTTCAGGTGACCTATTTGAAGAAGGCCCTCGAAGATCTGCTGCCAAAGATTCCCACGGGAATGCGTGGAGGAATTACAGAGTTCAATTCCTTCTTCTTGAACTTCGTCACGGTCAGTGTTTTCCGGGCTAACTATACTTTTTCAAAGTTAATTTTAAGAATTTGTATAAAAAATAATAGCATTATTAATCTCGTTAATTTAATTTTGAGATAAGTGTTGCAGGAAGCCTCGGAGGGTCGACACAATCCCCCATGGCTGCTCAACAAGGCTGTGAACACGTTCCGCACGGTGGTGCGAATGGTCCGCGATGTACCCGAATGTCAACAGATGTTGAGACATCTCTACTCCACCACCAGCCAGTTCTTCGATCCCACAGAACCTCCTCCCCTCTAGACCTGTTTCCCGGTATTCGTTTGTCATTCGATATGTGCAGTTGGTATATAGATTTCGCAGGTTGTACCGTTGGGAGCACCTGCCGTTACTTCCCGTTGTGACCATTCATCAATGTAGGGACATTTTGCTTACTTGATGTATTTATTTTGCTTCCTTATTGTCATCTGGTGACTTTGTTGATCGGGATTTCATTGTTTGTTATTTATTGGGTGTCTGTGCCCACCTCATCTCTCACACTGACTATGCTTTTCTGAATGTGAATAGGTTTCCAACCAACCGTAGTCTGTCTCCAAGACCGAGCTGTACTCACGATCTCTGTTTGTTATGCCCAATAAAATGTGGAAATGTGTTTTTCTCATTCAATTCTCGCAATGAACCATAGCAATCAGGTTTTCTTATAAGGTCAGAACCAAACCACAATCATCAAAGAATAGGTGTAACAATATGTACAGTAACAAGGATAAAAGATTTCTGAAACAGAACAGTCGAGCTATAATCACGACCCCGTTCCAAGTATGGAACATCATACACTCTTCAGTACCATGCTATTTTGTTTCAGAGGGCTGGTCCTAGTTTAGGTGAATTCTATATCAAACCGGGTTTTCAGGTAACCTAACCTTTTTTTGGTAACCTATTTTTCAGGTTACCTCAGTAGGTAACCGGTTGGTAACCTAAAATGAAAAACCGGTTACCTGTTTTTCTAACGCAAAACGTGGTTTTTACCGTTAGTTTGAGCGGTAACCGGATTGTTGTTTCAGGTTACTTCCAGGTTACCTACCAAGGTAACCTGAAAAAGAGGTTACCAAAAAAGGGTTAGGTTACCTAAAAACCCGGTTAGTTGTAGAATTGGCCAGTTTATGGCTCTCCGATTTGGAGATATTCATGAATAAGCCGAATTTTGCATTTTTCCTTCAAAATTGTCATTATGTCATGGTGTAAACAAAGTTTAGAATGATTCATTTAGAAAATCAGCAATGCAGTAACATAGAATATGACTAGCCACATATCTTCCAATTATATTCTTTTATACACTCCGTTCCACCAATAGTTACTCACAGTATGTTGTGGAACTTCATTAAAAAAACTAATAACTCTATCGAAAACATGGACTTCACAGGCTAGAATTTGAATAACATTTAGTCGGCAAAAACCACTAGAAAGTATCCAATGCATACTGTATGAGTGTACAACTGTGTGGAACATTTTATACCCCTGATTCAGCGACACTTCGTTTGTAAAACATGAATCGTTACAGAATACCTCGACTCATTTTAAATTGTAGAGAGAAAAGGGAAACAATGGGAAAGACAAATTTGGCTATTTAAAGAAAAAAAACCCGGGCTCGTTAACAAGCTACAGAATGACATTTTTTTGACTACCTTTGAGGAAACGCGACTTGAGAAAGGAAAGTGAATTCGGAATTCATGTAACTGTCTGTTGTATCAAGCCAGTTTGAGACTTTGGCAGAGTGCCCATGCGATTTCGGATGAATTTTTCATATAAAACTTAGTCTCCCAAAAAGTGTTCAGTTGCTCCCATGCTGTAGTCCCAGAGATAACAACCACTTACAGGAAGTTCAATTCTTTTAAGAAACTCTAACATGGTAAAAACAATTGAAAACAAGCTGGGGAGAGTTTTCTAATAGGTGATAATGTGCAAAAGACGTTTCATTCTTTCCGCACACTCATGAAACTGTAATGGTTTCTCACGTCCAAGTACAGTAATCAATCAAAATTGTCTTACAGTGGTTTCGTACACTCCCGTCTAGTCTTTTTAAATTTAAATGCTCATACACAGTGTACTGGCCGAAAAGTTTGACCAAAATGCACCAGGGATCCAGCTACAATAACATGACTGTTTGGGGTGACCCTTATACCCTAACTTGATATGTATAGATGAGTGTTGGAACAGAACTATTGTCCCAGAAGTGTATTTGTGACTTCTGATATGAGACTGAATCCGCTGCTGTGTGGAACGGAGGGAATAACGTTGTGGGTGGTCGCGTACTCAGCGACAGCCTGCAAATGAACACGCATTTTACATTATAATACAAACTACAAGTAAACCACCACATCACGTGAAACCTGAAAAGGCACATAGAAAATTGTGCAATTGATCACTGGACCTTAGTTTGGATACGTTCTACACAATAATACTGTATATTTGTTCCTGAGATTTAAATCCAGAAACCTTGGTAGTATTTTGTGATGTATAGTCGCCACCTAATAACTATGATAACAGATAACGTAAGTATACACATTTTCTGCTGTAAAATATTTCTGTGAGCATAATGGAGTCGTGCTTTGAACCTCTCGTATTTGCATATTTTTATTATTTTTCAATTACCAAATTTCGCAGGTTTGTCAGATAACTCTACTGGTTCAACTACAACAGAAGATGTACAGTTATAGCCCGCCTATCGATAAGTGCAACTTCCCAATACGAAAAATATAAAGTTTTATATGTTATGATTCTCACTTTATTCTAGAAGAGGAAATTAATGCTGCTTCTACACGTTTTCAAGTGGCCAGGTCTTATTTGTGGAATTTGGATGTCACCTTGTTATAACTGTGTGGAAAGGCATCGTTTTTGTCGGGCGTTGACTGGCTCTCGTCCAAGGGAACTATATCCGGCAAGGCCAGGGGGGCGGCCGTAGACAAACTCACTAAACCACAAATATTTTGTGCGAAATTATTAACAACAAGTTTTGCGACAATATATAAGTGAAAAACATGAACCGCTGGGCGAATACACAGCCATTTCTTGAAATACACCGACATTAACGTGCACTACCGAGGTGAATGATTGATGGTTTTATAGAGGATTAGCGTGACTGTTTCATTGGTTTCCAGGGAGAACATTTGTACTGTACCTGGAGCGTTGGCGGAATTCCAGTGGTAGTCGAGATTGGTGACATCGTATGATAGGTTGGGAATGGGTTGTAGGCCTTGGGGATAAGGTACCGGGACTGAAACGTAGAACAAATTGAAGAGAAATATAGTTCCGAATAACTCAGACTCGGGAGGTCACAACTATACCTAATCAAGTTACTTGAATTATGATGAGTATGTTGGAAACTTGACAACGATCTGTACTCAGGCCCCCAGTAGCAGTGTCTCGGACGATTCACCTCTCGCATACGAGATGGGAAGTAGCTCATAATATCTCACTGAGGGGTGAGATATGAGAGATTGATTTCGCGTCAGACGATTCTCAATCTGTCAGCTACTTTTCTTTCTCCAGCCAGAAAACGTGCAGCTCAAAGAGATTTGTAGCTGGCTCAACCCACAGATTGGCGCAAATGTCGCTGAACATAGGAAATTCGATTGCTCGCAAAATTATGGTATACACATTTTTTTCAGAATTCTATCCTTCATTTGTTTGAGTCTGTGTAAAACTTACGATGTGGAGTCTGATACGGGTACAACTCCCCCTGCCACACTTCCCAGGAATTCCAGTCATGGGTGGGGATGGGAAAATGACACAAATCTGTCATCGGCTGTAAGATACACACGTGTTTTAACATCTTACTGTAAACGGATGTAAGTGATTCAACCGTTTGTTACAGTTTTGTAAAACATTGCTCTCTGCGAAACTTCTATGCCATAGTAATGATGATAGAGAACAAAAGACTTTTATTTTAAATCTTTTCAAACAGTTCAACATGTCAAAAGCAGTCTGAAAGGTTGAACACGTACGACAGAGGGTCACATGTGCGGGGAGAGAACTGTACCTGCTGTATGATCTGCCATTGTTCCAGCGGCAGCTTGGGCATGATGACGGAGGGGGCGACCACCCCGTCCTCCCGCTTCTTGAACCGACTCGGCGGCAACGGGGCCGAGAACGAGTTGGCGAATGAGCTGCAAACGCCACGGGTATTTCAGTGCTAGTTTCATCTACATACACAATATGAGTTGTAGTTTGAGTTACATGAACAGTGAACATTTCAACATTGAATCACCCAAACAGTACACATCGCGTAGGTTGTACGTTGACTTACACGCACAGTATAAATCGCATAACTACTTTCATCAATTCACTCCCAAAACAAGACCTTTCCTCATAAAACAACATTATTACGTGTACGTGTTCCAAAGAGTTTGGGTGTGAACCCGTTTGAGCCAATTGAAACTACTCAGTCGTTCAGTAAATGAATATAGAACTTTGTACTTGTTCATGCAATATCCACATCCGAATTCGAGAAGTTGCAATGATAGCTGATGTTAGTCCGTTTCACGTGATTATCTCACGTAAGTATTCTACGTGATTGTGTTAAGTTATCATTTCACGTGACTACTTGATTTGTAAATGGATGGTCTCACGTGGGATCGGAGTCGAAATCGTCCTTGGCGGCCGGGAGGGGGAGTGCGGCAGTTGACTGCAGGTTGCGCGGGGACTGGAGGAAGGAGTCGTCGAAAGACAGCAGTTTCGCCTTCAGGGAGGACCTCTTCTCCAACAGCATCATGCCCTCCACCTCACTGAACAAACGAGTATTGCGACCAAATCTGGTTTTAGTTTGATCTTAGTCGTGATATAAGTGATCAAACCACTAAAGTAGATCATATCAGCATACATCGCTCTAGCTCCTCCCAAACGACTTCTATAACAGAAAGAATCGCATTCTGACATCGAAAATAGTGAATGCCAAATTTATAAATTTCTGTCGCTTGCCGGAATTGAACCTGCGAGCAAAAATTTTGTAGCAGTGCGCAAACCACTGCGCTACTGAAGCAGATAACCGGTAAGCTTTGGAATCGAATACGTGTGTGCGTACACAACGGAAAGTGAGATGTACAGTACCCTCCCGCCTTTCCGTTGGCGACGACTATATCTGCATGTTGTTTACCCCAACTGCAATCTTTGAAAGCCCACGGAATATCTCACAGGAACTATTACAATGTTCTAACGGTGTCTGCACGAAAAAAAGACACATAGTAATGAAAATGGAATGACAACCGCGTACTTACTTTAGAAGCCGATGCGTCAGACCAATCGACTCAGATTTCCCATTCTTATAGAACATTCTACAGCTGCTCTGTACGAAATATGTTCGTTTCGTCTTCCAAGATATCAATCGATAAATCAATAATCCCGACGAGCCGTTCTTCAACACTGCAAACAGTTGTAAACCTACGTACTTATATTGAATGTTTGCTGAACCTACGAATAAGGCAACCTACCGTGAAACACCGCTACACAGTTGTGGTTTGCCCACTTACGACAGCGAGTTTCACAGGTGATACTTTCCGACTCTCAATACAAAATGCATCAATACTAGTAATTTTATCGCAAATTAGAGAGATCAGCCATAAACACAGAAATAAAATGAGTAACTTTACTGCCCACCTTCCTTATGTGCCTCCGCCAAACATAGAGCGTCGTCCACGTGTACTATTTGGTAGAAGGAAAGCGGTAAATCAGCCTCTTGTAGTTCTAGCATCGAGTGCACTCTGTAAATCACCGTTGCAGGGTAAGCAACATTGGAGTAGATTGCTGGTACCGTAGCAAAGCCATGCAAGTGATGAGGTGAACATGATCAACCACAGAGTTGTCAACTGTCTATTTATACGCATAGTCTAGGTGACGACAACCTCAACGAGGGGGTGAATAGTTCACCTTGGCGGTGACCTTTCGTCACCCTTTGGTACCGGCCCACGTGGCATCACAGGTGTTTCAATTATCGATACTGGCTTATGTTCCCTGAGCATTTCATCAACAATTCAGTTCGCCCACATTTCATCCATGGACACCAGAGTCCCGTCCAAGTGGTGTTTCGTCTTCAAAATGGCATCCTCCGGCGCCAAATCGGAAGTGGATGGCGGTACAAATGGGCTGAAACGTATAGTATATTAAAGAAGGACGATTATGTGGACCAATCTCGTGTCGACGGTCCTTCAAACTGCAACTGAAAAAATGTATTGCAGTTTAAAGGACTGAACCGTTGCGATTGGACCACATAATCGTCCTTCTTTAAACTAAAATAAAGTTAACTAGCAAACAGTAAAAATCTCATAATTGAACTAAGAATAATAAATACTATCTAAAAAAGTTAATTATTGATTAACTTTAAAGTTACACTGTTCCGTCAGTTCAAGACAAACATTTCACATTCCTTTTCTCTACACACTGCAAATCTGATCTTAAACGATAGTCAGTAGGATGTCACTACGAGAAAAACGTGTATAGTGCTTAACAATGAACAAACTGGACACTCTTCCGATACCCCTTCAACCTAGCTGTACATAGTTTACATGGAAAACTGTCCTGCCATCACCAATTCAAACAAGTACGCCAATAAAATCGGACTCTCTGACAATTGTTGCAATATCAGAAGAAAATCAAAGTAAAGACCGACTGACGTGCAAACAGCGACCAATCCCATGACAGGCGCACTGTTACTCCTTCCCATCACATAAGAGGAGGGCAGACCGAGAATCGACATCAGCTTCCCACTCATGTCTATTCGCTGCAATCGAGAATCTTCGTCATACTTCTAGTCACAGCCAAACATGCAGTTGTGGAAGGCAGAGCGGCTGATATTCGCTTTTTACTCGACTACTTTGTCAACTTCTAGTACACATACCGTTCTTGCTTTCTCATTAACATTTGCGCTAGTTTTCTGCGATTGACCAGCTACACGCGAGGGAGCATGAAGGTCAATGAGGCCTCAGACAGGCGGAGACAGTCCGCTTCTCTCTGACCCACACACTCGCCGCTAAAAAGTGGCTGGCAAACTGGCTGAGAATCGTCTGAGGAGTTTCGGTGGAACCATAGGTGGTTCTGCAGAACACTTTTTTCACGTGCTGTTACACGGATAAAAAGTGGTTCACAGAGTTTTTTCAGGTGAATTCTATATGTGACCTGGTTTTTTTATAACCCATTTTTCGGGTTACCTCAGTAGGTAACCGGTCGGTAACCGAAAATGAAAAACCGGTCACCTGTTTTTCTAACGTAAAATGTGGTTTTACCGTTAGTTTGTTTGGTAACCGGATTTAAGTTTTAGGTTACCGACCGGTTACCTGTGAGGTAACCTGAAAAAGGGGTACCAAAAACCGGTTAGGTTACCACAAAAACCCGGTTACATATAGAATTGGCCTTTCATTCAAATCCATTTGGAAAGTGTGAGAATTAGTTTTGGTAGAACTCACGAGAAATCCGCAGGTGTTGTCTAATAGGCAGCGAAATCTGGCATTGACATTCCGGTTCAGGTAGGGTAAATTTTCTGTAAATGGGAAGTTGGGACCGAAACTACGGGGATTGATTAAAAAATGCTTAAATTGAGTTGTAATTGACATTCAAGCGGGGGTTTCAGATTACCTTGTAAGTGGCCGTCAACTGTCAACACCTTGGTGAAATAATAAAACATACACCGCAGAAAATAAAAATGGTCATCGCAGTTAAAGTTTAAGTTTAAGTTGTAGAGAGAAAGTATGTTTCGCACAATCAAAAATGTGGTTTTTTTATTTGTGAGGAAGTATGACTGGAGAAGAGTTTCGGAATGAAAAAGTGGAAAAGTTTATCAATAATCTTTATGAAGCAGTGGACAAGTATATAAAGATGTGGTTAGTCGGGCACAAACTTTCTTCTACTGATCTTCTAGATCTAACTAGGATAGCTCAGGCACCGAGAAAAATCATGATAAATGGTGAGATCAACCTGATTTAGGACCTCATCACAGTCTGGCCACATAGTTGCAAACTTTGCGTGTTTGAGCACAGTGGGGATGACCCAAACCTGGGCCAGGTAGTGTCGTTCAACACAAAGCTGACCTTTTTAGGAGACTTCGCTACGGTGCATTATGTGAAATGTGTAATAATCATTACCAACTCCTTGTAGTACTACAAAGTCAGATGCAAAAAAATACATCACAGTTCAAAAGCATGCAACCATAAAGTTGACAACTGCTGATATTTATTCATGTTTCAGTATTCAGCTCTGCTATCTTCAACTGTAATGCCTAACTCACCGGGAGCGAACATGTCACTGTGAGAGGTACTCGCGGTGGGAGTGGAGAATGTGATGTCCAACTGTTGCCGAATGTCCTCTCGATCTTCGGAATGAATCAAATCGAAGATAGGCTGATGAAGGATGTCTGACTGTAACACACATACAGTATGCACTGAATGGTCAGAAAAATGAACTGTTCCGTAGTTTGATTCAACTCTTCAACTCCATTTCACTTCGAGAATCTGGTGTATGCAGAGCAAACAATAACAATAATGTACGGTTTTTCAGAACGACTTGAATATCTATCTCTAATCTCCTAGTTGAACTGACCTGATGGAAACCCAGAAAATGCTCCACGTTTTCCGATGCGTAATAGATGTCTCCATTCTCATTAATTACCAGAAGAAACCCGCCGAGCGCCTAAAAAATTGTTCATTTTAATACACTTCAATACCAGAAATGTTTCACAACGCCCGTGCGAATAGATGCTTTTAAATTGCACACAACCTATCTGATATAGCATACATGAGAAAAGGACAGGAGAACTACGTACAATGAAATAGTTTGCTCTTCTCAATGCACGAGTCTAAACCATACTGTCTTTGCAATCCCGACCATGTTTGTCATTCTATACATCTATTTTATCACACGCTTCATTTGCGTAATGAATTCATTCATTCACACCTATACGGCGTGTGCTGCCTTATCCCGCTGTGTTTGTAGTTGGATCCTGTCGGTTTGCAGTCGAAATTTGTAAATTTCTGATAAAGTGAAAGGGACACTTTTCATAACATTCTTACATCTAGTGTGTGTCGCCAAAGTGTAAGAATATTTCACCTTCCTGCTGATTTGAAGATACTTTTGGTTTTTCTCGCTGGTTTGGTTCGAAATTGTAGATCCCAATGACTTCGGAATGAGCGTTTTTTGAATAATGTTCTCATAACTCATGCACACTGAGTACGCAGGTTTTCTAGAATTTCTCCCATATAATGCTACAGTACCTTCAAACTGATGCTCTCAAAGTCGGGCTCTTTGGGATCAATGAGAGCCCTCCCTGTGATTGGTTCGTGGATTGTGGGAATTCCGTTGAAGGATATCGGTCTCGGCACGAAGAAGTAGCTGTGGGTGGCCAGAGGAAAATGTCCCATATAGGACGAGTTGTGGTGACAGGCTGGAATTGTAGAGGATAAACGAGAAACTGTATAAACGAGCTGAGTTTCAAGAGGTCTCACCGTATGAAAGATCTGGAATTGGGATACAAAACGTCATTCAAAAGATTGTATTTCACCCATCCAATCATATTTTCATGTGCGGTTTAACTTTTATTAAACTGAAACTTCGATCGAATCCTCTTAAACTCCCACATGTATCTTTCGTGCTTACATATTTGATGAAATAGAATGTGTGCTGGTTCCAATCATTTCTGCCCCTGCCTCCTTCCCCCCTAATTTGTCTTCTCGAGATCCACCCGAAACTACCGTAACCCTTTCGACTCGTCTCTCTGCCGTCTCCACCCCGCGCACGCTCTCTCGTCCACATCTGTTGTCACTATATAGCCAGCATTTCGTACATCAATAATTAACCAACTCTTCATCTCTACCAAACGTCTTCCATTCGAAATCCCATATGCTACCCTAAATACTCGCAGTACGTGGTCGTCCTACAGAAAAGGCACATGTGATTATCCAAAAATGAACTCCATGTTTGCAATGCTCAATAATAAGTGAACAAACTCAGAAGCGAAACAATAAGTGAACCAGTAAGTAAACTAGAAAGGGTCTTTTCATTCATGTGAAGCGCGAATGAATTGGGTACATCACAGATGATTTTTCTAGTTGCAAAAATACTTGGTGTTTGAGAAGCCGCTGTGTTATTTTTGCGCGCAATAAATTCCATTATATAATTATTATTTTATTAAAGATGTGTGTGTCAATCTCGGCGGTAGTAGCCCATAATTAGGGGCCAGTGTACTGTGTGCGAGGAGTTTTCCTGACCACGCGTGGGAAGAGGTTGTGTATGCAAATAATTGGAGGGTAGTGCGAAAAGTGGCCATTAATGGGTCAGAAGTGACATGATAGGCATTGAATTACTGTAACATGACCTATCAACACAAGGATATGTGATAGAGCAAGGTGTCAAGCATGTGGTATGATACCGTATACTCAGGAAGCGTGTTTGGACACGAGAAGGAAAACGGGTAGCCGAGGCCCCTGAGGCAATTCTCGACCAACGTCTCCTCGATGTACGGGTCACAAAACGGAAAGATCCCACTACATTCTCCCTTAATTCAACAGATATCTTGCTACGGGGGTTGCTGTAGGATAACCTCTCTTTGCACCGATATGCTTTGTTTGTAGTTGTATTCGCCCGTCTTTTAAAGAGAATTCGACAATTTTCATGTGTTTCAAAACCAACCTGCAACTTAACTGACATTCTCTTTTCACTACCGCTACCCCTCTCTCTCTCTCTCCTTCTATTTATCTGATGTATATCCGCTAAAGAAGTATCATGATGTGTAATATTTATCTAGACAGTCGCAGAGTCCCTAATACGCTAGGGAACAAAGACGTATCGTCACAAAGAGCATGGTCACAACTCGCCGACTAGACAAACAGTAGCCCATGTTTTGTACTTTATCTTTGGTTGAAAAGTAGTTTGGATCTCATTGTTCAATTTTCCCGCATTATGATGTGTTGTGTTACAAGTACCTTGAAAGTGGGCTTTGGCCTGTAAATAGCTGACCGCCAGTCGCAATACGCTCAATTTGTCCAACCGACTAATTGTCGATTGGTCATAGGGAAGCAGTTGGGCAACCTGTAACAAAACGAATAATCATAGTTACAACAACATACAGAACTTTGATAATCTCAGGATCAATATGAAAGATAACTTTACACTATATCTGTTTGCGCCTCAAGTTTTGATGATAAAAAGGATTGAATGAAAAATGAACCGTTTCAAGTTCTCCGTTCAGTCGTTCGCGATGTCTCTTGGAAGGGTTCGAGGAAGTCGTTGGTTTCGTCGGCTCGCGAACACTGAAAACAGCCAGAATGACCATCGATCCAATGAAACACCTTTCTTTTAGTACTAATCTGTTCCGCGTGCTTCCAACTGTTCACAGTGAAAGTCCGAGCATCTAAATCTGAATTGATTGCTGTAGGTAATAATCAAAAACTTAAATTATTCAAACGAGGCAATCTTATATCAGACTATCAGCCGGCTTTTGACCACTAAAAAGCTGAAAGGTTCGCGCCGTAGGCTTTTCAGGATTCAAAGTACAGATTGAGACTATGTAGTTGCAGTTTCGCTCTATGAAATAGAATGTATCACCGCATACGGTAGGTGCCCATCGATACGTCAAACGGCCTCTTCTTGTGCAAAACATTTCTACAAACATTTTCAATGTTTAAGATTTCCGATTCACAGAAGAAAGTTTTGATCTTCTAGTCACTTGCCTAATTGACCAGTTTGCCATATTTCTAGCCCATTCCAGTGTCGGGGGGATTGTCTGTCAGTTCTTTCTACCCCATCCCGCCTCAACTACATTGCTCCAAGCAACCCATAATTTGCAATAGACGCACAATTATTGTTCGTTTTTCATAATTTCAACCAGGTGCGATATTGTAGCCATTACATTAATGATAACATGTAAGTCGACGCAAAAAGCGCCGTGTAATGTGAATGAACAGCACCAGTTGAATTGTAGCCAATCACGACAGACCACACACGAACAAGTAATGCAGTAGCCCTCCCAGAATGAAGTCGGACTACTTACTCAGATGACTCACTTCTACTGTACTTCAATCACATGGAATTGGAGATGCCCCTATCAGATAACCTAGAGACCTGTGCAGATAATTCTCTACGAGAGACCAGAGTTTTAAAAGAAAGTTTGATAAACGTGAAAGCGTCTTGTGCAGCGTTTAGATTGTCTGGGTTTCAAATGAATAATGTGCAGTTTTGCTGTTGCTTAATAATTCATCATTACATGCAATGTCTTGTAGCATATGTTGTCCGGATGATCATTTATGGTTCATGAACCGGTTCGCGGAAGGAATAAAGAGAGGGGGGAGGAGAGAGACAGAGAATAAGAGAATCGAAGCGAGAAAAGTGAGCACGCGAGAGAAAGTGAGCAAGAGAGACGACACACTGAAAAAGAGAGAAAGAGGGAGAGTGTGAGAGAATGAGAGAGAGAGGACAACGTTTACTTCCGTACTGATGATACGGTCCTTCTCGTGCCACTTTCGACTAGGATGCTCCTTCTAGGTATTCATCGTGAATTCCAATTATTTCACACCTTGTCCTGACTGCATAATCGACGTGCCAAATGGGCCGTGTGCTAATTACAGACATACGGTAGCTATCTAGCCAATGTAAACAAGTGGCAAGAAGTAGGCACCAGCTGCTTGGCCCTATGTCCCTTTCTCGAAATCACTCGAGAGCCACTAGACGGGTTCCGTCCTCGCATCAATCCAACTTGAACAACATTCTCACCAACTTCCCCCAATCATTAATGAATTAAGTACCTACTGATCTTAAAGTGAGCGAGGGGTCACTTCTGACCAAATATATTACTAGATGGCTCTTCCACTCTCTTTGAGTTTAATTGGACCCAAGCTATTTATAGTATTCACGCTGACTCTACAGATTGAGTCGAGAAAGGTTATGAACATATGTATGATTCGGAGAATTATGGAGTTGTGAAAATTAAATTATGTACTAAAAGAGTCTTCAGAGTTCGAATGTATACTGGTGCACATAGAAAGATGACAACTACGTATACGCGCTAGTTAAGGGGTCTGAAGTCCCTACTATACTGGAATGTAAGACACTAACGGTCAAACGTAGATTGTAGTGAGTTCTTGTTCTTGTGGGAGTCAACATATGTATTTCAAGACTGACTGGCTACCTACAAAGTAACAGCTGGCGGTTTGCTTCAAAAGATGAAGATACGGTTGCCGCGCCATACTGCCACAACGCATGGATCAGATGTAATTTAACTGATGTTCCAATCAACCCTTGTCAATAAAACATCAGAAAGATGTATATATTTCACATATGTTTTTTCAGGTTGCTTAACTCAGCTGAAATATTTCCCTTAAGAAATTTTAGGATCATCCTCCTGCATATCGAAAAACCGGGAACTTTCTGGATCCCACACAATGAAATAAAAAATGGGTATAAAGAATGTAAACATTGAGGTTTGCTATCAGTGCATACTAGCTTATCAGTAAACGCATAGTTGGGAGTATCATTACAACATGATATGTTGAGCACGGTGACAGTTGTTAGTATTTTCCTTATCTAAAGCTACTCTAGAAGTAAAAAACATCAATTCTGTTTGATATCTCCATTGAAGAAAAATGAAAGTTACGCAAGGAGTAAGTCATAATTATTATTATAAACTAAAATAAACTCTAATTGAGGGTGCATAGTAGCTGGAAAACTTTAGGATAAATATACACGTCTTAACACAGAACAAAATGTGTATGTTGTTTTGACTGCCTCGATTTTTAGATCAGTTTGCAAAACAGTAAATAATACGAAATAGATATTGTCAACGATGTTATATTAACTGATCGCAGGGTAGCAAAGTGAGGAAGTCGCTATGGGGTAAACTTTCTATGCATGATGAACGTTATCACATCCCGAGCAGGTGAGGGCTGAATAGTTCGCCTCAAAGGTGACCTATTTGGGACCTTGCTTTGGTGAGAAGAGACTATTCGCAGCGGCAGCCATGCTGCAGAGCTCTGGGAGGACGAGGTGGCATGTAGTTGCAGTACGAACTGAAGGGCATTGTTGCGTGCTGGTTGTAGATGAAAAGAGGATGCCGGGGTACCTAGTCACGCGCGGTTTCGTGTCTAACCAACAAACGCATCTCCACATTCATACATGCTCATGTCACCAACGATGCCCCCCCCCCTTTCTACCGTTTGCCCTATACTCTGCCTCTCAACCTATATACACGGGAAACGTAGGCAGTACATCAGATTTCTAAAGCCGCAATAGTACGACCGATGATGATTCTTCCCGTTTTCGAAGTGACCATTCTGTTTAATTTTTGTTAAAATTTTTCGTTGCTCACCTACAAAACCAGCGCGAGAGCGTTCAGCTTGCATTATGAAAATTTAAAATGCATTATTCTGTAGAAAAACCATGCCTTGAATTCCGTTACATTATATCTTTCTCTTACTTTCTCTCTCCGTCTCTCTCTCTCTCTCTTTCCCTCTGTCCTATTTCTTCGGTAACACTAACTCTCACATACATCATATCCACAGCAGCGAACCTCTGTTGATCTCTGGATAAGTGGGTGACTATCACAGTATCAAATAGGGTGTTCCCTACCGTTTGAAGTTCCGCTGCCTCCGTTTGCTAGCGTACATCCTCAAAGTAACGTCGATCTCTACCAGATTCCTATTGTCTGCAAAATAACTATTAGAACTTTGCGAAAAATTAACAAAATGTGAAAACCTAGTCTTCATAGATGTAACGACAACAAGCTGATGTGATATCAGTTAGCGAGTTTGCGGTTCCAATACAAATAAGCTGGGCCGATCAAGCATCAAAATGAAATAGATTATGTAACCTTTTTCATTCCTGCTGAGACTACAGTATGACTGAACCATTTTCCGCGTGTTTAAATAAAACGGATTTCGTACTACAGAGTGTTACCAACTACTTTCACCAATAAGTGGAGGTTCATTGGGCACTGGAACTGTGTACTGTAGGAGGCTCAGTAGGAATGATGGTGATTATAACTGCGCTACAACAGAACCACATCAGTGCTATTGTTTGCATTCACTTGTTCCAATATTGATATAGTTATTGGACATTTTGAAACTGATGCTTCCAGGATGCGTGAAGAGAAGTTCTAACGCAATGTTTCTCACCGCAAATGCATCTTTCCAGTGAACTTACGAACAAGTCTGAGACACTTCTTTGTGACTTCTTTTCAGATTACAATAACGAATTGGGTATATGGGCTGATAATGTGAGTAGGTTGCTCTGCCCATTATGGCGTTTCAATCACTACTTCGAACATCTGGGAAAGTTTAGAGAGTGTCTGATAATCGCGAATTGTTTCCTTATACTTTGACTCCCCCCCCCCTTGTGGACTTATTTGCCACGTCCAATGCATCAGTAGGTGAGTATTCATGATTGTTCTATGGACAGTTAGTACAACATCTCTGTTTGGCGCATCTTACGGAGGGGCGAAACGGCTCACGCGATGAAGGGTGGCACGCAACAATCGGACATGAATCGAACCGCTTCAAAATAAACTGGCACAAAACACACGCAATTCACATGCATACTGAAAACTAAAAAGAACGTATAGAGGTGTCAATCTGCCATGTCAATAAATGTTGTTGTCTTAGAGATTTGAGAGTATGTCATGTGGGCGTGGCCAGCCAATCACAGCCGAGGGGGGCGTGTCGTGGTCTACTGTAGGCCGATGTCTCAAGACGAGGCCACCCGGCTGGTTAATTATTAAACAGAAGAACGTCGTGTTGAACATTATACCTCTTCCAATTGCTCGCGGGATCGATAGACCACCAACTGTTCGATGAAAAGCTACACCATAAAAAACGTTACTATTAATAAGCGAGCTTTTCAAAGCTTCCAAGTTATATCCAGCTTCACTGATTATAACCAACCTACTTGATGATATAAACTTGCTACGCCAGTGTATTAGGAACCGAACAAATAACTCTATCGATGGATAACATCTATTTCCAAGCCAATTTTGGTTGTTAGAGCCATTTCTTCATTAAACTGAGTTTTTCGTTTACCAAACTGTCGTACCGGGTTCTTGGTTTGGAGCCGTATCGTAGTTGCAATTTCGATCTAGAAACCAAACTTTCAACCTAAACTTCTTTATGAAATGCTAAAAGGGGAAGCAATATCCGAAACTGCTCTGAAATCCTTCAGATTGTTCGCTGCTCTTCGAACTGCCGATCTAGTTGGGAATAGCTACACTGCTTTGATGGCCAAGAGCTCAAAATGAGGAAGTAGCTATCATGTTCAATATTTAATTTTAGACCTAGTTTCCTCTCTCTTCCCCATTTTTAATCTCTCCATCTCCCTTTTCGGAAAACCCACCATTCGACTTCCATTTGACTCTCTCTTATTATATTTCAGAAAAATTCCAGAAAAATAAAACCAAAAAGTTTATTTTCGCACATTTTCAATTCGAGACTTGCTCGTATGCACAACAACATAACGAAAACAGTTCACAACATAAAACAGTCCAAATGTATATCAACCTAAATTTATTTTTTGTTCTTCTTCGCATCACTCAGACACTGAAAAGTAGAAATTGGAAGATGCAATAACATACCATCCTGTCAAGAGCTTAGTCTTTTTTGAAAAACACAGGTCACATCCTCATGCCATTACGAAAGATAAATACCATTCACAGCTTCGTTTGGTGAATGAAAAAAATCATTAATAACGGAAATTATGGTGGGGGGGGGATCTCACTTCTCATAAGGTCATTGTAACGACATGAACACTAAGCACATAATATTATGCTTAGCGCGATTAGGGAACGGACACTATTACATGTTTGTTCGAAACATTTGGCAGAGCAAGACTAAAGACGTACACAAGAAACGAACACAGTTCACAACATAATCTTGTGTACGTCCTTAGTCTTGCTCTGGCAAATGTTCCAAACAAACATGTAATAGTGTCCGTACTAGATATTACATATTATGTCGCTCACCTGATAATAGCCGGTATGATATCCGCTCATATACCAACTCATCAGCATACTAGACAATGCTTCCATTTCATCCGGCGGACACAAATTAGCCATTGACGGTAGAGGGGGCGGGGCGAATGACGGCAGCTGCAAATAAAGATTACCTTTTATACAAGCAATATTGAAAACAAACTTGTATCTAAATTCAGAACAGCTCACACTCCAATACGACGAGAGCCACCGATACCCGCTCACATTCACATATATCTCCCTCCTTGATCTACGTACCTGCTTAGATATCCGAGAAATATTTGAGTTACAGACTTTAAACAGGATATCTGCTACGCACGAAGGCCTAATGCAAATGGTGAGTAAACATATAAACATACAATTGTGGATGCAGCGGGAGGAACTACTCGCGAAGTGGACGCAACACTCGCATTACTTCTCACGTCGGTTGTACGCTGATTGGCATCTGAAACAACAGAGATAGATATGCAAGTCACGATAATTTCAATTTCTCGATCGCCCTCACACAAATTAGGTGTCTTCCGCCCGAGTTTTTGATGAAGAGAACATGATTAACGCCAACGAAATACTGCGCATGACAAACGCTGTTTAACGAAAACGTATAAAATACGACCCGGGCCTTAGAAAATTCAGGAAATTTGAAAAGTGAGTGAGGACACCTGCTCTAACTGCGGTCTGCTTCTGAGTAAATGCGTCACTGGCTTCGGCAGATAAGGTGGCCGAGTCCTCTTCCACGTCTTGGTCAGACTCGATACTAAATTATACAATCAGCGCAATCCATTGTTCAACTGTATTTTCTGATGAGTAAGTTCGAGCCTTTTAAAGCTATGTTTTTACACTATGCGATTCTCACGCTCGTATGATCATTGAAACACTCATTTTTATAATATGTTGAGGACATTAAACCAAACTATGTGATCTTCAATACAGATGAATCAATGAAATGTGTTCTCATTTCACATTCCTCATTTTCGTTGTGGACTTTTGTTTTTGAAAGAACTTCGATGAGAACCGCTAATCGGTTGAAGTGTGTACAAGAGAGCGACAACCTACCAGCATATATCAGCCAGCTCTACCCATTCCAAATTGTTGTACCCGTCGAACAACACGTATACCTGAGAAATGTCTCGTTTCAACCAACAATATTTGTCATAACCTCCGTTTCATTTCAAAACCACCTGGTATCCACATTTCTGCATCATTTACGACAACATTTGTAGAAGGGCTTTTCATTTTCATTTTCCTAACATTTTTCGTAACTTGAATAGAAAGATTAGTATTCACAGATTTTCTTTTTGTTAGAGAACAGGAAACGGGGCACTTTCACAAATGATCGGGTCTTACATAATATGAAATCACTGCAACAATATTGGCTCCGTAGGATACAAAAATGACCACGGTAAAATCACAAGTCTGCGGATACTAAGAAACGACGTGAAGTCAATGTAGGAAAGAGTACACTAAAATCTCATAAAGTTTTGAATCTTAAAAAAGTGGCAATGCGGCAAAGTTTCAAATGTTTCAATGACCTTGATGGGCCTGAGGAACTACCGGGAACGTAACATGGTAGATAATCAGGACATGTATTGAGAATATACCTTTTTCTCATTAATATCCTTGATTTCCGCTGGATACCACAGTTGTTCGTCGTAATAAGGCGCAAGACAACGATCTCCGACGTTCCACTAAATATTTGTTGGTGAGTAAAAGTTTGTGGACAATAAAGTGTATTAGTATAAAAAACGAGTGTCAAGAAAGTGAAGATTAGTTTTAGAGACCACATACGAAAAATATAGAACAGGTCCAATAAACGGATATTGAGAGAGAAAGGCCAAGCTCGCTTGTTTGAAATATGGCAAAAATCTAGCTGGATTTTCGTGTAATGTATTCAGATGTTGCATTTGACACTCGTTTTTTATACAAATTGACCTCTTTTTCTATAGTTACGGAGAAACTCTTATCGAAACAATATATACCCATGTGGAAATAATGCACGTCATTTTTGATCAAGTTTGACACAGCATTGAGCATTGGGATAACTGATAACTCAAAATTATACTAGCAGTATATTGCAAATGGCACCGCTCGAGGCGGGAGTCGAACCTCAATACGTTTTCACTAGAACAGAAGTTGTATCCACTGTGCCACTCAGACATGTGAATGCAAATGAAAACCAGGCTGTACGCGCAACCGAGTTCTGAGATGAGAAGTTTAGGAATCAATTTCACGTGATTCTCCTTTTCTCATTTTCATTTTTTCAAAACCGGTCGATTTAGAAATTTTTCTGAGACCATTCAAGGCCCTATCATCCTTAAAATGAAATTTGCAACTACGACGGAAAAATACGTATACCCCAACTTTTTCTTCGCTTCACAACAGTGTAAACAGTGTTTAGAAACTTTCATTGAGAGCGAAGCTGGGCCCCGAAAAGCGGGCGGACATTTTTTTGTAGCCGCCGCCCCGTTACGGAAGCCATTTTTGCGAGACGTTTACCTTTCCAACTCACGTCAACTAGGTCATTTTCGATTCAAACTCACAAATCTTGTAGATGTATGCCCTTTAATTGCTCACGGCAAGTTTCTCGGAAAATGGTTCACAAATAACGAAGAAACGGGCAAAAAACTTTTCAAAACGTCTGCATAGTTGAGAACAAAAACTTATCTGCGCAACGCTCCGCGCTGCGCACGATTAGTGATGAAATAGGTCAGTTTAACCAGTAGCGCTGAATAGGCAATCCAAGGTTAGATGGGACCATCTCGTTTCGCTGTTGTCAGGGAGACACCATCATATGAGGCTGTGGTCATACTAAGAACCTTCCTATTCTGTAGGTACCGAAGTGCAGACTGGAATTACCAAACTAGCCTCTAGGTGCGTGGAAGGCACAATCACTACTCATTGTTTACATTTTCGCGTCTCTGCCTACCAATTCGAGTCTTGAAGTATGCTTCAAACTTGGGGTTTCAAACGAAGAAAAATACTCTTGCATTTGTTAAAGAGCGAAATGTAACAACCCACTTTAGATGCTTCCGATGTAGACAACGACGGATTCTGAGCCAACTTTGTCTTCTTCGTCTGAAAACAAGGAGATGACAAAATTAGAATATATATTGTTCCCTTCAATCTAACGCACTTGTGATGAAATTATCATGCGCTAACAACCTGAGAAGTGTGTACTGCTGTAAACTTACGAGAGGTGTGACCGAACTCACTAGTAGTACAGTTGTTGTTGTAGTGTACTGAGGTCGAGGGGAAATCTCAATGGAGGATCAAGTACAGTAAAAGAAGTGATATGAACAGTCTGCGGGAGTTTCGAAACAAACATTTATATTTGTTCACGTCAGAGTGAAATCGAGTGTCCAAAGGTACGTACTTGGACTATACTGCCGAATTTAACGTTTGGAAGTAATATGGTATAATTCGCATTCAAACACATGTAAATAAACATACCACTGCCGGGTTGATTGACTGTTCGTACATTCGAATTAGCGCCGTGTCATCCCAGATGTCTTCATTGTCAGAAGTTTTCTGTAAATGGAAACAAATAAATGTACTCTACATGCTTCATAAGTGCTACCACTTCGGTGTAAACTTGATTTGCAAACTCTGCGAACCATCGTTGGACAAGTAAATCTTCTAACTCGGCCAGTATACATGGATAGTTTGAAATACTGGAAGAGCTCTGTTACTGTACGAACTGTTGTTGCGGACAGCACATGTGCCTTATGCTGTAAAAGAAAACGTCGTACTACATGAGACCACAATAACTTTCAACTCCTTGTATCGTATTGTGTGTATATATGCACATAATGTACTCCAGCCCCGAAACCATTGAAGAATCAAAACATAAGCTCGTAACCGACTCTCTTTATTTTTCAAAAATGATAAAACTTACGTTGTAGATTGAAGCAGCCATCACCTCGACCCGATTGCAGAAGGGATAGAAGCTGAAAGCAGTGGGAAAATAAGACGAACCTATCACTGTCTTTTCTTCTTCACAGTGCAAATCGATTTCGTCTAGGTTCAATGTCAATATTCTCTGAGTATATGGCTTCGAAGGGAAAGGAGAGTTGCGAATCAGTTTCACACAACGTGTTAAAAAAGAGGTGGGAAATAATACGCGCAATAAAGAGAGTATGAACATCCCATTTTGAGTATCGAATCGGTTCGTTCCAGCCATCAAACACAGTAGTTCCGTTCGGGAAAATAACATACTATACATATAACGAACGACCTCTGCGGATCAAGATTCGGAAGTATTGCTCATACTCCAACACATGCTATAACAACTACAACCAAATACTCATGTTGAAGACTACCATTTGCACAACATAACAAGTGTGTAATGTAAGATTCATTTTACCTGAACAAACGGTAAAGAGGTCCGGTTAGAGACTAATATGGATCGACTAATTAAACGAATGACTAACTTAAGAACACATACTATGCATTATACACGGGGCAATATATAGAATGTACATTTACAATAAAATATCAGCCATATTATATTATAGAATGCCATATACACATATTACAGGGGCTTATTCGAGATTTCGAGACATAGCACAACGAAGCGACTAGTATGGAGGACTTTATATGTCCTTGATAATCTTGTTTTCCTTATACATGGCAAAACTGAGAATAGCATAAAATCCGGTCCACAACGCGTAGGGTGACATCCAGCAACCAGCCGCCTTATCAATCTAAACCAAGAGTTTCAACAGAAAATCTAGAAAAACGTGTATAAAGTACTGTCTAGTTGGTTTTTAGTCCCACTTGAAACGTCAAAACGAAAGTTTCAGAGTGGAGTTTAACTAGAAATTCAATGAATTAAACAAGCAACCAGGTTAATAGCAACCGAAAATCAATCTGATTGCTTTTGGAAGCAACTAAGCCGCCGGGCGAAATCGAACAAGATATATCTAAAGTCTCGTCGTCAGGTTGTTATCAATTAAAGCATAATATAAATGCAGTGCAATGGTTTGCTCTACACAGAAAATGGCCGCATCAGATGGGGACCTACCTTGTAGAATGCGACGGCGGCAGCAAGGGCTGTGAGATGGAGAAGAGCAGTATTCTTCCACAACTGTAAATGGGGTACATCACATTGTTAAATATATTGCACACATTCCGCCCTCGGCAACATAAAGTGAACATCATTTTCGAAGAACGTCAGTAAGTGCTTTTTAATTCGTGATAAAGCAACCACGCGTAAATATTGGAAATTATGAAATCTGGATTGCACTGTGAAAAGTCTGGTAATAGAAGACTTGATCACATAGATAAGGCATTTTTCAAATCGATATGCCTCGAACTTATGCGGATGTAAAGCATTTCGGAATGATTCATCCTCTACCCCTACAATGTTCATTGAAATGTATGGCTTTGAGTTTCCACTTCAAGTAGTAATTGACCGAAAACTTACACAAGAAAGGTTCTTCCGCTTCACCAACGGAATAGTTGTCATTGCCAATGCCATATTCACTCCATAGAGTCCCAGAGCACAACGAGTATCATTGTAATCGAAACCTGAAGAAATTACCATATCAAGGTAACGAGATTAGAAATGAAATCCATTTTCGTACAATTTTGTTCTGAGAGAAAATGTTTCGTGTTTATTCGCATTCTTTCCTGCCTTCACACTCCGTTTTATTGCTATTTACCACTCCGATTTGAAATTTGAGTTTGTATATCAGTTTTGTAGTTTGATCCAGTGACACTAAGATGAAAGTGCATTTTGCAATTGGTATTTTGTAAGATCGTCTTGAAACCCTGTAAGAACTTCTACTTACACATAAAATAAATTTTACTGGATCCAAATGTAAGACGTAAACATTGAACAATTGAAAACAGACCTCCTCCATTTTTGTAGACCAGATAAGAAGCGTAACCGAGAGGGGTGAGAGTGAGTACGTCTAATGCAGAGTAGAGACGGATGTCTGCCGGTGCCCAGTTCGGTTTTTTCAAAGACTGCAATAACAGTAAACAATCAAATACAATGTCGAATGTAGCAACACTATTTTGCCAATGAGCCAAAAAATTTTCGAACACGAGTGGAAAAATATAACTCATTCTAAGAAGCAGATACCTTACTTTCATATAGAAGTAGGGAGGAGTCGTAATGATCTGATTTTGTCCATTTTATTTCATTTATGTATAACTATCCCTTATTTTTTATTACCGGCCACCAGTCCTCAGCCTCACGCATTTTCCACTGTGTTCGAATTGAAATTATACGTTGAATAAGAGTAGAACTGTAAAAAATGCTAGGAGAGAACTATCGTGATATCTCGAGAAGAAGAATGCATTCAAACAGGAAACGTACAGTCCACCAATTGACCGATTCCTGATCCCTGGCGAATGTAGCGAAAGCAGCCACAGCTGCACCACCCGGAATGAGGGAAGCTAGTAGCGCGTTGCGAGTATCCTGCAAATACATATACGGTATGATGATATACATATTCTGGAATAAAACTTTAACGTCGATCACATGGTTAACAAATTTGCTTTTATTATAGTTTGAAAGTAAATATTATCCAGAACCAGATCATAATACTCGATAATTTTCGGCAACTACAAGCCCGGAATTCATAAATACCATTCATACCTGAGCAGTCCAGAACGGCATATCTAGATCGGGGTCGACCTCCACTGAAAAAATAGTTTTATACTCAGATAAAATGGAACACATGAAGCTAGAATTGGATGTAAATAACATAATAAACTAAGAAACTGGGAAGAGAGCTGAACCCAGCGTAGGCTCTTCGGTTCGCTACGATGTGCGGGCGTGGAAATGGGGAAAGTGAAGCAAGATGTGCAATTAGGAGTAAATACCGTCATGCAAGGGGGAAGGTATGCATGAGGGTAGGCGGCCATCAACAAATCACCTGCAAGCCTACCCGGTACATCGCAGAAGTGCGGAGATCAGAGGCAGTATTCAAGGAATACTCCGAAAGTTCACCTATTTCGCGCCCTTCAACACACCCTTTTCGTGCTCAGACCTAGAGCTGCGCTTTTGGAGTTCGTGAAAATAAGGCCAATAAGGTTCGTCATTAATCAGTAATAAGTCTATTTAATGGTGTGATGATTTATTGAAAGTTAACTCCAAGGTAAAATGTTTTTTAGCATGTGAATGAGCAGCTGGTGGCCCGCGCAGCGCGGGGACGAGTATATGCGGGCTATCGAATGGTCAGAGACGCAGAGTAGTAAACAGAGTTCAAGTCATGCTACTGGACGAACAATAACACATTCCAATCAAACCTCTATCTATGCTTACAATCTAATAGAATGGAAACGAGATATATGTCATAAAAAGAAATGGACTGCAATGATCAACCTTCCCGGAAGTAAGGAACTGATGAATCGCAAACTCTTTCTATCTGGGGCGGCCAACTACAGTAACCTTATTTTTGTAGTCAGGTTACCTGGCTGGTTACATAACCCGTCGGTAAACTGAAGTAAAAAAGTTACTTATGTCGATTAGACTGGTAACTTTCATTTTAGGCTGCCTATCGTGAAGAAGGTTACCAAAAAGTCTGTTAGAGAAGAATTGGGCCTATCATCTAGATGAACACCTACATCTGAAATCCGAATAAAAGCAGACCAACGGCTATCGTCGCTTGAATGAACGACAGTAAAAAAGGAAACAACATATTCCCTAGAACCCAGAGGAGCACTACCATGCTCATTTCTATTTCTGATATATTTTCCTAGTTGTTTTTCCTATGAAAAATAGTCTTACTACATGCAGACAAAAAGTTAACTCACCTAAAATAGAGGGACTGCTCTTATAAACCAGCGGCTGGGAATCGTACATTCTCCAATGAGCACAACAACTCGATACTAAGTCATGCGCTTCTAACACTGTTTATAGCCCGAGACCAGAGAAGCAGATAGATGTTTACTAGTGAGTGTGAGATAGACAGCAGACCCCCGCGGTTGGAAAACATGTTGACACCAGATCAGAGCACACAGCCAAGAATTCGTTCTCCATTCGAGTAGTTCTTCGTGTGTATGTTTCGAAACAAAATTCAGATGCCAAATTCTACGTGTCAGAACGGTTGGCGCAAAACAACGGCCAGATTATATTCAGAAAGTGACAACCAATGCGTTCGCTAATAAATGATGAGCAACTACGGTGAAATTTATCCAAATCATATAACTGCTTAGAAGTGTTTTTTTCCGCACGATTGGTTTGGGTTTGAGACAGAATGGGTTTTTGATGGGTGGCGCTATTTATACCATACACATTCATTCAGTGGACACCGAAATCATCCAAAACCTTTCAAACACATGATGGCACTATATACAATGTTAAAGAAAAACAAATAGCGAGAACACGGAATGAAATGAAAATATGTATGATCTACGAGTGAACGTAAAATTGTCAACGTTCAAAGCAAAACGCAGAAAATCTCATGGATTTATTCAATCAATTCAAGATTCAACAATCAATGGATTTATTCAAAGGAAATGTACATAACACGAGTAAATGGTAACCGGGATACAGTTTTGGGTAACCGTAATTATCAGTGAAGTGTCGAGATAAGTGAGGATTGAGATCTCAGTGTGCCAAGGCAGTACCCGTAAAGCCTCTCTCAGGGGCACGTTGTTGCTCATCACTTTTGCCAGGTGATGCCGGCTTCGTGATCAGAATCAGCGGCTGCAAATTTTCACATTTACACAAAATCAGCAAATTTGGCTCTAAGAGAGAAGGAGAGGGAGAGAGAGGGAGAGCGAAGAAAACAGAGGAGGGAGAGCAGCTCGGAATGCGTAGCAAATGTGACTTAAGCTTAGCCCAACACTATGAGGCTCATTGTTCGTACTCAAAAAAACCATCGTATTAGTTAGCCGGCACCGCGACTATGAACAATGGAAATATGGCTTACGTGATCAGGATTCGACATAACCCGAGAATGTTCCAGGGTCTTAGCATCATCCAAGAGATGACCGTCGTTGTACAGCATCTGATCAGTAGGCGATTGTCCCGTCGAGATATACAGTTTGATCTTCAAATCGCGCACCGTCTCACACGAGGAAACCTGCAAACGAATATCATTTGAACTAGGGCTCAAACAACATATAAAAAATGACTTGATTGATATGTTCGCACAATCGGAAAAATCCCAGGACCGGAATGTGAATGATTTACACAGCACAAATATCGTGAATCAGTGTGAAAACAGTACTAGCAAAGGGGATAGGATTACTGTTACAAAGGTATCTAGTGTTTTAAAGGGTGAAAACTGAAAAAAACGTACATCATGAACTTTGACAAGGTTCCTCTGCTTCGTTCGACGAGTTGATTTGGAGGAGCCGAGTTGTTGGGAACCATCCACATCCGCCTGCTGCAAATAATTCGATGAAATCGGAAGGAGCAAGAACCAACGAATCAAATTCAAACGCGCCGCATGTTTTCAATTGAAGTGACTGACCATTTTGACAAAAATGGTCCCATTCTGGTAACGGTATCTCATCTGAGTGACATTGGACACATTTTCACCATAGCACTGCTCGCACATATCATCGACAACTCCTGTAATACGAAGCATCAGGGTAAAAAGGCTGCCATAGTGCCCATCAATCGAAAAACGGCGAAAAACTAAGGGAACACGAAAAAAGAGAAAAACTTTGAAATTCAAATGAAACTATAGTGCTGCATATTACAAAGACAAATGAGCGGATGTTCACCTAAGGCTTTGATGAATATAGGTGTGGCATAGTTATCGGTAACCATGTCCTCCCAGACTGCAGTCAAATCAGTCCACTCTTTCTCCTCCAATGGAACGATGCATGGACCAATCTCCTTAAATTAGATAACTCGTACAACTATATGACACGTAACAACTAGTTTTTTTTTCCTATTTTTGCGTAGATCACTATCCACTACTGTGAAAAAAACGAAAATGTAACCAGGTATGCAACGATCAAAGATGCCAGAAAGATCTTTGCAACCAGATTCAAGTAATAGACTGATGTGCCCACCTCAGTAGCTGTCGCTTCGGTGGTGAGCGGCTTGAATGGATTCCCGTGGGGACACAGCACACAGTTCTGACAGATGTGCGGCATCGTGCTGCATCGAATGCTCCTGAAAAGAGCCAACTGTAAATAGTCTGTAACTGTTAATGTAATTGTAGATAGTTTGTCGAGAGCTCAAAGACCAAAAACGACGAACTAACCTTATTGGAATGTTGGCAATTTTTTTCGCAAATTCACTGCAGATACCTTTGGTGAACACCTGACCATAATCCGTCTCCTGCAATAATGGTTTCACATTAACAATCAACACCGCAAATAGTCGGAAACATATTACGTAGGCCAAAAGGGGTTGAAAATAAACTTTGAGACAGCAAACACAGTCACCAATTGTGAACAGAATAAACATTCTCTTCAAAACCCTGCTTATAGAGCCTGCTTAAAATTAGCTGGCATTATTCTAAGGGTACTGGAACAGTGTTTCCTGTGTGGAAGCCCCCTAACCCCTAACGGTTTCAAATGTAAAACAGCTGTATTACGCTAACATCTTATTCCGTTTGTAGAAAGCAAAAAGCAGAAATACGTTCGTAAAAAGCACCAACCATACTTACCTCAACTTTTCGGCTCAAAGCTGCACGCAGAACTGGCTTCATAGTCTTGATGGCCTCTTTGAGATTGGCGTCATTCTCCTCATTTTCCTGAAGTACACCCAATTATATATGAAAACAATTTCAATAAAACGACAACAGTACAATCAACGTATCAGTCGCTGCGAAGAAGGAAAGAAATGCAAATGGTACCGCACCTTGGTCTGGTTCAGGCAATATTCACACAGCTCATCATCGCACTTCGCCTGTAGAAAACAAAGTCATACACAAACAATTGAATAAAACTATTTGTGTGCCCAACTGAATGTGTCAAAATCGCTATAAACCTCACATTCAGAACTTCGAATGAAATATGATCATATAAATCTCGTCATTTCCGATGAAACTCATTACAATCCCATATATGTGATTCTTACCGTGAAGTGAGACGCGAAATACTTTGAGAGACGTTCCCATTCTGCAGGAGATACCGCCGAACGTTCCGTGGCTAGATTGAGACGATCTACAAAAATGATCCACATAATATATTTGTGTGGCGGGTGTCGAAGTATGGAGAGTGGGGAGTGAACATACACCGCCAAGGCCTCTTATGACATAGGCCTCTTATCTTATGACACTTATGGGGGGGGGGGGGGGGGGGGTATCGCGAGCTTCCAGAAAAATGAGAGACCCATGGCGGTGTTGGGATTGGTAAATGAACATACCGTGCTCGCATCTGAGATCCGCGTTGAATGTGACCTGGCCCTGTTCCCCGTCACGACTCGTCGAACAAGACGGACCAATCATATCGGCTGGCGTCGAAGAGGCACTGTAAAGCAATCTGGGATAGAAAACAAAATCAATACACAACAAACACAAAAGCGCCCTTTAAAAAAAAATTTCGACAGCATCTAGCGCCACAATTTACCTCAACAGAGAGCGCAACTCTTTGCTCATTTCTCAACAAAAAGGGCAAATGCATGATTGGAATCACACACTTTTTCCTTCAAACAAACATACAGACAGAACTCCCATTTATATTAGTAGATAATGAGTGCATTAAGTATGTGTTATCGTTCTTAGAACTAAAATTTGCGTGATGAAAAGCCCTAAAAGGGAGAAAAACGTGAATTTTTATCTTTGGGGACCCAAAAATTGGATCGTTCCCCACCTCTACCCTTGGGAACGAAAATGGCTTGAGAACGTTTCCAAAATATTGGTGCATAAGGATTTTGGGGAACGTTCCCACTGGGAGCGATTTTGCGCTCCCGGGAACGCAAAAAAATATTGGTGCATACGGCCACTGCTCTAACATCTCTTCCCAGGTCCCAGCACGCCTTCTGCGCGATTGTAACCCCCCTAATTGGAAGACATATATCTCGTTTAAAGGAACTAACCCTCTGTTCCGATATCCATCAGACACGCTTCCACTTGGGGAGCGTGTACTTCTCCCTTTAGTGTCATCGAGGACACCATTCGTATAAGAACTTAGAACCACAATATCATCATCGTCTGCTGCATAGTCAGTTGGAGTATTCAACTGCAAGAAAGTAGAGAAAAGGTGAGACTGGAACTCTCCGCAAACAAGGGTGGTACAATTTCGAGCAGGAAAATGTCAATAGCCGATTTGTGTGAAAGAATTCTCCTCGTCACTTACGAGTAGATCACGAATTGTGAGCAAAGAATGTGCATGAGCGTTCGGTAGAACGCTCCGAACTGTGGCCAAGTTGAGATAGGATATTCCAGTCGGCTAGATAGGGCACCTACCCGAGAGGATGCTTCCGTGGTCCCTTGCCCTCTTCTCCTCGTGGGACGGGTCCGTCCAGCAACTGATCCCCCGCCGTTCACCAAGACAACTTTCGAGCAGGAAGAGAGCTTAAAACCACCCGATTACTATGAGACCATGTTTGCACAATCACCTATATGGAACGGGTATAAATATAGGAAACAGCGTATAGACGAAGTTGAAAACTTTTCAACTCATCTTAAACGTAGTTAAAAACTTTTCAAATTATTCTCACAAATCTGATGAGAGGTAGAAGGTGATGTCGGAAATTCGCCAAAGCACTCAATGAAAAGGAAAACACGAATTCTCACCCCATTGGTACTATTAGCAGAGAATACCAGGACATCCTCGCCTGGCAATTGTTTGCTCTGATATTCTTGCTCCCTCAAAACCAACTTCTTGTAGTTTTTCAACGTCGTCTTAGCAACGTACAAGTAGTCGTCCGGCCAATCGTCACACACCATTGAGCATCTAAAAAACTGAGACGTAAGATTGACTTACATGATGGCTTCGAACACAAACTGAGAGACAAAGACTGGTATGTATGGAAAACTGATTCTCGAACAAAATTTACCCGCTGCTATATGCCACCCAAAAGGATTCAGATGATGAACAAATAGTTGTGTGTACTATAATTGTTCATCATCTTCATCATCATAGTCTTTTCGCGGTGACATACAGACATGGAGAGCTTAGGACCGGTGGAATAGAAAACACACCTTTTCTTGTCAGCGATAATCTTCTTTGTCAGTGCTACATCACTATCCAATTGGGTAGTGAAGTCGTGTTCGTACTTGAGCTCCTTGCAGCAGTCCACACAAATGTCATTGCTGTAAAATTAACCGAACTGAATATACTCGAACCACTACGAGCAGATGCAAATACGCCTGTGGGGAAATAGTGCAATGACAGTGAACACAAACGAAAAACTATAAAGAGTGGACCAGACTATTCAGGGGACGCCAACTGACCCTGTCAACAGTCTTCCGCGCACCACGTTCCCGTCCTCAGAATGCTTCTCGATCGAAATAGCATACCGGGTCAACAGCCCTTTCGTCGCAGTATGCGAGACGCCCTTCACATCACCAAACAATACCTAAAAAAACACCACCCATGAAACATAAGCACAATGAATAACACAACAATTATGTACTATGAAAAGTAGTTGATTGATGAGAGCAGTGAATTGAGAATATCAGCTGACCGAATTGAGGGAGAGCGCTCCATGGCTGCAGAGTGGCATTCGATGTTTCTCCAACAACTCGGCCACCGGACTCTGGGGGGCGTCTTCCGCAGTCAGTACACGTTTCCTGAACAGCCGGGTTGAGCAAAAACACGCCATTTCAAAATAAGTGGTTAAAACAAAGACTATACCTCTTCTTGTTGGGATTCCCAACACCATTCATTTCCGACACCGAAGCCTCAGCACCAGTCGCATTCTAAACGGAATGCGTTATCTTAAGTGGGTTGTAACTAATGTTTCTTAACGACTATCAGGGAAACTATCTAAACTAGGGAAATCTATAAGAAACACTTCATACATCTGCCGAGGAAAAGCAATTTAGGAGAAACCAAAAGACAGCTACAAGAACAACTGCAATAAGAAGAAATCGGGCTCACCGCTGTTGCGTTCATCTCAATGTTCTCCGACACAGACTCCGCACGCAAAAGCTCCTAAATACATCATCATCACTTGTTTACCCTGCCTTCGCATTCCAAATAAAACTATATACACAATAAAAAAGAACCTTTCGCAGTATGTCTGAGAGTAGAGACGTCGGGAGAAACGCCAGATCTTTCATTTGCTTGACCTTGTCAGCGTGAGTCTGAAGGAACAAACTATTATAAATAGGTGGTAGAACACAATATAATATTGGAACTTAGAACACGTCAAACACTAAATAGGGCAATACATAATAATGCGAAGACTCGCCTTGAGGGAATCGAAGAGTTTGTTCAGAGCATTGAAGCTGTTACCGACTTCGGCCAAACGCATATCACACAACTTCACTTCTCCTTCGGTCTCACCAGTGAACCGTTCCTCCATCTGAATGATCAACCAAATCTCGTAGAGCAGAAAACAGAAACCACACAATCAACCACCGTAACGACCAGATTCGTGATAAATGGCAGAAAAGGAAAGGAGATGAACAATAAGACCATGGTGAGAAGAGGAGAGAACCAGATAACTTTAAACAGACAGAAGAGATAACTCAGAGATTAGAAGGGTAGAGCGAGAGAAAGAGAGAGAGAGAGAGAGAGAGAGAGAGAGAGAGAGAGAGAGAGAGAGGAGAGAGAGAGAGAGAAATAAGATAAAAAACCAGAGATAAAAACACACCTGGGCTTTCCAAGCATCAGTTCTTTCGGCTGGAGGAAGACGGAACGGGGTGAACTCCGTCTTGCGTCGATACACCAGACCAGTACAGTCCTGAAATCGAACATTTCTACCCAGAAATAACAGGAAGCAAACGTAGATAAACACAGTAGACCGTTTCCTACCTACATCATTTCCTAAAACAACCCTTTATTCATCATGAAATAGGCATGCGACTGAGTGTTCGGCTGGGGGCGATAAAAATTGGAGGTATTGCAAGGTTAACGTTGAGCTACTAATGAGAAATAGAATGAAAACGCATATAGGAAATAAAATCACGCTGTACTTTTGCGCTAGGCAAGGCAAATTATAGTGGTTGCGAGTAATGCATGTACATGCACAAGGAACGTACATTCATATCCACTCTCGACCTGTCAGGAGCCTTGACATTGTTCCTATCACAGCCAGGGGGCTTCACCGGTTCCACAGTCTGAAACAGTCGGATCTAAGTTGACGTTGAAGTATAATGTAGATCTGAGAAAATGGGTATGAGCAACGAGGCAGCAACGTAGAATACTAACCTTATCGTTGTACTTGAACCACTTGCCACTGACCGGGTGCTTCACCATGTCGTAATAGTGTCCCGACGAGGTACTTTGTCCCTATGAATAGGAAAGAAACATTGTTTGACAATTCACAATTCGAAACAGCACATAGAATACGTGTGCATAGTGCATCTAGCAGGCTGAGAGAGAAATAATAAACTCACAACGTGAATCATCACAGCAAACAATTCGTAGTCGAAATCATCATCCTCTTCAATAAGGGGGGATAGCGTTCGAGCGGAAAACTTCCGTGGGTACGCAAGGGGAGTGCTCAACTTCTTTGGACCGGTGCTAAAGGAGGTTACATTCAGTATTTACTATTCCACTATTTCATACACCGGTATATTTTGAACATTCAATTAGTTTGGTACAAAATCGTTGATCGGAAACTGATCTTTTCTTCAGTTGAAAACATGCTCAGTTGAGCGGTATACACATATGCCAACTTACGCATTATAGATGGAGCGCTTCAGTTGCAACATGAGAACATTTGGCAAATCCTTCGGCAACGATCTACGGCGAACACCACCTATTTCTCCACAAGAATCACAGCGACAATCGGAAAGGCTAGAAAGAGAAAAATAACTGAATATTACTACGTTAATCACTTGTACTTTTTACGTCTTCTTGTAGGTTTTACGTTTACTTGTAGGTTTTACGTCTACTTTTCGTGTTAATGTTCAACTAAAGAACAACACACAACACACAAAATGAACTTAGTTCGGAACTTGAACTAGGTGTAAGGATTGATATGAAGGAGATAGCTGTACTAGGTTGAGTCAACTCACATCTCCTCCCCAAAATAGGAATCGAGAGCTTCGCTCAACATACGATGCTCGTTGATGGGCAAGTGGATGGATGGCATCGTAAGTTCAGAGGTGCGGTCCTTGCCACCACATTCACACCATGTGCGTTCTTCGACAGTTCCCTGGAAAATATACCGTCTTTCTAGTAGTAAAATGCAGGGAAGATGACGAGACGAAGGAACTTGAACTAGAGCGTTCACGGTTAACTAGAAAAAGGAAAGACGAATGACTCACTGCACAACGATCTCTTATTGCTTGACGAATGACCTCTCCGTTGGGATGTTTCGCAAGATTGCGATCGAGAGCGTTGAAGAGTTCTCCAGTCAGCTCCTAGGAGGGTTACATGAGCAACTGACTTTAATCAAATACGCCGGCAATGCTGGACAACTTTAACAAATGGCAAATGTTTGTCGAGTGCCTGCAGACTCAGAAGGATAAATTAAGTAAGATACAAACCTGTGGATCTTGCTGCTCGTTCGGAAGGCGCAGGGTCTGAATGAAGGCCATGTGCGCATTGGTAGCCTCCTGGAAGTGGAAATATTATCAACAAGTATCACATACCTAGGAATCTACTCCTATAGTTGCATTTTCCTTACTTTGTGTTTGCCTTACTTGGTGTGTCTGTCTGTCTGTCTGTGTGTGTGAAGCAAATCGTTATTTCAGTCGAGGAAGTTGGAGAAAATGATAAACTTCGTAGTTGGTTTTTAGGAAGACTACGTGAAAAATACGTGCTTCTGCTGATTTTAAATTTCAACTTGCTGCAACCGGCTGCTGCTGAAGCTAAAAGCTGAATTTCCAGCTTGAACCTAGACTCATCAGGGGAGGGAACCGAGCGTAGCCCGGGGTACCTTCAATGTACGATATATCACAATTGAGGAAGACTGCGAGTACCAACGAAAATAATAATAAATAACATCAGTGTACACAAAGAAAAACTAATTCCAATAAAACATACATATGGGGTCATCTCCAGAGTGTAGAATAGATGCTGCAGACTATCCATCACAGCTTCAATATCCATGAATGGGTGAGCCGGTCTGAAACATAAAAGTACACCTAAATAACAAGCGACTCGATACCAATACGTACTAAATGAAGGAAATGCCGACCTTTCATAATCAGGAGACGGTCTCCAATCGTAGATGATTTGACGGAACACTGGTTCGTTAAACCACACCTATAAAAACATTTGTATAGTGCATCTACTATAATACTAAGCAATGGTTGCCTCCCTAAAACCAGCGATATACAAGAGCACTAAGCATTACAACACAGAACAACTACAGGCACGGGAGTTCACCCTCTTACAGAAATACGAAAAACATAACTATCTGTTGAGATTGTGTTACTGATTGACAAGGAGTATGACCCCCCTGCCTTAAGAGAAGCATCATCTTTACCATACAACTACATGAATATGCGCAGTGCCAAAAGAATGATTACCTGGAGGAAACTGTTGACGTAACAGAAGTTTCCGTAATTTTCCAGCCCAGCCGGAAGATCATCGAGATCCCTTCTTTTCTGATCCTTAATCAACGAACATTATCATTGCATAACACACCGGTTCCAGCCGTCCCGACTTGCTGTTAGGTAGTCTACAAAATATACCGAGCGCGCACAGCACGATGAGAAAGATTGAGGCGATTGAGGGTCTCCGTCCCGGCCTCTAAACCCCACTAGAAAGTCTAATGTCATGCATGCAATGGAACGGGCGGTAAGATGTACAGGGTACCGGTTTCGACTCGTGAAATGTACTAGTACTACTTCGTACGATGGCCACGTATATGGTTTGACTGAAAACTAACTTCAGTCGAATGAACTTACCTTAACAACCTTATCGGCACGGGATTGTTCGGTTTTCAACAGCTTCTCGAACTTCTCCAAGCCCAGCCGTTTCAAACAGTACGGATTATCTCGACAATTGGTTGACCTAAAACATGATAGGTTTCTGATCGGCGACTGAAAATCATGATGAAAAGACACCTTCGGCGAACACGTAAGCAAACTAACTTCGGATTTGACACATCATGTAACTTGCAGTCATAGCAGTCCAGCTTGTGAAGTTCGAATGCCATATTGGAATCGATATCTTGCATTTTCATTTTGGAAACAGCCTCGATGGCTTCCTTGCGGAACAGGAGCTGCAAATACGTTTCTACATACTCGTTTATACAAAGTTGAAACCAACATTTTCATATAAGATTTTTCCTTATCTCAGATGCCAGTCGTTGGCAAATACATAATGATTATCAAGAATAGCACAGAAATGAGTAGTCAGTCTAAAATTTTGCTCATCGTAGGCGATACTGCATTTAATATTGAGCATTAAGAGTTCTTGATTTGATTCTTGATATTTCCCAACCTTTCTTGATTTTTTGAGAAACAATAATTAGGAAAGAGTAAAACATGCAAACGAAGCAATACACTAAAGCAACGGCAAGAATTATGTCCTCTACTTTATCTATTGTTGCAGCTGAGAAAGTGCATACCTTGCGTGGGTAAACATTACTTGTGACTAGAGGAAATCTGAGCATTCCCGATTATCCGGCTTCTCGCACACAATACAAACAATAAATAGTAAATATTCTATGTCGCGAATAATGTTGTCATCAATAGCCAATCTGAAGAAATATATCCGATAATACATAATATGTAATAAGCGAAATTGAAAAACTCTAAATAACAATAAAATGAGCATAAAATAGATGCACATTGCCTACGATTGTGCGATATCGGAAGAAAAGAACACTAACACAATATTCTAGCACCATAGCAGAATGAAATGCAACATTGAATATTTAAATATTTATTTAAATTGATTAAAATTAATTTGAAAAACAGTAATATTAATGATTCCAACGATATTTTAATGTTTACGCCTATAAACAACAGAGGTTATTTACGTACATTGAAAATCTACGCTTTCAAGAAAAAGCGCTTGTAAATGATAATAGTGAATGAAATGTGAACAGAAAACGACCACACTGTTTTACCTGTTCGATAAGAAGAGAAAGGTATCAACCGCACAACCAAACGAACGGATGAAAAACTAACGGATAGGCAAGAAAACTGGGTACGCCACTTTGAACGTGCACTACTAGTACGTTAGGCAGAGAACATGTTGAAACTTTCCTGGAAATCTATTCAGACAACCAAGAGTACGGAGAGATCATGAAAATGGTACGTGTACTGAAGAGAAACGATGAGGACACTGCACGTTAACAAGGAATGCCAGCCTGTTTTCATGTTGGCAAGCGGATATTCCTGTGAAGAACAGGGAAGAAGAAAACCCCTCAATACCAAACCTTGAGTCTTTTCCGATTTTATCTACTCCAGAAATATTTGTGAATTTTCCGCGAGATGCCAGATACAGATTCGAGAAAGCAGGAAGGTCAATGAGGCAGACAGTCTGCTCTGAGAAATCACTGACTCGGCCCCCGCCGACTGAGTCGAAATTGAGACGGCAACGACAATGTCGCTGCCGTGACAAATTTTACTGATGAAAATAGCATATGTTTTGAGAAGACGCAGGCTGATAAACAACAGTTAAAACTGAGACGGCAACGACATTGTCGCGGCCGTCTCACGTTTTACTCATAGTGCGTCTCGCTGACCTGCACACTCTCTCATCGAGGCAGCTACAAAAGTTGCTGCCTCAGTTGGCGGCTGGGAATTGAGTTGCACCGCTTTTGACTCTCAAACTAGGAATTCCAGTTTCTGGAAAAAATCATTCATACTGCTAGGCACTATAGCGTGGATGATTGTATCAGATTCTGTACCACCGTTAAAGAAGGACGATTATGTGGACCAATCCCGTTACATCGGTCCTTTAAACTGCAATTGAAAAATATATTGCGGTTTAAAGGACTGAAGCGTTGCGATTGGACCACATAATCGTCCTTCTTTAACATATGCATGCGGAATCTTTTTCGAGAAAATCGATATTACAACTGTAAATTAATGCTTGGAGAGAAGAAAACACGGTAGGAGTTCACGCAGGAATGACGAGATATTTGGACACCTCTCAAAATCATTTGAAGCATTAATTTTGTCAAATCGAAAACTTCTAACTGACGTGCCCACAAAAATCAACACCAATCAAACATTTATCTTCTCACATGGTTGGGCTGGAGGCAGATTATTATGATACAGTTGTCTTTTCAAACTCTCAGGGGCATCTCGTGAACAATAGTTGTAAGTTGGGACAGTTGAGGCCCTGCACAGCTATGATGTCGTAGAAGCTGCCGAGGGAGTCCTGTATTCCTCGAATGATGGCCGGCAGAGCATCACTCCCAAGGAGGGCCACACACTGAAGAACACAATCAGTAGTTGCCAATAATACTACAAAAGCCTGTATATGCAATCCTGAAAGGGAAGAGGTCATGAAAAGCGTGACTTCTGTTTGCGTTTCCTGAGAATGTAGAAGATAACGTTTGAAAGATATTGGGACTCCACATAGCCTCTTTTGTGCTAGAGTTCAACTGTACTGATACAGTTTGATAGTGTTGTATCTCGGTCAAAGTTCGTAAGATATGGCGTGCGCTCATCAGACTACAACACAAATTGCTTCACCGTTAATAACAGCGTACAATGGCTGACTAGCTTGTCGTCCCCAGATGAGTGCTTTTCCAACTTCACAGTAACAATAATATATTTAAGTAGGATGTACAGTACGAGCTCACTTTATTTTCTGAACACCAAAGAACAGTTTACTTTAACCCCCCCCACCCTCACGCTGCTCTTTTATACATTGGAGGTTATAGCTTGCATTCGGTACCATGAGACAACTCACCACTGCCGGTTGCTCATGCAGCTTTCCTTCTGCGACAGTGCACGCCAATACAAGGGCACTCTTGAAATAGCCCAAGAGTGGATTCTCCAGGATATCTGTAATCAAGCAAATCTGCTATTAGCTGTGTGCAGGCACGATTTTTATACATTCCTTTCTTATTCCTTCATCTCCTCTCTGATTCCTTAATCTATATTTGAAATGTTCGTACTCAAGAGAAAGAGAGAGAGAGAGAAACGGAGAGAAAAAGAGAGAGAGATTGAGAGAGTGAGACTGAGATAAAGATAGAGAGATAGAGATAGAGAGATAGAGAGAGAGAGAGAGATAGAGATAGAGAGAGAGAGAGAGAGAGAGAGAGAGAGAGAGAGAGAGAGAGAGAGAGAGAGAGAGAGAGAGAGAGAGAGAGAGAGAGAGAGAGAGAGAGAGAGAGAGAGAGAGAGAGAGAGAGAGAGAGAGAGAGAGAGAGAGAGAGAGAGAGAGAGAGAGAGAGAGAGAGAGAGAGAGAGAGAGAGAGAGAGAGAGAGAGAGAGAGAGAGAGAGAGAGAGAGAGAGAGAGAGAGAGAGAGAGAGAGAGAGATCAGAAACAAAATGAACGCATTAAATGATTGCACAACGTTTTTGATCATCTTCGCCAGAACAGTATTTCAGTTGATAACCTACTGTAGTTGATGTACTTGAAGAAGGTGTATACAAGATGGCACAGTGCACATTCTGCAATTCCCGGCTGACCCGACAGAACCGCCATTTTCTCATCTGTAAATGGAATTTCCAGGTGCGGTAGAAATCCTTCGCAATCCTCATGAGATAATATCTCGTGAGCAATATCCTACGAACTTCACATGAGATTCTATCGATTGCTATGCTACAACATTGGCAGTTCATGAGTGGCTCATGAGGTGTTTACGAGATTCTCATGAGAAACTCATATGAATTTCTCATGAGATTGAACGGTTGGCTACGCCACCAGATCATAGTTATTCCAACGAAATGTTCCACTTATCATATTTGGGTCCGTTTGTACTGGACGGTATATACGGTTCGCTCATGGCAAAACAGGGAGATACGATGAATGTTAGTGTTCCCCATATTTGTAGTTTGATCTCAATGCAACTATAGCTAAACTCCAAGAGGAGCAGTGCCAAGGTTTTCTTTTTTTAGAAAACGTACTTACCAGTTTCGCAATGTTTCAATGATTTTGAAGATCCGTGATCAGTTTCAGTAGGTGTGTCGTTGTTTCGGAGGAGCTGTTCAGGGGAATAGATACCTGCGACAGACGAGTCAGCACCTGAAACCATCCACTTTCATTCCAGTCTCTTTTGCGCGTCGATCCTGAACCAGCAGTCCGATCACCATGTATTGCTCAATCGATAAGTGGGTGGAACTCACACCTAGTACTCAGCTGATTTTTTTTGTTCTCATCGAAAATAAATTACACGCGAGCCACTGAGATGGTTCAAGAAATGTACTGCAAAATTCAGACAATCCAACCTAGGGCGACTTCACTGAAGAAGCGGGTACCTCCCACATGGAACCAACCGAACCGACATTAATCATGACTTAAACAAACTAGTCGTATACAAGATAAAATGATTGGATTCACGGTTCGGTTCGAACCATTAATTGGAGAACCGGTCGGTTCCGAATGTCGGTTCGATCGGTTCGGTTCCGTTCTCCAGTGAGCGCTTCGCGGTTCGATCCGGCAAGTACCCGGTTATCCAGTGAATCAGCAAAGTTATCGATTTGTACTCATGAGGTAGATCATGTGATTACAGTTCAATTCGCGTCTCAGAAGTTTACGATGCGTGGTATCTTCACACAACTTTTCATGTTTATTTTAGCGTTCAAATTCGTGAAATGGCCTCCCTGTTTGTTCTTGATTTTCCAGTTTATTTCACCCACCTGACAATGACTGAATGACTGTGCACATCCGTCCAGTGTTCCGCAGTACTTAGAAACGGCCTTCTGCGAAACCAGATGAGCTGGAAACAAGATCGACACATTTTCAGATCAAAACGAAAGCGTAACGTGGTATCTTTCTATTTTTCTTTTTGACAAGTTTCAATTCAATAAGGAGAGTTTGGTGACATAGGTTAACTTGGTGAGAAACTGGTAATTTCTCTGATCCCAAATGGAACCCACCAGTTTCTCGCAGTTGCTCTAGCCAGTTTGACCTCAACTCACTGTTTTCATTCCCTGACTGGCTTTTCACGGCAAGCTATGAGTGTTTTAGTAAACAAATGTTATCTCATACAGATATTTCATGCTATAAAAGAATACTATACGGAAAATAGTAAATTACGTTTATCGGTGTACAGGAGTATCGACCTACCTTCTCCCTCAACGCTCTTGTCCTTTCTGAAGACATGTGCCGCCACCTGGCATGCAGCACACTCGACGCTCAAGTCATTGGTTGGCATTGGGTTCGCCAGGACTATGGTCCACAGACAACACACCAACAACAAGGAGAGTGACATAGTGTCCTGAACGGAACAACATGAACGAAAACAAACTCTATGATGAATCGAGCACAGTCGATGAACCGCGCCACAGCTGATGCTCCTAGCTTCCTTTTGACAAACAATATATCTAGAATTCCACTGAGTGATATATGGATTCAAGTTCACTCCCGGATTCATGTTCACATAAGCTCTCAATATAAATCGAACTATGGCTGCGACAACAATTGTGAAAACTTAGAAATGGGGGGGGGGTCTGTACACATGCGATGGGATTAAATTCTTATCCTTTGAGAATATGATAGCAGGTACTCTAAGCTCGTAGCCAAACTTTGATTCACGTATAACAAAAAAACCAGAGAATAGAAACAGACAATAGTTTAGTTTGAAACGTATGAATGTTCACATTCCTATAATCAGTGAGCAAGTTCTACGTTTGCCGAAAATCTCGTATAAGTCAATCAGTTCCAAATGGGTCAGAAAGTTTTAGAGAGGAGAATTCGTTTGGGGAACAAAATGTTCATTTATGGGAGCCAATATACTTCAGTGGAGCCGATCTGTAACCAAAAATCAATGACCGTGGGCTCTTATCTCTTCCAACACACGATTGTGTATTCCAGTTTTGATAGACGAAACGCATGACGTCCGGTAAAGCTCAGCTAAAATGTCTCCCAAACCGTGTAACACGGGAGGTGACGTGAAGTGTTAGTCCCGGTAAACCTTGTTGTTCCCAGTATTTTCTATTCTTCTGGACTAGCTAGACGCGGACGCCGATTTTTTCTTTGTGAGTCCTGTTAGTGGATTGTGATGTTAGAAACTGACATTTCCTAGATATAGGACATCACAACTTCCGTTTCCCTATGAATGTTTATCAATATATGATTCTCAGATGAGAAGCAATATATAATTAAGCAAGAAGGAGTTGAGAGATCCCTCGCCGGTTCCGGACCCGGCCACGCACATTACCCTCTCGTCTCCCCTTTGCCCTTTTCGACTTTTGATACATTTTTGAAATATGAAAAGCGTGTTTTCCGAAAAAATGCCGTTTCTCTGCTCTCAACTTAGTCGGGATACCAGTGAGGAAAATGAGGGACACCGAATAGTATTCATGATTATCGGATACCGTGTCTCGTATCCCTGATTTGATTTTGTGTTGGAACACCCGTCTTTGTCGGAAAATTATTCTTTTTGTGACCACAGAAGACGCTTTCCAAAGTCTCGTTCGCAGGTTCTGATTTTCACAAAAGACAGACACATGTCCCATCTCAAATCGCCTGTCAGACTTCTAATGTCAAACGTGTGATACTGTCAGACTTCTAATGCCAAACGTGTCATCAGCATTCGACAATCGTCAAAATCTACAACTGGCGATGTTTCTGTAATGTTTGTTTGCGTTCTACAACATGCCTATTCAGAGGAGTGGTTAGCAAGAACCGTATAGATAAGTATTATTAGCACAGTTGAATCTCTTTTTCCCATTTCCGGTTTTCAATGAAGTTGTAGTAACCGGGTGCCGTAGTAATCCCCACCAACCATTTAAGATCTCATGAGAACTGTACTCATATGATTCAGCATATGATTTGTGAAGTGTCCAATGAACTTCACAGTCATGCGATCATCGCAAGAGATGAAGACAGGTAGATCGCCAGATATGACTACTCGTAGTTGCCAGTTGGCTGGACTGTAATTAGGCTGCAACAGGTGGATTATATTGCTCCATAGGCGCACTGATTAGGGCACAGGGTTGCTAGGACACCCAACAGACCCACATTATCACTCAACAACAATGGCTCCCAATGGAAAGATGGTAAATCTTTTTTCTCTTCAGATCCGCACCTCCCTCTTTCTATTCTTGTTTCTCTCTTCTTCTCTTTATCCCTCCCATTCTTCATTTTCCTCATGTTCAGCTAGTTGTAGGTTGCTGGAAACGGGCAAAGGTCTGATTCAAAATTGATTACCTACGCATAATAGATCCAGGAATGAATTACAATTTTTTCCGTGATTTATGTGACATGATCAATCAGTTAGTAGTAGGCTGCCAAGGATATATGTCGTTGTTCACGAGTATTCTATAGGGGTTCTGCATAGAACTGCCGAAAAAACGGTACGTGTGGCCTTGTCTGCTTTATTTATAGTTTGATCCCTGTGTCATTGGGTGTACACTGTCGGTCAATTGCACAGTCACATGAAACATGTTAGGCACAGCAGAGCTCAGAAACGTGCAATGACAACGTGCACGATTCATCATTAGTATGTCAATTTTACGTACTATTCAATTGACTTCTAGTATAGAACAAGACATCTGCTGTGTGCGCAGAGCAAACTACACCTCAGATTCGGTCACACCACTCGACTGTCTTCTGATTACAGCGTGAGGTGGTGTCCCTGCACGTGGGGCAGGCCGGAGTGCAGATCGGCAATGCGTGCTGGGAGCTGTACTGTCTGGAGCACGGCATCATGCCCGACGGGCTGATGCCGACTGACGACAGCGTCGGCGTCGAGGACGCCAGCTACAACACATTCTTCTCGGAGACACAGTCAGGTTAGCAGTCGCCCGCTATTTTGGTAAAGAAGGTACACATATAGTTCTACTCATTTTACGGAAACAATGACAGTGTGTCAACATAATTCTCAGGCCGTTAGTTTTTCGAGAACTGAAAGTTATACTCCGAGCGGGGTTACCCCTTGCTACAATATGGGAGCAAACGAAACTTTTGGAAAAACAAAACATTAGTTTTCTAAGAAACTATTAAATCGAAACTTCATTGGAACGCTGAAAGTGTGAAAATGTCGAAAACTATATCATATTGTTCACACAACGGAAGGTTCACTGAAACAAAACATGTCTTATTTTGTGTATGTTCTTTGTTTTCCGTGCATTTTCCGACAAACATCGAAAATACAGCTGTATCGAGAGATCAACTCTGTGTTTTAGTTCACCAAAGCCCTCTTGATGATTATTATTGATTCGACCGCTTGAAAACCGAATAATGAAGCAAATTACTCCATTTTGTACCTAACTGATATAGGATGTTTTACGCGTATAGTGACGCCTCTCTAGTGCAACGTTCGAAACGAAAAAGTACATGGGAAATGCTGATTCACGCATGTTTTGTAATAGTTAGTATTCGAAGTTCCCATAACCCGCCGTGGTCACCACCGCGCGGTCGGAAGAGTGTATATCTTCCGATGAACACCAACGTCCCCTATTCCTCTACTTCTAATAAAAATAAATTACAGTAGCTGTGAAATAAGTACCAGTTATGTATAATCAGCTTCCTATTGATAGGCGCGTTTCCTAGGTTACAAGTCCACATTCATGATGAGAGAGAGGAGGGAGATGAAGAGAAAGGGGAGAGAGATAGAGAGATAAATAGAAAGAAGGAAATAAAGAGAGAAAGATAAAGGAAGAGAGAAAGGAAGAGAAGAAGAAGATGCGGGATTTGCGGTACCTCATGACACCGTATATGAGACATAGATCAGTTTTGGAGTCACAATAAGTAATGCTCTGACCTTCTGTAACCACACTGAAGAGTTGTTCTTTGCCTGGTTGACTTATCGAGAATTCAACGTTTTCTAGGAAAACATGTGCCTCGTGCTGTTTTCGTGGACTTGGAGCCGACGGTGGTGGATGAAGTGAGAACGGGCACATACGCCAAACTGTTCCATCCCGAACAGCTGATCACTGGGAAAGAGGTCCGTTTGGGTAGTTGTTCTCTGACTTCCTCATAGTTGTGAACTCATACTGCTTTAAATCAAATTTAACCGAAAAAAAAAGAAATATATTAGAGTAAGGAAAACAATGACATGATTTCCATGAAGAAAGTACATGAATATTACCACTGCCGTTTTGTATTTTTTTCATTTCTCGCCCTGCTTCAGGACGCAGCCAACAACTATGCCCGAGGGCATTACACTATCGGGAAAGAACTGATTGACGTGTGCATGGACCGTATAAGACGTAAGTTCTCGTGAATAGTGTCAGTCATGATTGTGTAAAATCATACGGTCTATGAATGATGGGAGAAGAGCTATTGAACTCTAGAGCATTACCGAAAAGTAAATTGGCGAATAGTGCAGTCCGTATGATATACAGGTTGCGTGAAAGTTTCAACCAACCCTTATTCCATTCACATCCCACTTGTGAAGTTTTCAACTGTGGTCAGATCATAAATATATTCCGGCGACATGTAGAAGCAGAGAAAGTCTATTTTAAGACACGCAGGCCGATTGGGATATTCCTAAACACAGCCTCTTATCCATTTGATTTTCAGGTCTGGCGGAGAGATGTCAGTCCCTGCAAGGCTTTCTCATCTTCCACTCGTTCGGTGGCGGTACCGGCAGTGGATTCGCCTCCCTGATGATGGAGAGACTCTCCGTCGACTTCGGGAAGAAGGCCAAACTAGAATTCAGCATCTATCCAGCACCGCAGATTAGCACAGGTATAGTCACCACTTTCTCGAGAAAAACAATAACAACAAAAGGCTCGGTATAGTGATGCGGAACGAGTCGTTGGTTACAACATCAGACGAAAGAATCTGTCATTCAAAGAAACGCACATGAGCTGGCCGCTCGCCCAACCTAATCCCTTACGAAATCGATGATACGGTATGATCAAACCTATATGACGGACAACAAATAGTATTGGACACCTTACTCCTTACAATCGAATTATAAGGGTAGTAGCGAGCAGCGTATCTGCGTAATCGAGATATACCCGTTCTCTGAGCTGCTGGCAAATAATCATCGAATGGTCGCCCTCCATTTCGTAGTCGATGCGGTCGTTTGCAGTAGAGAAATACAATATTTACGTAAAACGGTGAAACGTGCAAACAAATCAGCCGATGTAATAAATTTTTCTGTCCACAAAAGTTTGCGGAAGTCAGTTCATCTTCAACTATCTGCTAGCTACGATCAAATACAATAGATTTTTCTCTGAATGAGAATAGAACGAACTCATCAACGTATCTTGTTCTCGCGTCTCATCAAAAACATTCCATCGTTAGTGAATCGATCATTCATCAATCGAGAATCAAAAACTGTATTGTTTCTTGTGTGAGAGCCTGATTTTCAGCAATGGTGGAGCCGTATAACTCGCTGCTCACCACTCACACCACACTCGAGCACTCCGATTGCTCGTTCATGCTCGACAATGAGGCTATATACGATATCTGTAAGAATAACCTGAATATCCGAAGGTTTGTAAGAAACCGCATTGTGGTTGAAGTTGAGTATGTATTATCGGTACTCATTGTATTTCATTCGTCCGATTCCTTGAAGACTAGTTTTGTCCGTGCAAGAGCCTGTTAATGGGAAACTGGCCAGTTGAAAGGTGTTCGAAGCGAACCACCGTTATTACATCACACTGAGATTCAGCTCCATCAAAATTATCCTTTTGTGGTGAAAGCTCCTAAGACACGTTGTAATTCTTATACACATTTTTGTACTGCGTGAGAAATGTGCTAGTATACACTCAACGTCGGTGCAGCGCACGAGATACACACAAATACTAGTGTGCCATTTCTCTTTTAACCAAAAAACTAGGTCAACCGTTGAGTGATGTTTTGCAAGGTGGTATTGGAGAAATGGGCTTATATGTTGGAAATGACCAACCATTGTACGAATACTTTCAGTCCTACCTACACAAATCTGAACCGAATGATAGCTCAAGTCGTGTCTTCCATAACTGCGTCCCTCCGTTTCGATGGAGCACTAAACGTCGATTTGACTGAGTTTCAGGTAGATATGATACCTACAGTTACCATTCACACGAGGCTTCCAACTAACAAAAAACGGAAATGACAATCAATGTTGAGGACATACTTTGTCATAAACCCTTCTGACAAACGCTAATATAATCAACTTATGCTCTCTGAAATACGCGGTGGCGTTTGCTCATTTCCCCTAAAGAACTGAACTTAGTTTCGATGCCAAACAAAGCATTTTCAATTCAAAACTATTGTTGATCTGCTTCAAGTTGAATCTGCGGTTGTTTGAAAAATATTTTTCTCAATTTTTTTCTGTGCAGACTAACTTTTTCTTTTCAGACAAATCTCGTCCCTTATCCGAGAATTCATTTCCCGTTGGTGACCTACGCTCCAATTATCTCAGCGTCAGTTTTTTCTTTATTTTTTTTTCATATGAAATCAACTGTGTAAAGAACGAAACTTATGGTTTGCTCTATGAAAGATAGTGGACTTTCGCTTGTGACTGTCGCTCTGTTCTGGGTCGATATCGATGGTGGTTCGGATAGTCTACTGTGTTGGCGACCGAAATACAACTCAATGAAAATCACGTTTTGGTGAAAATAGTGTCGAGCCGAGAAGTACCTGCCTCAAGTTTCCGGCTGTTCGAGTTGAACTCGACACATTTGATTGATCTCTGAGTGTCGAGCAAACCCGGTTGGCAGCATTGAGATTATAAGCTAGATACAAATCGTCCTTTATCCATGATTAATGAGGTCAAAACTATTCGAGTCGTTTTCCTTCTGCTCATAAAGGCCTTCTGTATGGAGTGATTAAATATGCACTGTAGTCTGAGCTCGACACACTTTACGACCGAATTGCAACGAGGTAAAACCACATACACGGCGAGATAGAGGAGCACCACACCGTATACACCTGCTTTAGAGAGAGAGAGAAAGATAGAGAAAGACAGAGAGAAAAGAGATAGAGAGATGGAAATCCTTCAATTGCAGGGAGAAGGCGTACCACGAGCAGTTGTCTGTGTCCGAGATAACTAACGCCTGCTTTGAGCCGGGCAGTCAGATGGTGAAGTGCGACCCGCGCAACGGCAAGTACATGGCCTGCTGTCTGCTCTTCCGCGGCGACGTCGTCCCCAAGGTGCCCTCCCACATCATCCTTGATCGAGCTTGGCTTCACAACAGTCAACTCTAACTGGATATTACACTCAGTAAATCCCGATTCGGAACTCGAGTCGGAAAAAAACTAGGGAGTTCGACATCCCAGAACTCAAAACTTCACAATACACTATTTCAAAACCGTAATGTTAGAGTGTCAAACGACTGTAGTGCCGTTTTAAGGAAATTGTAGCAAAACCGTGTTGTTCTACAATGGGTTCGATCGAGTGAGAATCGTTATTTTATAGTGATTTTTTTGAAATCACTTGTGAGCTTATCACTTCTTACTGATGGAAGATTTCTATATTGAAATAAGTATATTTTTACAGGATATAAATTCGGCGATCGGCGTCATAAAAACGAAACGGGCCATACAGTTCGTCGACTGGTGAGTGATTATACACTAGACAGAAAACTATATTTTCCCCATGTTCAAGTTCGTTGCTGACACCGGACGGAAATCCACAGCCTCTCATTATCCTCACCAACCATAGCTAGAAATAAGAGTTCTGCCTGATTTCAGGCAGTACTTTATTCATAACATGGAAATAACAAGTATTGGTTATTGACTTGTGGAAAGATAGGTGCAATGTGTTGTTGTCTGCAGGTGCCCTACCGGCTTCAAAGTAGGCATCAACTACCAGCCGCCCACGGTGGTTCCCGGAGGAGACGTGGCCAAACTACAAAGGGCGGTATGCATGCTGTCCAACACGACGGCCATACAAGAAGCCTGGGCCAGACTCGATCACAAATTCGACCTCATGTACGCCAAAAGAGCATTCGTACACTGGTGAGCCTTCATTTTCGCGTAATCAACAATGACATGTACCATGCTTTGACTCATACAGTAAGACTTGAAAATATCAAGAACGGTTGTGTGGTTCTGATAAGTGTGAAAAGCAGTCTCGATTATCTTCTCGATGTCCGTGAATAATTTCCTTATCTCATCCTTAATCAATAAAAGAAGACAATGTGATTTTTAAATGAAGCGTGGAAGCATAAGAAAGCAGAATGAAAATCTGAAAGTGTTACCACGATCATATTTCCTTCCTTTGTTGCCAAATCAGTTGTACCTTCTAATGTTTTTCTTGTTCATACAACGCTCGTGAATAAATATATATGTGAACAAATTTAAAACACAATATGCGAATATTTAGGTACGTAGGAGAGGGAATGGAGGAGGGAGAGTTCAGTGAGGCAAGGGAGGATATGGCCGCACTGGAGAAAGACTACGAAGAGGTATGGTGACCAACTCACCGTTGTAGTTCTCGATACAAGTCATATCTCACGAGATGCGATGCAACGGGATCAAACTACTAACACAGTGGGATGAGACAGCACACGCCGTGTACACTTGTTTTCGAAATGACGAACCCTATAGACTTGCGGTCGATACACATAGTCACGTGACACGTGTGAGCGTGGGAACTCGTGCAAGTGCATGTACGCATTGATACCACGCACATTTGCTGGTTTCATTCACGCTTCACAAGACGATTTAGATATTTTCTAGTAGAGGTACCAAAACACCTCATATTAGGACAAACTTCGGGTATACACAAATTGAAATACCAACAAGAAAAACAAGCAGCATGAGACCTTTAAACTGCGACAGATCAGTACAGGAACTACATGTGTTTTTTTACATTTGATAATGTACTTCTTATATTTGACAAATCGGTTTTCCAGGTGGGAGTAGATTCATTCGATCCGAATGATGACGAATACTAGTGAAACGTCTTCTCTTCTCGTTCGACTTCTCCTTTATAATTGTTTCGTTAGTACATTCTCTCTTGGTAGCAGACACAGTTAGTGATGAGGTGCATGTACGTGCCAAATGTCGAACGCCTGCCTGTCGAACGCCACTAGGAACATACCTTATTAGCTTTCCCTAACCTTCACAACTAATACGATTTCTAACCAATATAACTGAATTTAATTAGTGTTTTGCTTATTGCTGACCGAACTAACATAGCTGGTGTGCTCTAGAGAAGTTTAGATGGGCACTACCCGATTTCAAAGGTATCTCTACACTCTCGACGTAACCAGTCTTGTGTATGGTGACGGTTGAAATTGTAACTTTCGCACTGTTTCCATTCTGGTAATGCCCTTCCATAAGATATTTTTTCTTTTTACTTCCCCCCTGGTTTAACCCCCTTTCTGCAACTGTTTTGTGTTTGATGGCAGATACCTGTGATAAGTGTACATTACTCGTGTTGTCCATTAACTTTTGAATGAAAACCCGCACCAAAACTTGTTTGTTTACTTTGAAATACATAAATAATATCGTTGATTTCTAATTAATTGTTCCATTCGCACCACGAGTTCTCCTGTTGTAGATGGCGTTCTTCGTCCGCTGTAAAGTCATTGTTGATGTTGAATCTTCTCCGAATGTCCTGTGCAGATTGACCCTAAACGAAACGTATGGGATGTGACCAAATTGCGTTTGATCACAATAACCAAAATTGTTGGTGAACGTCGACCGAGAAGCATCGAACTAAAAACAGAGCGTGATAGGGCAACATACACCGTACTGTTATTGACAGTTTCCGTTAACGATCTGTTGAGAATACTGTCAAAATGTTAACAACTTTATCGAAAATAAATTGGCAAACCTTCCGGGTATAGGTTTGACTCTCTCCAAATCAGGTTTCTACGGTGAATGTTGAGTTATCCCGCGTGTTTTTAAATTTCTCCCGTTGTCTTTAGTCAAAAATTACGGCTTGTAGTCGTGCATTGAGTTCAAACTACTACCCCGCTAAACCGACAGTTTGTTAGTTCTGATAAAATGAAACAGGTTAATTTTCGGAGTAATCAAAAACTGAGAAGAACAGATTTATACCGATATCTCTACCGCTACCGCTAGATTATGTACTTGGTGAAAACGTTATATGTGTGATTGATTTGTATTCAGCTGTGCGCGTCGGACGGCGTTGCAATTCGTACGACCTCATGAGAGGTTCCTGGCTTTCGTACGTAGATTACATGAAATGAAAACAAACCTTGAGCATATTGGCCACTATCTTACAAGATACGTCGAGCAGTCCTTGAATCTCCAAGTAATTTGCCGCCTATAACTTTAACCATTATCCTTTTCAAAACATATTCCGAATATCTACATCTGGCATAACTAACTAAACATTGTTAGTAAATGAACGTAACTAAGAATCTAAAGACTGTTTCTCACCAGAATAATTTCGAACAATAAGCCCTGTTCGACATTCAAGAACTCCAGGTCCCATGGAGAAATGTTGTCAGTTCGTCGTTCTCTGACTAGTTCTTCTTCTTCTTTGAGAGGTTCGTCCTCTTTGTGATGATCCAACCAGATTACCACCAAAAACCAAAACAATTAGTAATGGTGCATTTATCATATTAGTACGGATCGCTTATTATCATATTAGTACGAAACGTATTAGTACGGATCGCTGCAAGAATTACAGACTCATCAAGTCTTGTCCAAGTTAATCAAACAAGAAAGTATACTATTATATTAGTCCTTCATGTTTAGTCTAATATCGTATAGCTCATATGAGTTCCACGCGATCGGTCAGGTAGTGTCATTGTTAAGGTTTTCATATTCGGTTGCTCTTCTCTATCTTTAGCAATGTTTCCGAATTTACTTCTGCCTATTACATGGTTTCTTAGCAGTTTCATATAACTCAAAATGAATCATATGATACATACATTCAACACACTATTCCTACATGTGTTTAATACTCAATATGGAAAAGTATCAACGAAAAAAGAGTATGAGCATACCTTTTGAAGGATGTTTCCATCAACCTTGGGCAACCGGATAAGCTTCGCAGTATCGGTGTCAGTTGTCCTATCCAAACCCATATCCTATGTAAAAAAAATGATGAAAATGAAAAAAATCTACGATTTGAAATACGAATCTGCTGTAAAGTCGCTGCCTAGTGAACATAATGCGTCGGGAAAACTGCTCGAGTATTTGAGAACTAGACTGATAAAATGGGATTGCTTGAGTGAATGTTGGACAAAACTGTACCTCTTGTCTTCTCCTGTTCCATCTGTAGTTTAATCACACTGTGTTTCAGTAGTGCTTCCAAACTCACTGATGTGTACGGAGCTCAAACTACAACTCAGTTATGGTAGCCCCCTTCCTATAGCTATATGTTTTGACCATGGTTGTGGCGGTTGCTAGCGTTTATATAGCAGCACAAAAGTATAAATGCACATTGAAAAGTGGGAATTTCGTCTAAACGTCATGAAATCACACCAATATGTTCATGTCTGCGAGGTATCTCGTCAACTTATGAAGTATCTCATGAGACCATCTCATGAGATACCTGAAAATGGCTTACGCGTCTGTTCTGTATTATAATGTATTGTCGCACCTCAATCATATTGGAGATGAGAACGGAGGGAACAAGGAGTCTTCGTTCCACGGCGAACGACCGACCATCCCCCGAAACGAGGGTGTAGGAGCGAGAAGTCGCGCAACTCCCATCTCGCGGAACAATTATGTTGTCCTCCATACGTCTATTACATATTATATGTATTATTATATTATTCACAGGTCAAATTCAAGGTGATATTACGGAGGTAAAACATCTATAGCTCTCGCAATTCCCACTGAGACTTTCGGAGCGTTCCAATGAAATTTTGAATGAATATATTTCATAGAAATATCAGGTTTTAAAAAGAAGGTTTTTACCCATGTACTTATACAAAGGGCCACCACTCAGAAAAACTTTTATTGTTTTAAAATATATCAGCACTGTGAAAATCCGCCTGGAACTTTTGTTGGCACGTTGCCGAGGTCTCTGTGGGTATGATTGCAACTAAACAACAAGAGATTGAGACGAATGTAAAAACAATCAACAACTACAGAAAAGTGAACTAGTGGCCAGATCGGAGAAGTTCTAGATAACGTCAATACAGTATGTCTGGCATAAAGTGTATTACGGTTACAACGAATGACCGGATCAACATGTGGCTCAGCAGTAATTATAACATGCGCTAGGTTAAGATTCGTTTCAAGCCTGACTTCATTAGAATGTTTGGCTAGCCTGATGAAAATCGTTGAAATATAAGCCAAAATTCAGCTGGACGCTGGAAACATTTGCAACTGGCCAAACAGCTGATTGGCCCGGAAAGCCAATACGTTGTGCTGTAACAATATAGTTAGCATTTCACATCAATTTTAGGACACATGCCGGGTCAGTTACATTTGTAACCCCATAACTCGGTTCCCTGTGTATTAGGTGTGGCCCAATGTACTTCATACCTTGCTCACTTTTCTTCAAAATGAAATTGTTACGCCCCTTAGTGGAGGGTTGTTAATAGAACTCGTCCAGTTGAAAGAATAGAAGAGGGAGGACCGGCTGATGCAAACCAAGCGATATTGCAATAGAATCGTTTTCACAGGTTAGATCACAAAAACCTCTGCTGTCTTGGGTAAAACCCAATTGCATTTAGAAGAACTGGTTGAGATACAGAGTGGTTTATTTGTTTCAAAATAACCGACCATTTGTGGGAATTAGTGATATGGAAACATTAATATTTATTTGCTCACTGTCTATGATAGTCTTTATATACATAAAAAAGTAAGTTTCCATCTTCTCTCTACTTTCCAACGTAGGCGTTGGGTGGGGCAACGAACTGTGCGGCCTGGGGAGGGGGAGGAGCATACGCTCTGAAACATACGCACATTCCGTTTGGTTTTGATTCGGCTGTAAAAGTGGTCTTTCACCGGTATCAGGCGGATCGGTCACACTACTCGAATTATATTTTCTTCAGTTATCTGACTCACTAGACCCTTAGCATACATCAACACCCAGAGACACAGAACTATCGAATACGGGATGGAATACAATTCAATTTCAGTAAATGTTATTTACAGGTTATCCAAAAGTTAGAAAGTTTATCAAGTTTTCGTGAATTCTACGTGAATCCACAAAAAAACTGAGCATCCAAAAATTTCACTGTTCGCTCCTTTTTTTTCAAAAAAAAAGTTGTTCTAAAGAGTATTGCAGACTAATATTGCAGACTATAGTATACAGTATTGCATGCAGAAATGCGGCAATTGACAGTCTTCGAAATCTGTCGAATGACTAGTTCGTGTGAGGAGACTTACTGAGGGGCAATTCCACTTCCACAGCCACCTCCGCAGGGAACCGGGGGAGGAGCACATCCCCCACCACAGCCGGCGGCCGCACCACCGCCAAGACCACCCAGACAGGCGGAAGACGAACAGACTAGGAGGGCCAGAAGGAAGAACAGCTTCTGCAATCAAATCTCTCACTCCAATCTCCGGCAATCATTCATAACATACGAGCACTTCCCGCTCGGACAATTACCAGCTAAGCCAGCAAATTGTGTAGCGGCATCAACGAGAGTGTGCAGGTCTGCCAGTCTCGAGTGTATCAGAAGGTCTGTGCTTTCATCAACCTTCATGCTCTCTCGCTTTCATAGTGTTCCAAACGCATAACATTGACGCAAATATTTCGGAATGATAGACGAGAAATGAAGACTAGTTGAAACTCAACTGAAAACCCGGAAAACAGAAACTACAGACTGAATTTGCGACGCACCAAACTCTACAATTTCGGCTCTCAGCTGTATGAGTTATTGAAACGCGAAAGAAATCAACAAACAGCAAAAGTGAACAGTCGTTCAATAATAAGGGGAAATCAAACAGTTGAGGCAAAACGCGTCCTACTGTTCTACATGGAATTCACAGCCTTGCTAGAATGGAGTGTTTTCATATCAAATATCAAAGAGGGACGAGATGAGAAAGTATATATGAGTCGTCCAGGTTTGCAGAAGAACTCACCATGATTGTTGAAGAGTTGGTGGGTTACCGACGGTGTGTAGTCAGATTCTCAGAAGCCCGCTTTTAAAGGACGGTCAGCGAGGCCCCGCCCTCTTTTACGACGGCTTTTTGTTGCCGAGATTAATAGCCACTGTGGATGCAGAATACAAGCATACAAAACAAGGATTACGGTAGGATTAGAAGAGTTTGGAAGGAAATCTGCGCACGCAAAAACATTCCACAGTATATGCTACAACAACTGCTAGAACTACTAGTATGGGGAGACTAAACTCGAAACGATGAGAGCTTTCGATGTTAGTCTACCACCAAAAATCGGAACACGCTCAATCGCTGTGTGGTAGGTAAGAATTACGGAAAGTTAGCCACATTGCTTATTTCACTGAACTGCCAGTCAAGTTCGTGTTCGATATGGCCGACTTATAAAAACTAATCCAGCATTTCAAACTAGCACAACGTTGGGCACAACTACTTTGCTGAACTTTGTTGGAGTCTTTTGCATGTGTTAACTGATATTATTCTCACGATTTCTCACCAGTATGTGTTTCACGAATTCGGCTTGGTAAGTTGCTTTTTCCGCTTCGATAAAGTTTGGAAATTTCCTAATTCCTAATCTTCCAACTTACAGCCTAATTCGCTTATGTTACGAAACTTCATTAACCATGGAAAAAGTGATACTCTCATAGACAGTGTCGTAACAGTTTCTTTGAAACGTGTCATTTTTCCTGGTTTCCTGTCGCATTCATCATTATTTTTATTGCCCAAAGAAGGTTTTCGTTCCACAATCGCAGGTACTGCAGGGGAGACTGGTCTCATGCAAAACTTTCATCACCATTTAGCTCTAAAAACGTGTACCTGCACGTTAGTAATTCAATACCAAATATTCGCAATAATACTGCAAAAACGATATAATCGAGTAAAATGTGAAAGAGATGCGATTCCTAAACGCGCAGTGATAAAGAGCAGGAGTCAACTAAGTTCTGCATTCACGTATTACGTGATCAATTGGTTCACTTCTAGCATTCCATATCAGTTATATGAGATTGGGTTCAGATACAGAGAAAGTACACGTCTAGCAGTTTGAATAGTTACTCATCTGCTCCTAAGCTTCAATGAAAAAAAAAGTTTAGTCTCTCCCCCCCCCCCCCCCCGTCCCGTCTCCCTCCCTATCTATCTCTCTCTCGCTGTCATCGCCTCTTTCTCTCTATCTTCGCCTATCTCTTTCTCTTATTGCCTCTCTTTCTATCTTTGCCACTCTCTCTCTTTCTTTCTTTCTTTCTCCTCTCTCTCTATCCCTCTCTCTCTCTTTCTCTCTCTATCTATCCCCCTCTCTCTCTCTCTCTCTCTCTCTCCTCAAAACCTGCCACTGACCGTCCCCTCCTTGCCTCATTTCACTCGGCTATTCTAGCCATCCGAAACCTGTTTATCCCTCCTATTTCTTGTCTTCGTAGTATCATTTTGTATTCGAAACGGATATGCATTAACATCGAGAGATATGTATACACATAGCGACGACATTCACAAAAAATGGAAAATACTTTTATTGCACGGCAATATTCAGACACTATTTTCATTGTAAAAGTGCGAGTAAAGCAAGTAGAAGGACACTGACAATTTCCAAATAAAAAAGGTTCTCCTCATCTCCCGTATACCGAAATTTCATCAACCGTCGTTTTTTCAACTTTTCTCCGTGCCGGGCTGTCCATCTAGAAAATGCATAATCATTGACTCCGTCGATTTATTCAACATTCTTGCTAGTACAACTACACTCTCTCCGATATCTTTCTCTGATGCTTTCAAGTGTGTGATACCTAGGTACAGCTAGGGAAATTTCCGTTTTTAGTTTCGCTGTGGTGGTAGTTTGATCCCAGAGCGTAACTAGAAAATTCTTTAGTTTTTGACGGATCAATCGAACCAACTTTCGCGTTTAAAGTAGGACGATTATGTGCTCCAATCTCGGCGCGTCAGTCCTTTAAACTGCAATTGAAACATGTATTGCAGTTTAAAGGACTGAAGCGTTGAGATCGGAGCACATGATCGTCCTTCTTTAATAGTTCTAAAGTGAGTAGTCTCAGTTGAACTTACGATATCCAAAACTGTTGATCATTTGAATGAAGATCTCGATATGATTTTAGCATGGCAGCAAAGTTGGAAGAACGCTGCCAGAACCTGTAACATATATAATTATTTTCACATGGGTTACAACCATATAAATAGTTCTTGTCAGCTTACGACCCAAATTGAGCTTTTTTCGATCAGCGCCTCACGAATGCTGGTTTAGTCTGTAGTACAACGTTTGCTAGAGAACAGTGTTCGACCGTCTTCACATTGTTGACCGGAACCTTCAGGCAAGGAAGTTGGCAACTGTGTGACCTTAATGATATCACGTCCTCGACAAGGATGTGCTCACCACTTGTATGACTTTCCTACGCTACCTGAACTCTAGTTAGAGGAGGGCAGAATGGAAAGCTAGTCTCGGTACCCCGGGGTACCTGAACATAAGATGCGCGCGCCAAAGCAGGATAAAACATGTGAACCGTATTCAAAGTACTCTCGAGCAGCTCTTCAATATTAACACTTTCTGCCCCCTTTAATGAAAATTTTGTCTACTTTGGAAGCGAAGTAATAGAATCATTTTCCAGAGTAGATTCAGGGGTGCCCCAGTACACGGTCATTTTCGTGTTGTTCACTTTTTACTGGTATCCGTACTGTTTACTTTGTGCTGATACAGAAGTGAAATCAAACACAACTCGAACATTTGCTAGTTCTCACACTTTTTACTAACGAAAATCATAGATCATTTTGGGACGGTCGGCCCCTTGTCAAAAAAGGAAAGCATTAGTTTTACCTGCTAAGGTGACTTCTCTGAGAAATCACTGACTCGGCCCCCGCCGACTGAGTCGAAATTGAGACGGCAACGACAATGTCGCTGCCGTGACAAATTTCACTCATGAAAATAGCACATGTTATGAGGAGACGCAGGCTGATGAACAACAGTTGAAACTGAGACGGCAACGACATTGTCGCGGCCGTCTCACGTTTTACTCATAGTTATCTTCCCCGCCAAGGCTGTGTTCGTAAGGAGTTATAGATGCGTTGATACCCCGGAAACCATTCGACGGACCTGAGTAAGTTCTGCTGCATCAGCATGATGGCCGGCAGCAGTTTCCCCTCGGCCATTTGTACTGTGGAGACAATTAGAGCACCACCCAAGTCCACCAGTCGACGCAGGTTCGAGCCTTGATCTCCCTACAACTTGTCCAATCTATCTACATGCAGTATAAACTCACGTGAACAACTCACGTAAGTTATGTGAAACATGAAAAGTGCAAAAAGTTCCACGTTCAGCAGAGCTCCAAATATTCAATATGGTAAGCATCACAATTGAAATCTTCTGTGAATAGATTCACCTGTAGCGGAACACCGATAACTGGAACTCCGAATAGTAGTAGTTCATTGATGGTGTTGATCCCACCATGGCAAATAATATACTGTAGATTAGGGTGGGCTGTAATGGAATAATATCCTGTAATCTGACATAGCTTCACCATAACGCTATTATAAGATGGTGGACATAAGGTCTAGACCTTTTGCATGTAATAGGCTTCGCGTTATAGTTAAAAGAGACTGATGAACTCAGATCGTTGTACGCGAGCAAACTATACGAGATTTTAACTAACTCCTCGTCTTCTCAGGAATTTATGCGAGATAGCCGAATTGAATCCGCTGTGAAAGTTTATGATAGACGTTTACAAGAAAGCACGAAATGGGATTCGATACATGAATAATGAATGAGTGAAGATGCGTATTATAATGAGTACAGAACGTGCATCAGATACACATTCTAGCTCTTCTCAAAAAGAAAATGAGATACATTGAGAACATGGGAATATCGTACCTAAAAGTTCCTTGATAGGTGCCCAGTCAACGAGAATCATATTATCTGGAGTCGTTATGTTGTATTTCTCCAGAACAGGTGGCATCTGCGAATTCGTCTGCCATATGACGGTATGGCTAACGGCCGAAAATGTCTTCATCAGAAGTTGCAGTCTATCTAACGGCATTTTTTCTACCTGAAGCTATTCTATAACATAATTCATTATTACGTACCTATTTCGTCATGATCAATTAACATGGGTGGAGAAACTTTTCGCAAATGAAAGTCACAGAAATCTTCATTTTACCATTACTTCGGTAAAAGCTGACAACCGAGCAAAGTACGTATGCTATAATCTGAGCGCCTTCGTCCCATCCTGCGTCTCGTGACACTCGCATCCCGTAACTAGAAGATCCCGGCACTTTCATCCCAACCTGCGTCTACTCAAACATACGCTATTTATGTGTTCTCATTCTCAATCACTCATTCTATCATGATAGAAATGTCCACCAAATAACCATGCAATAAGGTTTTTCGAACACTCTACACCAAAACTATCAAGTATGACTAATATTTCTGAAAAACACCATTGTTTTTGACCAAAATTTGACATTTAGTAGCAAATCGAAGAAAAAGTCGTTCATACTTTTTGGTAGATAGATCAAGCGACATTGCTGCTGCCAAATTGAGCGACAACAGCATTTTGAAAATGCTACGCGGCGACTGCTGCTGTCGCCGAATTCAGCGTCTGGACGTATGAACCCTGCCTTACATCCCGGCGCGATACGAGTGGCGCGAAATAGTAGAGCAGGGCGAGAGACGCAGAATGGGATTAAGGTACCGGGACCTTCTGCCATAGGTACGATGGAAGTCAGAGCAGACAACCTGTGTTTGGGAATACAAAGGTTGGGATTGAAAAACCGGAATGTTGATAAATGCAACCTCATATGTTTCTGTATATGACAACATTTAATCGGTGTTGCCGGATAGAGTTACGTAATCGAAAACCTCATCGTGGGAGGGTTCAACAGTTTGCAGAGATTTACTGACCTGTGCGACACTGCCAAAACTGACGAGAATGAAAGAACGAGCATCTATTCGTTTCCAATCAATATTTGGGAAACTATTCTCAGTCTGGTTTCTCCTCTTTTCAACTACTTCAGAGGATAGGCCGCTGTAGATGCTACTTCTGTAAGAAAGTTCAAATGTAGCCAGTTGGAGAGAAAAGAAGAAGAAGATGGAGAGAGAAAAAAAAAACAGATATAGAAAGCAAGAAAAATCTGGGAGAGATAGGGATAGAGACACAACTATGAGAGACAGAAAGAGAGATCAAGAGATAAAGTGAATTTACCTGTATTGGATATGAGACAAACGCGATTCCCTCGAATTTTCGCCACATGTTTCTTCTATGATCAAGGTGTCATTGGAATGTATCGACTTCACTGGAGAAGGCACGTGATTCTTGTTGTCTTCAGCAGGTTCTATTTCACTTGGCAGTCTGATCACGTAATCCCTAGGACTTCTGCAAAGCAACTCTGCTCGGCGTTCCAATTATCTTTCAAGAAGTGCGGATAGAATGAGATGTTCATCCGGCTAGCATTCTGTAGAAGTTTCCAACGAGAGTACACAAACCATTCTCCTGTGTCATTTCACACATGTTCTATATATTGAACTTCGAAAATATGTACAAACCCATTGTTTCTAATTAGAAATTTCATTCACTTCCAAATAGTCTCGCGAATATGGCATGTTTCCGAGATCAATAAGAACTTACCGACAGTTTGCTCCACCGAAATGTTTGACTCGATTATTGATTGGGCGGACGACTTCAAACAAAAACTCAGAGCGACCCGCGTAGAGGATTCGTTCGGCTTCAGATGCAATAATTGAAACCTGAAAAAGAGAGATGACTAGTTTGGAACAAAGAGTGGGGAAAGGAAGAGGTTGTGAGATGGAGAGGAAGAAAGACGGAGAAAAGGGGAGAGGGACATATAGTTTTCGCTTCAAAAAGGGCGACGGTATACTGTATATCTCACTTTGTGATATGTAAGAACACGTATATACGATTCGTCAACGGCGTTGCTGTAAGCCCAATGGGTAAAGTGGTTAGTTTCCGCGCCTCCCAAATTCTTGAACCCGGTTCAAGTCTCACATGAGGCCGATCTTTCATAAATTCGGAATGCACTATAGAGAGAGAGAGAGAGAGAGAGAGAGAGAGAGAGAGAGAGAGAGAGAGAGAGAGAGAGAGAGAGAGAAGAGGAAGAGGAGTGAAATGAAGCGATAGGGGAGGACAAGAATATAAATGAAGTTCACTGCCATTTTACCTGCGGATGACCGTTTCTGGCAAATAAACAGTCCAATACATATATTTGTATGTATCTAGTTATGATAATCAAGTTATGGAACAGTGTGTTCCCGACTCTCTCTCCGAATGACATGCCTAGTCCAGTGAAGGGAGTACCTGCAAGAACGGAAGAGTAGTTCTATCGGGAGAAGGTTCAGACAGGAAAGGTCGTGCTCAGGATTATCTCGACCCCAAACCTGCGTCTCGGCTAACACACGCTATTCCTCTGCTACCACTACCCGCTAATCTAGAGATGGAATTGCGATATAATTTATCGAGCGACCTCGAAACTTAGTTGAGCAGAACTATTATTGAGCCTACAGACATATACAACTCTCTTTTTAGTTTTCCAAACAGACGTTATTCCATCAGCAGAATAACGAGTCGACGCAGAACTGTGACGTGATATCAAGTCGCGTCACCTTGTAGAATGTTCACCTGTCTTTGGGACCGAGCTCGGATTCGCCGGCACATTCAGAGAGGTGATATAGCCATCGGCAATGGGCCAGTTGGAAAATTGGACCACCGAAGAGTTGAGAAGATGGGAGAGACCACCCATGCATTCCTGAACAAAACACGTTCGCAGAGTCAAATTATGGGTTAAAATGTTGCAGCCATTAAGTATTGCACTAACACAGTACCGTACTGCATGCAGTTCATTCAAAAGGAAAAAATCAATGATATGTTTAGTTTAGGCATATAATTACACTTCCTTTCTCGAACATGATCTCCTGCATGTACTTTTTGAGTTATTCCCACTACGGAATGTTTTCATTCAATTGTTGACACAGTTTTACCACCTTTGATTTTGGGAAAATTACCTGGAGAAAATGATCCAAAATAACTAGATCTGTCTTTTGTGACTCCACATATTGTTTGAAACGATCATGTGTCAGCATTTTTTCGCAGAATATTTGATGTCGTTCAAGCATTCTGGAAAGTGGGCGTACGTCAAGATAGTAGATCAAAAACTGTCTACTTTTTTGATATCGATTGACTGACTTCAATGCCTGCTTCTCGTCTTCACTTCTTCATACTATTCGCTCTGTCCTAATAAATCCGAACACACTGTATTTTCCCCATCGCAGCTGTCTTTGTAGTTCGATCCCGTTGCTTTTTGGCGAGAGTTTCGAAAATTTCGGTCTGTATCGAGAATAAACAACAAGAAAGATGTGTTCACAAGATTTGGTCACAAGATTTGATCACAGATTTGATCACGACATGGTGTCGTTTGCTGAAAGACAAGAAAGAAGAGAGAAATCACCTAAAGAATATGAGCGTTCCCTTGAGATCCCACGGCCTCTCGAAGTCAGTCGGCACGTTCTGTTGCCACAAAAGAGAGCCTGCTCTCTGCATGATGCCCACACCTGCAACATTACCACATATACAAATACCGCAGGAATTTGCACAAAAACTGTAGAGTTTTGTCAGTGGTTGTTCACCTCTACTACACGTAAACAAAACACTTTTGGAAAATTCGGGTTTGCTCTGAGAAATAGTCAATCAAAATACTTGAAACTAAGTCCGTCTCAGTGCGAATGAAACGAAGTATACTACCTCTGAATTTTGATTTGAACTCAATACACGTACCATGCGCAGATAAGATCACAGCACTGCGAAATCTCAATATTCTACGAGTTTTGAAAAAGTAGCGGATGAACCGATTCCAGAGAATCCGTTCGACTTGGGGTCGAAACGACCTCAAGACTCTATTTTTACAATTGGAAAATTGTTGTGTATAACTTAGCATAATAGCTTTTTATTTACACCCAAATACAAAACTTACGAGATGTTTTTCACTATATTTCAGTAAACTAGCAGTCTTTACTGGAAAGGAGTTAACTGGAAAGTAATATACAAGAACACAGAACAAAATGTTTCCGTGGGCTAGAATCCAAATATCCTTCTCGATGTTTTTGTAATTATCTATTCACCACATTAATGTACAAGTATCCAATAAAACTATGCCCATAGATGTTATTATAGAAAGATATAGAAGGATATTCGGGAGGGGGGGATATGTGCTCAGTAGCTCAGTGAAAGGTGCTCACTCAAAATCGTTTCCACCCTGATTCAAGACGATTTTGGTGTTGTTCTCAGAGGGTTGGGTCATCATCAGTTGAACCTGACTGAGAACTTGAAAAACAGGACGAGAAGACAAAAACTTCAAAAACCCAGGCAATGCGATAACTTTTCCAGGTATAAATCTTTGAAAACTTCAAAAACCCAGGCAATGCGATGATTTTGCCAGGTATAAATCTTTGATTCATGCACAAAGCTTCATCTATTATCTCTTACAAAATACTTTTCTTTATTGCATTTATTTTTACTTGAAACTGGGCATCCATTGCCTGAGAAAACGTCCAAAGTCTTTTTCCGTTCTTTCTCTGCCGCATGGGATGGTCTCTCTGCCGCGCGCGCAATTGTGAAACCCATACTAGATACGGAGCACTGGGCGGACAATGCGAAGATGTGTTTACTAATTTGGGTCAGCTTCAAAATGGTGCGTGCTGCTTATGTGTATCTACCTAGGTATATTTAGACGAAATTAGTGGATTTATTCATTCTCATTTCCTTGTCCGTAAGCAGTGCGTTCCTGACTATGTTATATTGTGTGTTGTTGTTCATATGTCGTGGTCACGACCATTTATCGTTCGTTAGTCTCCTCATATGTGTATGTTTTCTATGCCCCGCCTCTATGCGGGCAGAGTTCCCCTCTCACCGCTCTTAGACTGTACGACCCTCCCGGGCGTCAGTTAACCTCACAACTATTGTATATTGGAAGCAATAAACTTGATACAAAACCACTGAACCACCACAAAACTGTACACATACACACAAGGTACCAAAATAATTCCGTACATCATATGTCTCCTTTCACAAAATACCCAAAACCACGGTATTGATTGGTGACCTACGTTCAATCGGCCACTTGTGACACAGTTATTGGTTACCCTTGAGACTCTTGCCTGTCTACATGTTGCTACTTGATGATGACTACCTAACCAAGTCGGAATAAGAGAACTTGTATTCATGCCGCAAAGAGTTGAGGACAAAGGCTCTTTCCAATTTTTGACGCGCGTCCCCTTTTGCCATCTAAGACTTTCTGATGCCCTTTCTATCGAGCTCCTCGAGATGACGACTACCTAACCACGTCAGATGTCTCTTGGATCAAGCTCTTTAGTGATCGGGGTTGACGAGGGGACTTTCCTATGATTCTGCTGTGCTTCAAATCCTTATGACCCAATGACCGAACCCGTGACCCACGTGGGGAGGAAGGGGGGATTTTTACCCTGCCACCGCAGGTGCCCACCATGTGTGGGGGTACCCGTATGAGGATAGTTTCAATGTACTCTTTATATGTTGACCAACTCCCCCATGAAAACAGCCTTTACGTGGCGGGGGAGATAAGTAGCCAAATCAGGTGAAACTAATGTTTTCCTTTTTTTTGAAAAATGACCGACCGTCCCAAAATATTCAAATTTTCGACGCTCTCTCTTTCAGCGGAACATTTCGAGCTCGCTACATAACTTCACAGCAAGCTTCCACTAGAGATGCTTCATTGGCTGCACATTGCAACTATTTGTGTATTTCCTCTTTATTGGAGAGCTAGTTATGTTCTTGCTTCACATCTGAAATATTTGCCCCTCATATGTACTAGACGCTAGCCGACCAACTTTCTCTCGTCTGTTTTGTCTCGTTTCAAGGCTAACTTTTACGTCACATAATGTGCAAAAACAGAAAATGAGACACAAAGTGATAGCGAGAGAGGGAGATAGAGAAAGAGAGAGCAGAGAGAGAGAGAGAGAGAGAGAGAGAGAGAGAGAGAGAGAGAGAGGAGAGAGAGAGAGAGTAAGATTGTGTAGCTTGCCTTCCGAGTCATGTCCGAATATGTTGATTCGGTTCCATTCTTGACGAAGTTTCATCTCCCCGAAGCCGAAATCGTACAAATACGTCTGAATCCACGTCATATTGTGCTCTTCCTCGAAACCTTCTCCAATCTGTTTCATCATGACGTCGTGACTGAAATTGAGAATTGTCAAACAAGTCAAAGTTGTTTATTTATTTTTGTAACTGCCGACTCCAACTCGAGTACAAATAAGGGATAGCTTCATTCAGTAAGGGTTGGTCTAACCGTTGAGTTTAGTTTCACTCTGCTGTCCTTGTAGTTTGATCCCGTTAATTTCAAAGCATTTTTCAGAAATATTGCTGTGTTGACTGATCAGACTACAACTCAAATGTCACTTCCTATAGAAAGCGTTCTCTTTTTAAGGTTATTGGGAACTGGTTTGGTTGTTCTTTTGATAAGTCTCGCCCTGTCTTGTGGGTTCTTCTCCGCTAATTGGGATCAAAATTACAACATTGCGTCACACCCAAGGATCCAAAAGTACTTGGACTTGACACGTCGTCTTCACTGGAACTGATTCCAACCACTAGCCTGTAACATCCTGTGGACGGAAAAAGGGCTACTTCCAGAGTGCATACGAGGCGCACAAATAGAAAACAGCAGAAATAGTGGACCAGCATCGTATTCAAATGATGAAAAATGACTTCGGTTGACTCATGTAGCAATCCTGGAGTTCAACATCAAAACACCAATCACATCAAAAAGTACCACAAACTGCGTGAGAATGGCAAATCGTTTCTATGTTTGCTGAGTTGAATTATGCGCGTTGTGCCACATGACACTGAATGGTGAGTTCAAGAAGCGCAATTTATATCCTAGTTCGAATGATAGTCAAAATGGTCAGCATAATGTGCATTTTTCTCATAATTTCATCTGATCTCCATTAAATTTTCTCGGATTCTTAATATTTAGGAGAAACTTCGAACTCATTGAAAAACCGACTAGATTCTATAGTCGTCGCCAACGATAAGGAGGGAGAGTACTGTATATCTCACTTTCCCCTGTGTCTGCACACATGTCTTCGATCCCAAAGCTTGCTCTTCATGTACTCTAATAGCGCAGCGGTTAGCCGCCCGATTACGAAACTTTTGCTCGCGGGTTCGATTCCGGCGGGAGACAGAAATTTATAAGTTTGACACCCACTATATCTGTATTCGAGATGATTTTTCCTAACAGAGAGTGGGCCATAATTTATTTGAAAACCTTCAACGACAGTAACTTGCCAATGGCAGGAAAAGCTTTGCGACACAAACATATTGTTGTTAGAACAAACAAAACATACAAGTATACATTCAGTTTCTCTCTCTTTCTCTCTCTCTCTCTCTCTTTCTATATCTCTCTCTCCTTCTCTCTCTTTCTCGAAACGAAGTACAAACCAAATAATAAGCGAAGAAGGTATGAGTAGTATTCGTATGACTGTCTGCAATGCCATTGCGCACCCCCGTTGTAACATTACGTAGCTAACCGAAAACGGAATGATCCAATTGTTTCTTCCACTACTATGAATGTGGAATACCTGTACGGGACATTTCAGAGAGTAGCAGCGGCGTTCTCGAGAATTCCGTTGGTTGGGGGAAGGAAGTAGCTGTCATCTCAACTATATGAGTATCCCATTAAACCCTAGCTTCGGTTCACTGTACTTCCAAGTGAGAGACACTTTGTTCAATCATTTGTCACTCTCTGAAACCATTGCTACCCAGAAGTGTCAATCTGTCTTGCATCATAAGATAACCAACGTGACTCATGTTTCGGTGCGTTTTCCGTCAAATTCAGAGGTTCTAGCTTTATTGGCGTCACATTCTCGACATTTTTGATTTCGACATCAAACGATGGATGAACAGATTTTCGGAATCACTCAAACTAAGCCTAGTAAGAAAATAAAAACACGTAGTCTTTTAAACACGAACACAAATGACAAACATCTCATTTGTTTTACCAATTTTAGGTTGAATGAGACAAAATCTGGCCCCAGTTTGATTTTTTTTCACGGCCAGCAGAACGTGACTCGAGTCAAAGTTTTTTTACAGATACAAACCCGGATAGTACTATACAACCATGAATATCAGGTCCGTTTGCCCGATTACGCATACTTTTCACCCTGTGTTCAATATGAATGACGATGCAGCGCATAAATCATATAAAAGACTTGCTTTCTTCCCACAGCAACCCATCGTCTTTGCTTGAAACAGTTTCGTCCTTCAATATATTCCGAGTGTTCGAAGTTGTAGCAGCTCAACATTCTATTACCAGCTTACTTGTTTCTACATAGTTTGTGCTTTGTCCTGTAGGTATAACTCATACGAAGTACGCTGCATTATTGCCTGGAGATAGTTGTAGCTGGCATTCATCATTAACTCCGAAGCACAATTAGTTAAGTACATTTTTCGTGAAATGTATATTTAAGTAAAACGCGTTAAATAGATCACAATTCGAAAACGGAGAAGGATAAAGTACACATATGCGGACATTTCTCGTGTCTGTTCCATTTCCATCTAGTGTGTGGGGGATGTCGCAGTTTATTCTTTCGATACTGTTCTCATTCCGCTCTCGTTTTTGGATTATACACCCACAAAGGCACGCCAGGTTGCGTTCGAACTATTCAGCTACATGTAGACCCGGACTTTATGAGCAGACGTATTTCAAGAGAACTGAGAGCTGCAAAACACTGTTTGATTCTGTTTCACACGCTGCATAACTCTTTTCTTCTCTCAAAGAGTCCGAACTTACAGGATGAAGCTTATCGTTGTTCTGTTGCTCGCTGTGGTCAGTGTTTCCGCTCAGTCAGGTTAGTGGGAACGCAGAATTAACGTCAAACTAGCTACATTAACCTTCATTCGCATGAGAAAAATGTCTATAGAGGTCATTTGAGAATTTTACGAATGTCGGTGTGAAACGAGAGCAGTGCTGTACTGACATATCATACTGTATAGCTCCAATCATTCCCACTGAGACCTCGGCAACTTGCCAATAAACGTTCCGGCCGGTTTTTCATCATGTTAGCATTTTACCAAATACCAAAAGTTTTTTTGAGCTGCAGGTAGTCTTTGCTACAGTATGTGGTTTGAAAATTCTTCTCATGAAACCTGTTATTTTCATGAATTAATTACATTCGAAGTTTCATTGGCCCGCTGCCAAAGTCTCAGTGAGAATGGCGAGAACTATAACTGAGAATCGGTCAGCCCTTATATATTATTGCCAGGGCTGCACAGTTTCCTCGAAAAGTTGCTTCAATCGATCTCGACGACTCCAACACCCACCACTACCACCACCGCCCCTCCATCATTAATGCAGCAACGACAGCAAGCACTGCAAGGATTTTTAACGATGAGTAAAGTGAGAAAAACTGTTTAAAGCATCGCGACTATAGTTCACATGAACGAACGAAGAGAAAAATCGGTTGGAATAGTATAATGTATGTCCATTCAAAAACAAAACAATCACGAACCGATACGATTGAGAATGGAATCGATTGGTCGTGCTGGACGTAGTAGGAAAGTATATTTGTTGTTCGGTTTTCACTTGGAGACTCTGTAAAAAAAATTCTGAAAATTCCTGATAGAGCGGCTGAATGTGGATGGTTCTATCGTCCTCATTGAGACAAAAACGGCAGATATCTTCTTACTTCCTAACTGGGGTTTCCCAATATAGACTTCCATTTTTTAAAACATTCTCGCGGACTCCTTGGGCTAACATTTATTAAAATTGTCCACTTTTCCGGCAATATCAACGTGATAGTAGTGGTTTTAAAGTTTTCTGAGTGGAAACGGAAGATACCGGTTCGAGAACAATCCCTGACGTCCGAGAACCCAGCGAGCTACAGCTAACATTTCGTAACGATTCCAAGTGAACTTGAATCAATCTTGAACCTCATACGACCAGAGTCTCGTCGAGATCCCTGACCTCTAGTACTGATCCCGCGTCCGATCTCCGTACCGACATATAATGGCTTAAAGGAAACAGTGAGCATAAGTTTCAAAGTGAATTAAATAGTGGGAGATCTTGTTTTTTTCAACTATTGCAATTCTGTGTTAACCACAATTCTAGATTTTGAATTGACAATGACAAAAGGATTAGACAAACTCTCTTTAGATCAAACTTATGAGAAAGTGAGCTATATTCAGATGCTGTTCGCTGAAACTCAAAGGACGACGACTCTACCGCCCCCGCCCTCGACGCCCGCCACTCCGCCCGCTTACACAGAATCGCCCTACGGTCACCACAAGCTCACGGCCGAAGACCGTCAACTTCTCTTCAATGCTGGAGAATTCATCATCAAGAAGAAAGGAAGCGACTGTCAGGTGAGCGTTACATTCTTTTTTTGTGTCGAGTGTAATCAAAGAGTTTGTTTTACTGAGAGTTCACGTTGTTATTTTATTTTCGGTCGACTTACGCAATTTAACTCAAAAACGCCTACAAGTTCACATTTTCATATCAGGCACCAAGCTCCTCGTCGTTCTAGCTCCACTCATGATTTCTCTTCTATTCGTTCACCTGTTTTCAGTATATCGCAATGAGAACTGGCAAGAAGTTGCTGTCCATTGCCTGCTGATTTCATCCCTTCACCCCATTCGACAATCCCATGTCTCAGCAATCCTTATTTGAACTCACAGTTTCTGTTGAGCTTCGAGTGTTGTGTTTTCAAAAATGAATAGTATTCCAATTGCCTTCTGTTCAACGCGAATTTTTGGAACACATGAAGTCTAAAAACTGAGAAACTGTTTGAACATACTCCACCGGACACCGTCGCAAAGTGTCATTGGAAAGGTGAGCTGAACTATCTGGGCACCACCTGACCCATGTTGTCATCACCCACAATATGCAATACATAGACACTCGGCCACTGTGTGACCATAATATATAGTTTGTTTCACCCACTTATAACCCTCTACAGTAATATGCTCGAACTTCCAAGTCAAAGTTTGGTATGCTGGCGTTTTTGAATTTTCACCACATTTTGGTAGTATGTTCTTCACCCTTAATTCTACAAACTCCGGATGTTTGAAACCAAAATAATCAGTTTATCATTATAAAACAGCCTGCCGAATATTGGACTGATTACTGTAAAAGGACACCGTTTGGTGAAACAGAGTATAATCCGGTTGAGCTCACCATTTATCACTTTGCTACGGTATCTGAACTCTAAGTTTGAACATTTGAAAACCGTTCGTTCCGCGTTCTTGTTTATTAGTTTTTCAATTAGCTCCTTTTACTGGCATATAGCGTTTACTGGAAATGGCAGAATAAAACATGTACATTTTGTGTTTAAATGGAAAGAAAGCGCGATCATGCTTAGTTTTACACAACCTTTTCTCAATTGTAGAATAAGATTCATATTGTTACAAATGTGAGAGTTCATTTGAAAGCCAACCAATATGGTGTATCTCCGCTGTGTTTGTAGTTTAATCATGTTGTTTTCCGGGTGAAATTCTAATTTTGGCGTGTATCGAGATCAAACTACAGCAAAGATCCCCCGCCCTAAATGCAAGTAAATATTTTTTATCATTAGAAATAGAAACGACATATGGCTGAACTATTTATAGGATATCAATTGTATCTATTCGAAGTTATACCAAACAACAGGTCTGAAATACAGCACTGAATGACTCTGTGCTCGTAGAAGTACTCGCTATAACTTGTCTATGTTCGTGTTCGCCGTTTCTTCTGTGTTTTCATACACTTGTAGTTGGAGAATGAATGACATTAAGCGTACTTTCACCATGCAACCTAAACATGCCATATCCCATATAGAAAAGTGCCGGTTGCTTCTTCGTTCCATGAAATCTTCTAGTCACTAGTAGGGAGATATTAGTTGTGCAAAGCAGAAAGCTCTGCTAAATCCCCAGGCCATATTCGTATTATGAACAGTCTACTCTTAGTCTACTGGTTAGCTCTATCGATTGGCGCTCGAGCGAGTCGAGTTCGGTGCCAGGCTGCGTACGCCCCTTTTGGGTGCATACGCACCCAGTTCTCAAAAGCAGCCGAGGACATTGGCCGCTATTTCTGCTTAAGCATTTACTTGTTTCTCCCCCTCATATCTAATATCTCGTTCAGCTGGTCATAGTATAGTTTATGCGTTCGTGGACTCAAACAGTATGCATGTGAAAGAAATCATGTACAAGTTATTGGAAACTTCACTGATTTCCATCTGGTTCATTTTATTTTCAGAACAGGTCGCGTCAAGCTATGTCAATGTGTTCAATAGAACACAGTCAGTAGAAAGTATTAATTCACAGATTTCTGTAACGAACTATATCCTTCACAAACATAGTAAATCTTTATAAACCAACTAAATGTTAACTCCAATCAGAGTTAATTTATGCTAAATGTCATCATTCTCTTCCGTCGATATATGTATGGTATTGCCCACTGTATCTCTCTAGCAATCGGGATAAAAGTTGGAAAGGGACAATATAGTACTGCTATGCTATTTAATATACGTTAGGCAAATACTCTCTTCGAATGATTTCGAAACAAGAGTACTGTTTGCGTTTGCTCTCCCATCATTCAACTAGCTTCAATTTGTTCAGGTTAGGCGAAATATTCGATTGACACTTTTTACCTGCTGTTCAAAGTTGTTGATTTACGAAGAAAATGCGCCTGCGAACAAAGATCACCTAATAGCATTGCTCTCGCGTGCTGATTTAGAGAGATGTCAGCACCTCTCTCTATGTCTGTGCTCTCCTTTAATAATACTCTCTCGCCAGTTCGGCTCTAGGCTGAGCACAGCTACCATAACCTACTGATCGTACGCTGCGCCACTTCCAACCTTTATATTACTCTTTCTGCCAAGCCACATTGCAATATAGGATATATCACCAATGTCAATTTTCGCTCTCCCTCACTCTTTTGAAGGTTCCTTCTGTCTCCATCTCTTAGCCTCTTTCTATCTCGCAGCTTTCTAGTTTGACCATCTTAGGAAGATGGCTGCTCGCAATAAGAAGACCTCGACTGGCCGTGGTCGTGGAAGACCGGCTAAAAAGGCGACAAAGGTGGATTCGGAAGCTGTTGCAGAGAATGAGATAAAGGTATGGTTGTCGTCATTCCAACGTAGCCTTCTACAGTATGCACCCCAACTTTTGATTGACTGCAATTGGGGTTATATAATAATTTCATGGTTTTGTGTTGTGTGAGAAGCAAAGCAGACAAAAATCGCACTTTTACACATCCAAAATTGGATAGAAAGTTTTGATTTTACACTGAACGAACGTGTCCAGCCGAATAAGACAAGACAAGCGTAGTACCTACTCTTGTTCGTCATATGTTCGACAATCGAGAGCTTTCTACAATACACCGTCAAGCGTCAAGGGCTCCTTTTGTAATGATTACCTCAATTTTTTGATAAGTTCATTTCCAAGGTTTTTAGTAGTGGAGAAATTTTTTAAGAAGCTCCAAAAACCCTAGCATATCAAACTTTGACCTGAAAGTTTGAGCGTGGGGCATCATGTGAACTATACTTTCTCCTTCTCAGATAGAAAAAACGATCGAAAAGCCAGCGACAAAGAAGAGAGGAAGACCCGCTGGTAATAAAGGAAAGGCTGCCAAGACAAACAAAGGGTAGGTATCTTCACCCTTCTTATGTGCAGTCCAACTGTCTCAGGGAACGTCCTTGTCTATTGTGAGCTTCGAAAGGTTTCTGTCCGATGCTCCAATATAACACTCTCTCTCTCTTTCTTTTCTAAACTAACCATCAACACTATTTTGGGCAATTCAATTGGTGTACCAAACAAGTTACCGTATCAACATTTCTGACAAGCTATTTACACCCAGTGTTTCAAGTAATCCGCGTGTGCGTTTAATTTATATATAATATTGAACATTTTAGTTCAAAAAAAGCCAAGAAGGTAGAGACAAGCGACGAAGAGTCTGTACACAGTGACTTCGAGGAAGAAAAGGTAGGTGAACACTGCAATACGATTTGTTCTGCTTCAAAAACGTATTCTTTCGAATTTCTGAGCAGAAAGATGAGAAGATTTGGGTATAGAATATATGCATAAACGAGGTCAATGGAGAACATTTTGCTTAAAACACGTATATCTGATCATTTACCCTTTTAAGGAGACCGAATCTTCCCCAACTGAAGACAAAAATGTGGAAAATGAGGAATGAAGGCAACCAATCTCCACATCTGTTGATTATGATATTATTGTTCAGTCTTCGGTAAATGATGATCTCTAATTAAATATTTCGTGAACGTCTGTGTAATTAAGTATTATAATAAAAAATGAATTCAAATGATTTTATTTTGTCCATTTGCTCAGAAAATAACAAAAAAATAACAATATGTATCACTAAAACTACGAGAGTAATGAAGAGGATGAGCGAAGAAAATTGAGAAGCAAACATATAAGGTTACCCGCAGAAGTGGGGGGCAGAGAGGGCCTCTGCACATCGACGACAGTGCTGCTGGTTGGCATCGAGGCGAGTCATCTTTCGACATCGTTCACAGTGTTTGCCGACACTTTCCACCAACGCCAGCTGGTCCTCCTCCGAATCTCCATCTGCACAGCGTACCATCGACACTCCAAGCAGTTCGCACAGCTCACCATTCACGCAACACTCCCCAAGCTGTCCTATCGCGCCAAGTAGCTGCCGACTCCGAGGGGATAGCACCAGATCAACACCCTGCAAAATTCAGTTATCACTGCACATACATACTAAACTATCTTAGCTAACTTTGCAAAATTAATTTGCCCCGCCTCACCATTTTTTGGAGTTCTGCCTTTGGACCTGCTTTCTCTGCGATGATGCGCCGTAATTTGAAAATACACGCCATTAAATCATCTAGACGAGGGTCGAAGGCTAAGTTCAGCGAAGATTCATCGCAGGGTATCGATACTCGCAGAATCTGAAGTCAACATTATTGCAAATAGGATTCTTTCAACGATGCTTTATCAACTAAAGTTTTCCGAAAAACCTTGTTGTACCAGTTAAAAACTACCGTAATCACCGAATGGAGGCTAAATCAGAAATAATTTAAAAAAATTTTAAGCAGCGAAAACAATTGTTTCCACGCACCTTTTTCTCATCACAAAACGGTTGATGCTGACGAAACTCAGCTGCTAAATGTGGTAGAATAGGAGAGATCGAGTGAGCTAACAGGGTGCCTACCCTGAAACAACTCCAATAGAAACCAACTGCAAACAAGCTTCAACTGGCCATTAAGACCAGACTTCAATTTCAACACATCTTCGCTCAGAAAAGCTGATAATAAAAAGTTGCGAACAAACAAAGAGGTGAAGTAAATTCATCAAAACGTTCCAATACGTTGTAAGTATAAGCTTGCACAATCGTCCATCACAAAATCAACATTTTTAAAAATTTTAACGACCACGCGTTTTGACTATTGGCCACGAACCTGTGAAGAGTGAATTGCGCGGCGATATGATCATTTGAATTCAGAGATGCGCAGTAGAGACGATCGCGTACGAAATTCTGAAATAACAAGTGAGGAAGATTCACGACATTACCGTGAGCACACTTAAATTCTTCAATTGATTTCCTATTAGAGAGAGGGCGTAGATAGAAGAGACAGACTATGATCATACATTGAGAGCATTATGATGCACATGCCTGGAACATACCACATATTGAGTGCTCAGAACACCTTGCGTGAACTGGAACAATTCGTTGGCGACAGTTCTGAATCGAAAGCTCTCATAGTTGACGCGACATCGGCTTGCAAAATTAAAAGTTTGACGGAGGACGAACTGAAATCAAACAACAATGTTCACAACATGTTTTGAAAAATCGAATCTCCTTTCGTAATTTTTTATTATATCATTAACTATTTTGAGAACAACCACGTATTGTTAGAAATCGTAACATCACTTTTGCTGCGATATCACGTCTTTTGAATTTATGAGTTCATCTATGAGTGCACGCGTTTATCACACCGAAGCTGACCTGATCAAGAACTGGCAATTTAGTGGGAACCGCTCCATTGTATCCATCGCATCCACCCAATAGAAAACGGAACGAATTTCGTAAAGAAATTATCTGTAACACGGAGATGACAGAGAAATATACTATCATTTAAAACAGTCTTCTACTCACACACTAGAACTTTACATTCTTTTGTAATTATATGCATTTTGCTTGGAAACAACCATCAGCCCCTCACACATACGAAGACAATATAACAGGATCTGCATCTCCTTTGTACCTTTTTCTCGACATCTTCCAAGACTTTGTTCCCAATCCGAGACTCGCCAGCACTCTCTGCTCCACAGAGTGCCACCCACAGTCGCAGACCATCCGCCCCCAGTGCCTTCTGACGAAGAGACCCATCCGTTATCTGCAATGCCGATAAGACAATCCCTACAGACTGATAGACACGCTCAAATATACAGCAACTCAAGACGTTCCTTCATATAAAAGTTGGTATTACAGAGAATGAACGAAAAACTATTATTAATCATGCTTGACAGAAAAGGAAAATTACTACTTGCCTTCCATTCAAACTAACCATCTCTGGATCCACAACGTTCCCTACCGACTTCGACATCTTCTTGTTATGTTCATCCACGCAGAATCCGTGCACTAGCACACGTTTATAGGGTGGACGGTCCTGCAATAATTTTATAAATGAATTCGAAAGATCACCGATTTGTCGGCAAAGAAAACATTTCATTTTTCCTTCACTAGCACAATCGAGACCGTACCTTCATAGAGACAGCTGTGAGCAAGAGAGATTGGAACCAGCCGCGGAACTGGTCTACGCCCTCTAGAACCACATCAACTGCTTCCTGTAACAGTACTGGGTCGTACAATAGTGAACCGCTTCAAGTACGCAAGATACAGTCAAATTCGGAGTGAAAATTCAACAATTTCACTCCCCGGCGATTGAATAAATAACTTATGTGATTGCGATTTCTCTCTTCAATTTCCAATTACGTAATGTTTCGTTTCACAGGCGCGCATCTGTCACAGTACATGCGTATTGTGAAAATCTACTACACTGAAAAGTACGTTCACGTCAAGTTGGAGGTTTATTTTGGCGTATTTAGTATATATTATTCATAGTTATAACAGCCTCATGAGCGTCTTTCTTGTCCTCTCAGGCCTTTTACCTTTCGTGAGCTGCCTTACAGAATCTCTCAGAAAGATAGTCAACAAAGTAACGAACAGCGGGATTACAGCTGTCGTAGTCCTTTCGGGCACAGTGCCAAGCCATTCCACTGTCCATCCATACATCCATAATATCATTTCCCTTCGAATATTGATCGGAAGGGCTGTCACTGGCGATCGATAGCGAGCTACGAACCTAGAGTGAAATGAATGAAAGAAAATACCATACAGGAAGCAAACTGCTATCACAACTCACCTCAAACAACAACACAATACATAGTCAAACACCATTCATCCTTCTACCACCTCTACCTATCCAGAAACAAAATCAGTGTACTTTCTGCGTGCTTCGATTTCAAGGCATCCTTCGTTCAGGCTATATACAATAGTATTCATTTCATCTAACCTCTGGTGTGAGCAGGTCATCTACAGAGCAGTTCCACCACACATCACAGCCGTTTTCGTCAATCAGTGCAGCAACTCGTTCAGCTAGTTGCAGAGATGTATGAGCGGTTCCTATAAATAAAAACTGGTTGAAATCAGGAAATAGATGCACTACGTACAACAGACTTTTGTACACGTCATTTAAACTCAACTATTATTTTTTACACGCACTCTGATCAAAATAAACAACCGTGTAACCCAATAACTAACCATTTGTCTTGTCTATAATGGCTGGAATAGGTGTTCCCCATACCCGCTGCCGCGAAATACACCAAGAAGGACGAGTTGTGATGAGGCTCGAGAGAGATGTTGACAGATCTGCGATGAAAATTTACCTTTATTCAGACAACGATTAGGTGGGGAAAGATAAAAAGTGAAAGAAACCAAGAAAGGTACTAAAGCAAATAAATTGAGAAGCTCGATATGCAAAAGATGAACTGGTTTGCGTGTTTGTGATCTATTCTCTTTTTTCTGAGTGAAAACTATCAACTTTTCCCCCTTGTCTACTTGACGAACAAGTCAATTGGTAATGCTCTTATAATTCAAACACCGAGAGCCATATATTATATTATAATTATGCATTTTATCAAGAGAGGATTGTAATTGTACAGAAATTATTCCAATAAGCAAGATAATAGTATGAAAAACATCATCTTTCATCCAAACATCACGTACCCGAATCTCCACCACCGATCTTAATATTGCGTATAGACTGTGCTGCCTTCAACCCAACTCTGGACACATCAACAAACCACTGCGCACTACTGCGAATGATAACAGGCTGCAAAAAAGAGCATGCGCAACAGCAGAATGAAATGAAGACAAGTTCACAGGAACACTACTCACTCAATAAGACTATTACTGATAATGTTAAAAGAGCAGTCTGCTGAAAGGCAAAAAAGTTAGAATCCTACCTTTTTGGTCCTCCAGTCATAGGGATAAGAGTGAACATATTTTTCAAGATGAACAATATCTTTCTTCAGAATGCTGGAAATAGATGAATCGGATATTACTCTCTGATGACATACAAAATCCCACCAGCTCACCTACTTCTCGGTTCATCCTCGAAAGCACTTACCGTAAAACTGCTCGTTGTCCCTCCCCCAGAACATCCTTTCCCTCCAATTCATGACCCATCTGACGTACATATCGACCATCATCATCCACGAAACTCTCAATCTTTTCTCCTCTCGCCAACCCGAGCTAAAGTAACAAAAATAAGACAAGTAGGAAGTACATATATGATTACAACTTTCTTATGGCGTGTACTACCTACTGATTGTTTAGAAGGAAATAGTTATGAACAAACTGTCACCGCAAATACAGCCTACCGTATAATCATTGAATCCATGCGAATAGCTGGTATGAACCAGTCCGGTTCCCATTCCCATCGTCACATAATCAGCCGAGACAATAGGTAATGCCAACTCATTGTACCTGAAAGAAGTGTCGCTTATTCGTGGAAGCCTGTGTTTTATTTTTAAAGTTCAGTGGGTGAAATACAAAATAGACTCTGATCTGGAAAAAATGCATAACTGGGACAGGGGGCATGATCCTTTTAAAAAGTCAGCTTGGCTCTTCAGGCAGAAACATCGAAGAGTGACTGGTGAGAAGAAAGACAAACTAACCAGCAACTTTGATAGTGTTTCCCGACGAGTTGACTTCCCGGTAATTTTGCGGAAATTGTTATAGGTCTCGATATAGATGCTATGATTGAAGGCAATAGATCAGCGGCCACGACATAAAGTTCACGCACCGGATTTCTGCAGTGAACGTGACCGTATGTTATTGGTATCTATAGGGGGTATTTAATTGAAATCTGCTCACAAATTTGTTTCCAGCAGGTCGAGTCAGTATTGAGAACAAGTGAGGCTATTTGTGAATCGAGCTATAGTTATCAAGAACTAGAGCTTTAGGAAAACAGAATATAACAATGCTGGGTTACTGGGACTGATACACCTACGAACAAGTTTTACAATAATAGAGCAGCAAATCTACGAAATTGGTATGCACACGTTGACGACAACGACCTCATGAAAACCACCTAAACCCTATCTCACCTGAGTTCGTCATCAAACTGAGCAACAACGTAATCATTGGAAGAAGAAACCGCGATGGCGTCATTAAGAGGAAGAGTCCAAGGAGTAGATGTCCACGTCTAAAAAAGTTACAGTTGAAAAAACGAGAAAGATTAAGTGGGGAAGGGCAGTATGAGAAGTGGAAATCTGCTAGAATTACTGACCAGCAGATAAACAACAGATCTTTTCGATTCCGGAGCGGCTCCTAAACCAAGATCATCAGACGAAATATCGATTGCCTGGAAATTAAATTCTGAAAATTCAAAACACAGACTCACAGACATACACCGCCAAGGGCCTCTTATTCCTTTAAAATTTTCGCGATCCCTCCGTGTTTTTTCGTGTCGCTACCCCCCAAAACGGCGACATTCAACTAATTTCCGTACGATTATAGGTTATTTTGTATGAAAATCGTTAGTTAACAGCTCGCGACCCCTACTTTTCACAAGGATTTGTTCGCGACTCCCCCTTTTATGAGGGGCCTTGGCGGTGTGTGTTCACAGAGCAATCCATAAAAGCAAGCAATCGAATATTTTGGCTTATGGGAACACTAGAAATGCAAAGTCCATGCTAAACATTCATGATATGTAGTTCGTTCAATCACCTTGAATCGAAAGTAAGCAGCCGTGCTCTTGTGCTTGTCATTGTATTCAAGCTCAGATTCAGCAAGAGCGGTTCTCGAACTAGGAGACCTGAAGAAAATAAAAATTAGCAGACAGAAATAGGGAACTATTCACTTTCACCCCCACGGAAGAACGATGGCACTACCACGCGGGAGGTGAAGTTAAATGAGGGGGGGGGGGGGGTTATAAAAGAAGGGTGGGGGCGAATCTACAATTTCCTCCAGATATAAGTACAATCAGTAACTTACAAGTGTAGAGGTGTTCACGCCCTTCACATTCCGTACTGATAATGATCATATTCTCGAAAGGCCCTTTTTTAACTTTAAATGAAAGGTAACTCTGAAATGAACGAACCAGTAGACAGGCTTGAACGTTCTATAGACAAGTTTTTGCTCGATCATCTTGCCAAATAAGCGTAATTGTTCAGCGACATAGCCATCATTCATCGTCAAGTACGGATTGTCCCAATCGGCGGAGACTCCCCAACGCCTATGAAAATAATGATTGAAAAGACAAGTAATTTGAAACGCTGAAACGTAATATTCACTGATACTGGGTGAAAATGACAAGATTGAAAAAAACATACTTGAAAGCATTCATTTGTTTCGCCTTCGCCTCCTGGGCCACCTCCCGTGATAAAGCACGAATTTCGACTGGTGATTTATTCTGGAATAACAAGTTGAAACAAAAGGAAAGAGCGAAACTGGCCTATCGAATTAGCTTAATCGAAAACAGATAACTTTCGGCAGAACTTATTTTATTGTGGTAAAAATGACATATTATATTACTAAACACAAACCTTCACATTTTTGGTAATTTTCAATTCAATGGGCAGACCGTGACAGTCCCATCCTGGACGAAAACAGACACTAAAATAAAAGATAGGATGAATATATTCAATTTCAAAATATTATAAGTCTGCAATGAAGAAACTAACTTGTATCCGAGAAGAACACGACTTTTGACAATGAAATCTTTCAGTATCTTATTAATAGCATGTCCAGTATGAGCAACTCCATTCGCATATGGAGGTCCATCTAGTATCTCGAACCTGGAACACATTGTTCACAAATGATAGGGAACGTAAACGATTTAGATATTTTATTCATATCATAGTATATGCATTGCATAAGAAACGTCATCGCAGATGACACTCTTGACTTACCTATTTTTCTGATTGACCTGCCTCTGCCAATTGTACAGATCGTTGATACCACCTTCAGCTGCCAACAATTGATCTAAGCGAGATCTTTCCGTAGATTTCACATGATTTACGAACGACGTCTAAAAGACCGAATATGTATTGTGACATCGAAGATGAAGAAATTTACAAAACTACCAACCTTGGGTAAGAAGACGGTTTTCTTCTTTTTAGGTTTCTCGATGGAAGTATTAATGCTGAGATGGCGACGCAACAGGGGCACACTGAAAAAACAAACAAAATGGTTTCACGGTAAAATGGGAGGAGAGCTAGTCCACAACAAATCCGGAGAACACAGCTAAACAGCTAGAACAATTCAAAGAAAGGGCTCCTTTCTTCTCTTAGCTTACGAACATATACGTATTTCGTATGTAAACGTAACTTATTTGGAAAACCTGTGAAGAAAACCACACCGTACTGCTGTTATCTGGCGAGATGGTTAACAAAAAAAACAATCACCCCAAGATAGTTTTCGAGGTGTGAGATCCCAGCTGCAATTTGATCAACAGAGAGACCATCGAATCCTGAAATGACAATCCCGTTACCATCTATCAATGTTTCATATTTACCTTCTCGTATCTCATGTGAATAAATGGAGGCCAATTACACATGCACCCGAGTTGCATGCAACCAAAATGCAACCCGGTTGCATGTGTACAAAATAGTTGGTTGCTTTCCAAATGCAACCGGGTTGCTTTCGGTTGCTTTTCAAATGCAACCAAAAGCAACCAAATTGCATAAAAACCGGAAAATGTCCAAAAATGGAGTGTTTGGTTGCATTTGAAAAGCAACCAAAAGCAACCCGGTTGCATTTGGAAAGCAACCGAACTGTCTTTACACATGCAACCCGGTTGCATTTTGGTTGCATACAACCTGGTTGCATGTGTAAACCGCCATAAATGGATAGGTACATTGTTTTCATAAGCGAAGATAATACACATTCCGCTGAACCATTAAAGTACTTCTAGCTTTAAAACAACTCCATTAGAATATATATATATATATATATATATATATATATATATATGAGCTTCTGAAATGAAATTAGCATGGGATCAAACGGGGTCAGCTGTCGTTCTAACCTCAGGGCACGAAGCACAACCTTACTAATTTGAAACAATTGAGCCAACATTATATTACTCCGCAAATTCCAGCAAACACCACAAATACAATAGACTAAATAGAAACTATTGAAGTAGGCATTATCATGAATGTCGTTGCACGTAATACTCAATGTAGTTTGATCTCTGTTGCAGCACATACCAAGAGATACTACCAGTCTTCTTCTTCGTTTGCTGGCAGCCAATGAAATAACCAAACGGTGAATGAAGAGATCCGCGTTGGACTGAAAAACTATTAATGCTTTTCGGGTCAATTCGCTTGGTATTTATACATTTTCGGCCAATTACACAAGCAACCGGGTTGCATGCAACCAAAATGCAACCAGGTTGCATGTGTAAAGACAGTTTGGTTGCTTTCCAAATGCAACCGGGTTGCTTTTGGTTGCTTTCCAAATGCAACCAAAAGCAACCAAATTGCAGTGAAAACAGGAAAATGTCCAAAAATTGAGTGTTTGGTTGCATTTGAAAAGCAACCAAAAGCAACCCGGTTGCATTTGGGAAGCAACCGAACTGTCTTTACACATGCAACCCGGTTGCATTTTGGTTGCATGCAACCTGGTTGCATGTGTAAACCGCCTACATTTTCATGAGAATTCAGAGTCGTATAATCATGAATGTCACCTATTTACCTCCTAGTTCGAGGTACGTAATAAATAGTTGTTAGACTATGTAGAAAAGTGTACAAACAGAAAGGCCACTTCTCGCCTGTCAGAATATCGCGTGTTCCCAACCGGGTATATAATACTACCCATCACTTCTGTGGGTTGTCGATGAGGGCAGCTACAGAAGTGATACATACTCTCATCAGTATTACAACTAGTTCCGATGAACGAAAACTAACATCGTCCGATCCTAGTAGTAGTCTAGTTTCGTATTCCACTCTGCTCTGATTTGTCAGAGCTTCAGCCACGATAGGCTCTGGGAAGAGTACTTCCACCACCTGCCCGATACGACCCAAACTAGAGAACACCTACAAAAATAGCACTTGTTTTAGATTAAACAATTGGATGAAAATCTTGTTGAGTTTTTGGCTTAAATACATCCTTATAAGATGGAACACTTGTTCATAAAGTTCATAAACCTCCATTCACACTCCGGTAAATAGTGTAAATATAAGTGCTTTGGCGAAACCGACGCTAACGTTGCTTTTGTAAAAAAAAAAAAGGAGCTGGATACAGCCAGACTTCCATAACCCTATCCGCCGCTATTAAGAATGGAACATTTTGATGAATTTTCAGCTAGTTTCCGTGACATTAAAGAACGACCCGTTACATCATTTCCAATAGACAACAATTTCCCAAATCCAAATGCAGCCAAGACGTGTTTTTGAAAGGAAACGTAGCTCTATCCAAAGCTTACGAGCTGACTCACAATAAGATCAAGATTATCGTGCTGTGTAATAGAGAAGTGATGTTCCTGGCTTTCGAAAACAAATGAGAGATCGTGAAAATTAGGTTTAGGCATATACCTAAAAAGAATAAACCGTATTATGTCGAGATGACAGTTGATAGTATATCAAGCATTTCCTATTAAGGATTAGCCCAGCTACAACCCTGCTACAATTGTTTTAAACCGTTACATAAAACTCAAGGTAGTTATGGCAATCCACAAAGAAGAAGAGATATGATAATAACAAGTTTTACTCATAACAATGAACAACATTCAACATAACTAACTAGCACAAGTGATAACTATCCTGACACAATGAAAAACAATATAAAGTTGTTATAAAAAGAGAGGAACAGCTTAGTCGTCGAAGTCAAACGTCTTAGGAGCACTGACGGGTAACAGACGTTGGTCCCGCTGACGCTCCAAAGCCTCACTGAAAATTAAAACATGTTCTACACATCATTGACAACTGCTAACCTTTAAAATCGGAATAAACATGACGAAGTCCACACATTACTTCATGATGTTCCTGCCTTTCAAAAACAAATGAGAGATTTGTAATGAGAAATCGTTAAAATTAGGTTTAGGCATATACCTAAAAAGAATAAACCGACTGCTCAGTCTTACACTCGCTCTGACACGCTCTTTGAGCTAGCTGCATGCTTCCAGCTAGCTCAGAGAGCGTGTCAGAGCGAGTGTAAGACTGAGCAGTTGCTCTTCCCAGGTACAAGAACGGTACGTCCCATGTCCTGGTACTGCCCGGGACGGTACCAAGAATTACGGTAGAAATGAAGCATATTTGCGTATTTTGTCATCATTTATGCAAATCGGCGCTATTTCTCCCGCAATACTTGGTACCGTCCCGGGACATGGGACGTCCCATTCTAGTACCTGGGACGAGCCGTCGCTTGAGGAAGCTCCCAAACGCACAACATCAGCATTCCAAAACACTCACCGTCTTGCTTTCCCCTCTGCTGGTGATAGAAAACGACCCTCGCCAGTTTGCTCGTTAACAGTCCATAACATCATGTCATTTAATGTATAACCAACAGCTTTCCACCCAGCGAAGAAAAGAACAAAAGAAATGAGAAGACGACGACGAGACCACTTAAAACATAAGTTACATTGCTAAATTATGACGAGGATAAGCGAACATGATCATTATAGCCAAACACGATATTCCAGAAATGTATTTTCCAAATGATTGAAACAAAGAGTGACGTTGTTGATTGCTTCATTGAACCACCTGTTTTTCATTGAAAGTATTTCGAACAACCCCAATTTTACCGATAGTTGCAATCACTGGTAAAAACCTCCGTCCACATACCCACCCACTTTTATGGTTTGGATTCCGTAATGAAATATCTATTTTTTCATGAATGTTTGTGGACAACAGAATCGTCCCACTTATGCCATGATTTATAAACTGAACTCTAGGAAAGGACTGTTGCTTCAAAAATCTACCTGTTGATAAGTAAGTGCAGATCGGGGTGTGAGAGATCGTAGTTTCTGACGAAACAGTCTTCGCCACTCCCAATACAGCATGTTGAAAACGAAATGGAAATAAAACAGCCCAGCAGAACTATTCAGGACTGTAAAATATGAACATCAGGAAAATAAAGTTGATTCAATTAGATCAATACACGCATATCGCGTAATGGAGTGCAAAGCATTATCACTCACGTTCTAACTTACTCATACAATCAAGATCATGTGACCCACCTTAATAAACTTGTTTAGCTTGCTGAGTTGGCAGCAGTCCAAAGCGTTTCTTGATGATGACTCGGTACTTGCTGTTTTTGTCCTCAGGGGAGAAGCGAGCAGGATGAGCCGACTGTGTTTCAACGCCCGAAGGAGAAGTTTTCTGAAGAAAAAACTGTAAATAACTGAACATCGCGAAGTTCAATGACTAAATTACACGGTCAACATTCGATCACTGAGAGTGTGCGCGCTAGCTCTTTTCGCAATTCTACGTTGACGGACAAGAAACCTATTTTCGTTTCAAGTAGGACGATTATGTAGACCAATCCCGAGACATAGGTCCTTTAAACTGCAATTGAAAAATGCAGTTTAAAGCACTGAACCGTTGCGATTGGACCACACAATCGGTAAATCTTAGAGTAAATGCTCATTTTAAGAGCATTGAACGCATACATTAGCTCTAATAGAAGTAACTTTTCTATTGTAATTGTCTATGAAGAATAGAATTTGATGATGCCCCTCCCAGTCTTGTTGTCACAGTTATCGGAGCTGATGTCGCCTGGTATTTCATAACAATTCAAAGCCGGCCTCGCCAATCCTGGAAGAGTTTTGAGATTATGACGCACCTTCAAAGTGTACACACGTCGGTTGTTTTCGTCCAGATAGAATTTCAGATACATCTCATATGATTGAATCGAAGTTCTGAAAAAATTCGACAATGCGTACAAGCAATTTCCATTAAACAGAGAATGGTACCTCAACCAAACATATACAGGTATATTATGGTATATTACTACCAATAAAAGCGACCACATAGACCAAAATATACATTTCAACTATGAAAAATGAAAACAAAATCAATGGAATGGAAACGAGTAAATAAAAACGAGTATGAGGCCTATAATCACAGTAGGTAAAAGATGGCTAATCAGATCCCAGAATGAGATTGTCGTATTGTACATGAACTAAGTATGGTGAGCATGTAAAACGGGTTATAATCGGCGAGCAAAATCCCCGACCAATATTGCACAATATAAACATCAGCGTGGCCTCAGAATAAATATGAATATATAAACACGCGTTGTAACGCTAATGACTAGAAATTCAATAGAAGGCACCAACAGCAACAACTATGAAGCGTTTCACGATTATGACTTGAGCACAACAGCTTCAAATTACAATGGACCCATCCCAACCGTGTCGAAAACGTAGTCCCATATTGAAGTCGAAATACCAAAACCTGAATAACACAGAGAGATGAATACAATGTGAGAATAAAGAATAAGTAAAGTTTAAGTTCAGAAATAGCTATCTGACATGCTATGAAAACCGGTTAGAGCATCGATTTACATTGCTTTCATTCTGGCCGGTTACTAGGTCCTTTACTGCTAAATAAAATATTCGCTGTAGATTAAAGGGAATCGATCATATACAACATAATTGAACATGACAAAGATACCTCCAAGAAAAATTCTTACCGGCGTCGAAGTTCTTGAAATGATGATTGTGGTGGTAGACCTTCCTATAATGCATATTTGTCAGCGGTCGGGGCCTGCCGTGATGTAAGTAGTAGTGCACCATATCGTAGCAGACATAACCGAATAACTTGCCACTACCGAATGCACAGAAGATAGCCCTAAAACAATTACTTTTCCTCCATCTACGGTTGATATTGATACTATGTACTTGTAAAATCGATTCACAATAAAGTGACCAAACGGAAGAAATAGGCCGTACACAAATTTATTTTATTTAAAGATATACGTGAGACAAAACGGTGTTATAATGCAAAGTAAAGAATCGGAATAAAAGACACCTGAACTACTATAGTTAAGTCCCCAGTAAATAAATGAATTGGACGTTGAATTATTATAAAAATATACATCTTTTACCTCCCCAGCAGTCACAGACTATTCATAAGGAATCATCATTTTCCTACAAAAAGGATCTCATGTAACCCCGTCAGAACGACGCTGACACATGACACATCCCCTTTTTGGTCCGTTTCTAGAACTTATCACGCTCATTCTCAAAACCGAAACTGTTTGAACGCGATAAAAATTATGCAGGGTGTAATGCCCGAGTTCGAAATTACGCACGTCCAGTACTTTACCTATGATTTTAGCGGAAGCTAATATATCACACGGAAAATAGGTGAGGGGTTGAGGATAGTGTTACCTAACGTATCGGGCGAAAACACCCCTCTACAAAGCATAGATAAATAAAGTTCGTTTCACAAACATTGCTAATTACACACATGCTGTACTTGATGTGAATAATTGCAATGTGCAACTAACCATGGAAGAGTGGATGAATACACGACATAGAAAAAACCAATGATCAGAAGAGCGGGGGTGGGTGGAAATACCAAACGATCGCCATCCATTGGCGTCTTGTGATGTAGGCCTGCAATGCTACTTGTTACTCACAGAGAATATACATATGACCGTTTGTCGCAAGGACAGAGACGGGACGTTCCGTGTCCTGAAACGGTACCGGTGTACTGCTCCAACCACACGCATTCATTTCGGCAGGCAGCCTCACGAAGCGTAATGCGTTGCGATGTAGAGCAGCAGTAGTCTTCGGACATGGGACGTCCCGTTACTGTCCCTGGGACGAGCAACTGCTGAGTAATGTTTGCTCTTAAAAAGGCATCAGATTACTGAAATGATCATGTTCAGAAAAGTTCTCACAAACAAAAGAAAAGCTCTCTATTATTAAGCACTGGGGCACACGCGTCTCCATCGCTTGGGTACTTAGCCTGGGAAGAGAAGATTGACACCAACCAATAACTTACGTTCCCAGGACGATACGCAAAAGGTCGCGTAACTAAGTAACTATATGCTTGCTTTTGCCATGAAGCAATGAAAAAACGTGAAAAACCCACCATGTAGCAGAAAATGTAGAATGAGCTCTTTCGATGAACTTGGATTAGGTTGCCAATGGAAAACCCATCTGTGGAGTGAATACTCCAGAAGTGTCCAAGCCAAAACGCCAAATACAAAGCATACAGCCCAAACAATGGCACCATTCAAAACACCTAAAAGTGAACCACAAATTCCAAATGGAAGAAAATGTAAGAGTTTAAATACAAAACCTGGTTGTCATGGTTAGCCATACAAGGATAATCAGCACTAGCTTCTCTTGAGCACATAAGTCGTGTATAGGTAAGGCACACGTATTGTACAACTGGAAATCACCCTAGTCAAAACTAGGTCGATAAGAACCCGTAGTACAACCACCCCCCCCCCCTCCCACTTTTTGGGGCAATTGTTCACCCTACTCATATACTACAGCTCACACCAGCCGACCTTTTCCCATAATTTGGAAATTTGATCGGGACTCAAAAATTGGGATTTATTTTTTAAAGAAAGGTTCGGCATGTATAATCTGCGCCAAATCTCATGAAAACAATCGAACTCACCCCAATCGTCATACATTGCATTGAATGCCAAAAAACTAAAGAGAGCCACCAGTGGGAGCCAGACCGCCGGAACGACCCACCAAGCAGTTCTTGTGAGAGATTCCAAGAAATCCGAATCAAAAAGTCTACAATACGAACAATTGCAACTTTGGTATTCAGATGAAAAAATACAGGGGTTATGTAATGCTACAACGGATAACTTGTTTTCAAGAACTACGCACTGAGAAAGAACGACTCTAGATGTTCGCCTTTTCTTCGCGTCTTTTGAGCTTTGCTAGGTAGAAGTATAAGGAAAGTTCATACTTCACTCTCTATTCGTTTCTCTCCTCGTATATATTGGTTATCAACGAAGGCAGGCTCGAATAGGGCAAACTTTGCTTCAACAAATAGTTTTCACAAAAAAGCTGAACAAAAATAGTCCGAAGCCAACCTGATTGTACCTTCATACGGCTGGTGGATCCACATCCAATAATCAGCGCCTAATCCTCCTACTCTGCCCAAGACACCGCGTTTCGAATCAAGTGTTGGATCATTCTAAAAAAAAAAACATTCGCATAACACGCAACACAAATATACCTGAAACAGGTGTAAATTAATAAGTAACACGAAAAGTCACTTTTTGCAAATTCTCCACATCGTACTTCATCATCATCTGATAGGCTGCTTCGGAATGTTCATGCTTCACTCCAAGAATGCGTTTCTCTCCTCGCATATATTCGTCTACATCTTCTCCCGCGAGCGCAGTAAGAACCTGTGATAGATAGGTAGACGTATTAAGGGGAAAAACATAGTTTATGTATTCATCATACATGGCAGTACATAGTATTTCAGAGAATGCCCGATCTATGTGCGTAATTTCATTACAATACTAATGTAAAATTTTTACTAAGGAATGGTGAACACTTTGAATGAATCGGGAACTCAAACAGACCATTCTTGAAGTGAATTCAAAAGACGATTGCTAACCTGCGTGGAGAGGAAATAATAAAACTCACTTTTTTGCCACCTGGATGTTTGGCTACAAACTGGGCCACATCAAACATCTTTCCATTGAACTGAAGCAGTAGAGGCTTCACTTCATTTTCCATTCGGGAGTGGCCACTTGCCATTTCTCCGTCAGCCTAAAAACATTAATTTAGTGCTAGGGGAATTAAACTATAGAGGAATTCATAGTTATACTGTGACATATAAATCGAGGATGTTATCAATCGCGATAAACTAGATAGATTACGAATTATAACGGAATCTCGCAAAATACATCTCGCAAAAACAATTCAAGCACATGAGAGCAAAAGGACGACTAAGGTAGCCTGGATATACACAGTGGTAACAGGTATGCCTGTGGTATTATCGATAACTAAAATGATTCAGAAACTTAAATATCTTTTTTAATATTAAAAATTAATAAAACTTTTAACAAATTTTGGCACTCACCAATTTTTCACAATATCCCGATATGCGCCAGTGGAAATGCGTCAGCCTGCACCCAAAGCGCGGCAAAATTCAAACCGAGTTTTGTTTTTGGATGGAATTTGTCTAGAGAATAGAATAGGATACGTGATCGCGTGTGAGAGAGGGCGAGATATAATTTAGAGTTGGTAGTATATTCATATAGTTTCAAATTAGTTGAGTAAAATGTTCAAAATAAATAATTGAAACGTTGGTCCGATTTATTAGTGTAGTTGAAGTTAAAACGTCATATTTGATTAAGGAGGACCTGATATTAAAGCCTTATTTGTAGAAAAAAAACGAAATAGATATAGTTGACTAATCAATATTCTGAGAATGGAATAAAAAACATTGCACGTGGATTCTCATTGTTCAAGGAGACAATGGAACTTGCTTGGAAACCGGCTTGCTGGAAGACCGAGATCCGCGAACAATTCAAACATTATGTCTACAAATCACGAGCACTTGGCATTGAAACGCTTGAATACTGAAAAGGTTGATTGAAGTATAGATCTGGTTTATTCTTCTACTTCAACTCTCCTTACATACAGGTCCTATGCAAAGAGGTGTATTCCACAGGTGAAAATAATTATTTTATAACACAGGAGCGCCGGTTTCCCTGAAATTCCCCGATTTTTTCCCTGATTCTACCTCAATCGTTCCCGGATCATTTCGCGAAATGATCAGAGCGAAAAGAAGGTGAAAACAGGGAAAAATCCCGGGAATTTCCCGGTTGTCACCTTACAATTTCTCAGTAACTTCTCAGAAATTTTTCACACGTGATTGAAAAAACTGATAAGATATTTTTCTTGGTAAAAGAATTTTTCGAAAATGTTATCAAAAATATATTTTCTTGAAAAATATTTTTCTAAAAAATATTTTTCAAAATATTAATAATATATGAAGAGAATAGAAGTACATATTTCATTAGTAAAAACTACATGAAATGAACTTAATTGTATCAACCCTATCGATATTCAGACCTCGATTTTGAGCTGATAATTTCCAAAATATCAAATCACGGCACCCCTGGCCGCGCCGTATCTAGTATGGGTTACGCGATTGCCGCGGCGAAAGGCTTATTCATGCTCTTTTTCCGATGCTTTTCCCCGATGCTGAGTTACCCTGAAATTATCGAGAATTTGTAGGGTATTTTATCATATTTTTCCCGCACTTTTCCCTGATACTGAGTTTCCCTGAAATTTCCGAGAATTTGTAGAGTTTATACCTCCATTTCACCCTGAAAATACCTTGAATATTCTCGGGGATTTCCCGGAAATTCCATTTCCCCGAAACACCCTAGGTTTTTCCGGGTGCCCAATTTTCCGATGAAGTTTACGCGAGCAGTGCAACGCTACGTGAACTACAAACAGGGAGTGATCAAGACGTCGTTGTAGTTTGATCTCCATACGCATAACACGATCTTCGACCGAGGAGCAACATCATCACACTATCAAAACGGCAAATAAACATCGTTATGAAAATACAAAATACTTGCTTTGGGAAAATTAAAGTCTATGTAGACGAGACGCTCTAGCAATTTGAACATAATAGGAACACTCACTCGGATGTGATGTTTACATAATACTTCACATCATATGTTTATAAGACGTAGGTTGAAATTTGGCAATATTGCATCATTTCCAAATGAAACTCTGAAAACATATATTGTCGTAAAATCTAGATTATTTCAGCAATTCGTGTTTTTAGTACCAAATAAATTTATTGGTATAGAAAGATATTTGTGTGATATTTCGTACAATTTTCAGCATTCAAAACAAGGATCATATCGAAGTACAGAACTTTCTGAATGCAAAACAACTGTGAAGGCACTAATAATAACAACAACATTCAAACAGCTAACACTAATTAGACACCTATAAGAATAACGTTTCAAAGCATGAAAACCTGAAGGAAACAATAACTAAGCAACACACTCCTCCAGTCCCATCAATCTATAAGGTAACGAAAGAAACTAACAATAACATCAACATTTAAACCGTGAACACTACTTAGTCACCTATAAGATGCGCATTTCAAAGCATGATAACTGCGAAAGAACACAACGACTAAGCAATCTAGTCCTCCAGTCTCATCAATCTACACGGTAACGAAAGAAACTAACAATAACAGCAACATTTAAACCGTGAACACTACTTAGTCAGCTATAAGATATGCATTTCTTAGCATGAAAACTGCTAAAGGACACAACAACAAGGCCTAAGCAACCCAGTCCTCTAGTCCCATCAATCTATTCAGAATTGCTCCTTTGGTGATGGCTGAAGTGCGGAGAAAGAATGAAGACGATCGCAACTCGCGAACATCACCAGCTGATTTCAAAGAAACCAGACATTTCCTCTGAAAACTGACGAATGTGCGAGAAGAATTAACCTCAACAGGTTCACTAGGAATTTCGGCATTATTTTGATCCATATCTTTGCATTTAATAAATAACCAACGAATATGTCAATAAAACAACTCCTATTAGTAAAAAGTGGGAGACCAGGAAGTGTGTGAGTTCTGTTCGGTTTCACCGTTTTCAGCAAAAAGTGAACAATACGAGGTAGGGAGTGTGCAACAAAATAGAACAATACATAGGTTTGAACGATTCACAACGTACGTACGTTAAACCACTTATACACTCACGCTAAAATCAGAATTTTTGTAATCAATGTTTTTTGTGAACCGTTGTGCAAACCTATGTATTGTTCTATTTTTGTTGCACACTCCCTACCTCGTATTGTTCACTTTTTGCTGAAAACGGTGAAACCGAACAGAACTCACACACTTCCTGGTCCCCCACTTTTTAATAATTGTTCTCTTTTTGCTAGTTGTACTAGTACAATCACTCATTGATTAGAACAATCAGAATAAAATTCGAAAATTGGTGACTAATAAACATCCTGATTACTGGGCAAAGTTTCGAGTTCTCAAACGGTGTGATACTGGTTTTTCAAATTATTTTTGGCGCCAATTGACCTCTAAAATTGGTGTGGCCGGCCAAACTTGTAAAACCCACAAAGCCGTACTTTGTCGCCTACTTCATGAAAATCTGAGCTTTGTGAAAAATCTGAGTCATTTCAGTACAACGCAATGCTTTACTTATTTGACGCCAACGGGCGCCAGCGTTTGGCGCCAATAATCATACATGTTACTCCAATCGGTGAAAAAGACCTGGAACAAACGGTTTTAACCAACTGGCACAGTTTCCGACGATTTTTTGTTCGGAAACAATATTTTCAATTTTGGCGCCAATTGGCGGATGAACGGGCTTTTCGGCGCCAAATGTCAAAGAAATGTGGATAAAATGTTGATCCGCTTGTCAACTAAATGTATAGTTCTGACATCTGTGAACGAATCCGGTCGTTTCCCTACTTCGCTAATGTCGTCCTCGTTTGGCGCCAATAGGCGCCCGCGTTTAGCGCCATTTGATAATAATGGCACCATTGTTTGGAAATTAGGTTGAACCTACTTTTATGACACCTGTGCGAAATTTCGAATAGTTTACCTCATGAGAATACATATTTTCCAACTTTTGGCGCAATCTGGCGCCAGCGCCAAGCGTTAAACATAACGTGACATTACCAAACTTCCGGGGCCGCGCTAACTTTGGGGTTCACACATGTCTGCCAAGTTTCAGCCGAATCGGCCCAGTAGTTAAAATAATAATTTTCTATCCGGACACCGGACGAGCGACAACGGAAATTTTCATAACGACACGACAGCATAACTTTTTCAACCTCGACCGATTATTCTAATTTTTCCACACAACATGTATTTAAAATATATCTAGCTCTATCTCGTTTTAAATTTCGGAAAAATGTTTTATTTGAAGACTTTTGTGGTTTGAAAGCCGAAAATGAGTGCGCAATGGCCAAACCAAACACAACTCACACGCAGCGCTTCGCGCTGCGCGCGATTGACTGGTACATGAGCAACCTAGACAATGCGTCCGTTGCTGTCACCAATTTACTCCATACCGCATACACTCCGCAAAGTCAGAGAAATACTTTACAACCCAAATCATTAAAGTTGTTTGGCAGTGAACTGGACTCGTTTGCTGAGTCTCACATAATAGAGAAAACCTTATTTTTGCACATAAAAGATGGCTGCTCAAATGTTGAAGCGCTTGCGTTAAAAAAAAAGCGTGTATAAACAGGATTTGAATAAAACAATGAAGAAACAAAATTACTTACCTGTAGACGAGGCATATTGTATTCGCAAGCCAAATTCAATTTCACCAGAAAAGGAATTCCAGCAGATTTAGTATCATTCATCATGAAAGTTTCACACTGAAATAAAACATTTGTAATAGTGATGATCTTCAAAAGATAACTAGTTTCGATTCGCATTTGCACCTACAACACTATACTATCAACTATAGACCCCGCCCCAACAGCTTCTCTCATCCAGAGAGCCACTCGGTTTTTTTATTTAGAAAAGTCTACATTTCTGTTGAGAAGAAACTGGTCCTGCCGTACGCCTAGTTTATTTTCGTTTTCTTGAAACCCAAATTTCTCAGTAAACCTCGAACAAAAATCTTGCCTGATACTGTAGAAAATCCACTTCATATGTGAATGCAATACGAGCCAGTGTTTCGGCATTTTCCTCTGAAAGGATTAGCATGGAGAAGAATTCATTTTCTCACGGTACTCAAAATAGTTAAACAAGCTTTCAAGAAATAATATATATGAACTTTCAAAAATCCAAATATGGATTTTTTTCTGAATTTGTTTCTCTACACATTCTTCACACGACTCAAAGCGCAGGCTGCCGGCAGTCAAGCGGCAGGCTGCCGGCGGCAAAACCGCGGGGAACCGCGGCGTGCCGGCAGGCTGCCGCTCACCGCCGGCAGCCAGCCAGCAGGTTGCCGGTAGGCGGCGGTCAGTTGGCAGGCTGCCGGCAGCCTGCGCATATTGGGAAGAAATTCATTGAATTCAGGCTACAGTTTCATTAATGATGGCTTTATTTCAGTATTTGAAAACAAAGACAACAAACAGTCGAAATAAGGTCTCTAACGGGAATGAACAATAAACATAACGGTAAAATGAATGAAAAATGCGTGAGTGAGAAAACGAGTGAGCTGAATGGAGAACGATAAAACGTGAAACTATGTGGATATGTAAGCAGCTTTTAAAACTAGAATGTGGGCCTACCGGACATAAATCAATAATTTTTGAATTTGATAAAGCCAGACTGATGAGGGCGCAGTAAGGAAGTCCTGTTCGAGTTCTAGGTGCCGTCGTTGGCGTATGCCCTGAAACAAATGTATAAATGAAATAACCATACTCCAGCAAGGTTGTCCGAATAGTCAGAAAAATTCGAAAAACGGACTACTTTTTAGCGGAAAAGATGAAAATAGGTCTACTTTTGATGAAAAATCTTAAAATTTCACGTGTTTACATCTGAAAACGGATATATTTTCGTCGCTTAGTCACACCCTACTGTATGGAAATAAAAAAAAACGAGTTTTGACAGCTGTCCAACTCTCACTGTGACACATGCTTAGATGACAATTGGCATAACTGGAACCCCGGATATAAATTGTAATATTCAGCCGGTCTCCTAATCTAATTGAAAGAGATAGAAGCGTGAGTTGAAAGTGGTTGTATGTTAGAAAAGAACCAGGACCCTGTTTTTCGAAGAGGAAAAATACTGCAAATTTCATAGTTTTGACTTGTCTGAGAGTGTAGCTAATGCTAAACAGTAAACAGGTTGCAGAGACACATAAACGCATGTATATACGCATGTATAAACGCATGTAGAATTATAGGTGCAAATATTACATAGAACATACCTCATATCATGTTGATCGTAACCTTCTGCGGGTAGTACTTCTGAGAACGTAACCATTTTTTTCTGAGAATCTTGTCTCCGTGATATCCGAGAATTGCAGCCGTCGGCTGGCATACCTAAAAATGCGAACGTAATTAGTCTTGTTCTGCGTTAAATAAAGGACAAGGGATACCAAGATATCGCGTTACTTAATCGACTGTATGTTTCATGCGTAGGAGCGTAGGTTTGAAGTCCAGATAATACATGTCCTAATAATAAAATTGTTAGAAACACGCGAAGTAATGTCATTGTATAACGCGAAATATCTTCATTTTCAGAGGAAAATATCAGATTTACCCTGAATTTGGCGTAAAGGTAGCCGATTCGTTGCATTTTGTGGCAACCCGGAGAACTTTATGAGTGTACGCGTACGGTAAGAAAAAAGGCACTCAACTTTTCATTTTTATCGGTTGCTACACTAAAGGAAAACTAAGGGTATCCTCAGGCCCTCTGCCCCTTTCAACCAACCGGGTATAGCACCTACGCTTTGTTGTAAAATTCTTGGAAATTTTCATAACTGTCAATTACTCATACCGATCACTCGAGTGTTGGCTTTTTTTTTGACAAATTATTATCGAATATGGAATTATCACGAAAACGTGAGAGGTGAGATCTACACAAGACCAACTAACCTTCGTCACGTTATTTCCCTGTGCTCACGAGTGACGCTGAACTTCACCAACTGAGGGCGCCCATTTCTGTAAAACAATAATTAGAACATGACTACAAAACAAATAATGGGAAGGGACACGCGCATACACCGATAAGGTGCAACTATTCAACAAAAAGAAGTCCGTTCTCATTAAAACGTCTCCGTTCTCCGTCTGGATTTATGAATTTGCATCAAACATAGATAAATTCCTGCATTTTTCGGCAGAAATATGAATCATTAGATGGCATAGGTGGAAAAGAACATAAACAATGAGAAAGAACATTTGCAAAAAGCGATATACGATATGACATTAATCAATAGTAAATCTAAATCAACACTAATATATTAATCTTATTAATATATTAATCTTATTCACTCATTCATTAATTTTTACTTCATTTTACTTAATCCTTCTCTCTGCTAATTTATTGGTACTGCTGATTCAATCCCCCCCCCCCCTCAGATTATCAGAATCTAAACTAAAAAGGCCAGGCATAAGGCCACTCAAACTAAATTTGCATACATTTTTCACTCACTACCTGTTTTTACCAGTTGATTTTATAGATAGTAGATACCCACCTCATTTACATGAACTCCGGTTATCGACGCATGGAGCCGTCGCTGATAGCCGCGATTCATATTTTTCTCGTCCTCTCTGCTGAACTCAAGTAGCAAGTGAACGTCCCTGAAATTCGTACGTATGGCGGTTTTTATCAGTAATTTCTGCTCTGCACATAAAAAGTTGACTACACAAAAATACTGATTTCAAAATAACTCAATCTACATAATTATGTGTTGTTTTCAAGAAGTAAATTTTCAAACTAAGTGAAAATCGCAAAATGCAGCCAAAAGCAAGCAAAGAAAACGACCACAAGTGCAAACTCTTTCCAAGGTACATAGCAAACGACACACTACACTATAATATAACAAATATATTTCAGTTAGACTTGAAAAGACAACAAAAATACAAAAATTTATAATGAAAACTATGAAAATATTGGCAAATGAAGACTACGACGTATAGTTAATTACGTTCAAGTTGTAAACCGCGGGCGTGATGACCGCATTGGTCGTTGGATTTAAATCACGGCAGTGATAAGACTTTTCGCAGAATTGAACTCCTGATCGGATTGCGTGTTCATGTGAATAATCTGTGAAGCATCTTTGGTTTCACACAGAAGTACTTCATCCTTTCACTTCGTAACTACATAGTCGTGCCAAGCTTTATATTTATTTCACCTAATAGATGGCTAAAAGCGTATCACATTCACTATCATAATCATGAATTGTTATAATACACATGAATTTCGAATACACTGAAACATTCGAACACGAATCTCTTAGTTGGACATTCTGTTTTTGATAACTATTTTTTCAGGTTACCTCGCAGGTAACCGGTAAGTAACTCAAAACCAAAAACTGGTTACGCAATTTGTGGCTTTGAGGAAACCTGCAAATTTGGTCACAAAAAATCGGTTAGGTTACCAAAAAACCGGTTACATATAGAATTCACCTGCGGAGGGCAAGTATTCCGCAGTCATTAAAATGTCTTATTGTGGGTGAAGTCTATATCTAACCGAGTGTTTTGGTAATGGAACCGGTTTTTGCTAACCAGTTTTCCAGGTTAGCTCAGTAAGTAACCGGTTGGTGACCTAAAGTGAAAAACCGGTTACCTGTTTTTCTAACGCAAAGTATTGTTTTTACCGTTAGGTCGTACGGCGACCGAAATTGAGTTTTAGGTTACCTATCGGTTACTTGTGAGGTAACGAGAAAAAAGGTGTACCACAAACCGGTTAGGTTACCTGTGCTCCTGGGTAATGTTCACCAACTAAGTAAGAATAAAGCTGATGAGGAATTTGATCTAACGTTAGTAGATAACCAAGTTGGTTACTTTGGTTACTTGGTTAAGTTTAGGCTTATGCCTAGATCCGAGATCGGTTAGCGAAGATGTTACCGAACTGGCAGATATAACTCTTACCAGATAACTAAGTGGTTACTTCGGTTATCTGGTTTTCTCTTGGATCATTATCTAGTTTGCACCCGGCAGTCTGCCGGCAGACTGCCGGCAGGCTGCCGGCCTCCTGACAAATATCATTATCTGGTTTGCACCCGGCAGCCTGCCGGCAGCCCGCCGGCGGGCTGCCAGGCTTCTTAATTGCCGGCAGCCTGCCGGCAGCCCGCCGGCAGACTGCCAGGCTTCTTAATTGCCGGCAGCCTGCGCTTTGAGTCGTGTGTTTCTCCAAATAATAATTCGGATAGTGGCACGATTTATGCTTTTTGTACATCATTTACAATTGTTCGTTTAATAAGAGAAATTTCGCCAAAGTCAATAGTTGAATAAGACTGACCATTTATTGGGAAATGATGTGGATAAACAGCATTGAGAAACTGGCTGAACTCCACTCCAGCGATACCCTTCACTTGAACATTACGTACTTCCGTCTGGTTGCTATGGGGCAGCAAAGGACAGAGAACAGGTGAATACATCTTGATGTACTGAAAAGGAAGCTACGCAGTAGGTGAGCACCGCCGTTTGAGAAGAAAAGGGATTACTAGACAGCGCGAATACATTCGGCTTACTTTTGCGTTATATTCACACTTACATAAATAAAAAAAAAGACCCGGTGGTAAGAGATAATCATACACTTTGGGCGTTGTAACAGAAAGTAGTACAACTTTTCAGGCTATACAGACTCACCTCAGGATTGATGCAGAATTCGTGACCATCCTCCGAAGTTACGTGACATCCACGACAGCCCTTACTAAACCCGAAACAAGCGAAAGTGACTGGCTCGAGCACCCTTGAAAATTATGAAATGAACACCATAGCAAGTATTTGAAAAGCATTCTAGATAGAAAAACTCGATCAGTAATTAACAACTGTAACAAACCCGATGTGGTAGTGGTTCATCGCAAATAAATGACGGAAAAGACTTACCTGCTTCCTATTTTCACTAGCTTGATGACTGCTTTGATTACTATTTTCTTCTCTTGACCCAAAACAAAGCCGCTCTCACGATTCACCAGACTATCGAACGCCACGAAATCACGATTCGCGAATGGTGATTCCTCTGAGAACGAGTGAAAAATCTAGAAAGTAAGGAGAAGTTATTATTATTGTAAGAACATATTATTATTTTCAGGATGGTGATGAGAAGGCAATACCCGAGTTGATCATTTTTATCGTTTACGGTCCAACTTCTCCCAGCGTGCAGCGTGGCTTGCGACAACTCATTATCGACAACTGCTCAAGCTAACTTAGAACTCATAAATTTTTGTAGTGAGTAAGCTGAACTCCTGGTTTGAGACGTAGGAAGAGGGAAGACTTCAGAGATAGCAAACGAGTTAAACTTAGAATGATGGATACTATTTTGCTATAATTACCGTAGAGCAATTTATTGTTTTCTCCCCAGTATGTGACTACTTAGTGAATTTTTCAATGTATGTTTACTTGCTTTGTTTACGATTACAAGTAGTGATACTTAAAAAATGTTATTAGCTTCTTAAACAGAGTTTTCAGCCGATTTTGTTATAAAATAGCGAGGATGAGTTGTCGCGAATCCAATTTTATAGCCAGATAAACTGCTTTAAATATGCCGACAAACTAGCAGCTAGAGAACGTATGGGTGCGAAGAGATTCTCATATATAAAGTGATATACTAATACAAATCACTCACGTTGAAATGAATAGGTTGCTTTAGGGAATGCAACTTGAAAGACAATTTGGCGTCGCAGGACCATGTGCTCGCTAGAGGTGGCGTGGCGCAAACCACGTTCAAACGAACGATTTCCTTGCCCTCTTGATTTGCATGAACACTACATGTGATCGAGCTGAAAGAGCACCCAAATAGAGGCCACATAATACACTCGGCGAGCCAAAAAAAATCTATAGCAATATCATATTTTTCTACGTCAGAAATTGACTAATGAAATAAGCTAATAACTGTTTTTTTCTCTCTCCTTTAGTTGTCCATAATCATAGATAGGCTTCAGAGCGAAAAAAAGGTAGTTGACTATAAAATATATATATATGAAATACAACCAAACGGTGGACAATGTTTTATTTATAGGCGGACAACTGATTAACCGCGAAATTCAGTTGAAAATATTCCAATATTAAATTCTGAAAATATAGCTTTTCGTTGTCGAACTCCAATTAACATATGCGGGGCCTGACAATCAAGAAAGTAGGTACGATACAAGATGTGAATAATCTACGTGAAAAGAATGAATTGCGGTATACCACCCAACTCACAATGTAGCTCCTCTGATTACAACTTCCGTGACCTGTACCTCCAATTGACTTTTATCCGTCACATTCTCCCACGAAATCGCGACCTCCGCTTCATTAACTGAAGAAGTCAAAACTGAGTCGATCGCTCGATTAACGTAATTGCAAATACATTGAAAACCTTCGACCATTACTGGTCCCGTAAAAATTACACATCGCTCATCAGCACCCCACGAGATATAACTCTACTTGACGAACTCTTTGGCATGCGAGTGTTCTCAAACCATAAACTAGTGAAGATGGCCGAAAAGCCACGACATTTTGAGTTTTTCGCATTTTGGTTGCATGTGTGAACTGCCGCGAGTAGCTAGTTGTAAATGAATTAATGAAATGCTTTCCAGCTGAAAGGAAGTTACGGAAATATAAAGCATACTCTCATCTTCGAAACCATCGTCAGATTCGTTGTCTTTCACATCTTCCTCCTCTTCGTCCGAATCATTATGAACACTGCTGTCCAGATCAAGTTTCATCTTTTTGGTAGCTGGCGACAGCCCATCTTCTGTTTGACACTCGGAGTCGGCAGTCTGGAAATTATCACAACGAAATAACTTCACATTTTCTCGGGTGAATTATAGTACTTGTCCGTGAGTCTATATAGCGGCAGCCATATTAACACGTCTTTTGAACGCAATGTCCCACTTGAATAATACTGATTCTGTGAAAAATTATATGGTAGAACCCTTTGACAAATATGGTGAATGACTAGGAGATCCTATAGGACTGCCAAATAGTGTAAACTTGTAGTTCCAGCCTAAGCTAGATAACATTGAAGTTAAGGCGCTCTAGGACCGGTCATACAATATTCCTGAAGCTATCTTCAAATAGGTCCAAAACTAGGTATAGAAAATTTGCCGTACAGGAATGATTAAGAAGACCTACCTTTAGTTCCTTTGTTACAGCTTTTTTTTCATAAATTCAACTTGGAATGCTTGGAACTTGTAATGGAATAAAAACTTGAACTCTACCTCAATGGAAGGACTATGATGACCTGTCTCCTCCGTTACTTCCGACTTCACTAATGATTCATCGCTTGACACGCTCTAAATCAAGCAAGATCAATAACAGCTCAAGCGACGGAAATTGTCGAGGGTAACAAATTCACATAGATATTCGGTTATATATCACGTGTGCACAAAAAACATATAGAGTCGCTGCCAGAACTTCATCTACCGGACAACCAAGTGGCAGAACTGTGATGATACTTACCAGCTCCTCCGACGATTCATCCAAGTTCGATGATGATTCCCCACTCGACACGCTCTAAATCAAACAAGATCTATACACCTCAAACGACGTGAAATCGTTGTAGGTAACACATTTAAATAGATATTTGTTGCAATGTCACAGCGGAATCACCGCTGTAATGCTATATGACATGTAGAATCACCGCTGGAATAGCATCGAAATATTTAATTACCGAATTCAATGTTTTTTGGACTTATGATGTAAGTAAAATCTTTGCGCTTTTTTTGTCTTCATAATGAGACATTTTCATGGCCAATTCTACAACTAACCCGGTTTTTAGGTAACCTAACCCTTTTTCTGGTAACCTCTTTTTCAGGTTACCTTGTAGGTAACCTGAAAGTAACCTAAAACTAAAATCCGGTTACCGTTTAAACTAACGGTAAAAACCTAGTTTTGCGTTAGAAAAACAGGTAACCCGTTTTTCATTTTAGGTTACTAACTGGTTACCTACTGAGGTAACCTAAAAAATAGGTTACCAAAAAAGGGTTAGGTTACCTAAAAACCCGGTTAGATATAGAATTCACCCATTTTCATGCCAAACTCACCCCAAATCAATCAACTGCAAAACGCACTATCAAAACTATTTGGATATCCGAACGAGTTTTTTGCGTGTCATCCCCCCTTTCCACCAAATCTTGAGTTGAACCTCTCTGGGCCTATGTTCCGATTATTAACGTATGTCTATTTCCAGGCCTGGTGGAGAGATGGGCGCCCGAGCCAGTGTTAATATTACATTATGGCACCTAGACCATAATATAATATATTGTTTTGTTTTTGTTTGATGTGAACGATATAGATTCGATTCTGTTCTGTTTCTCCATGTTGTGTTTTCTTCTTGTTGTGTCTTCATATTTTGCTGTTTCCTTTTTTTGTTACCTCTCACTTTTCATGGGAATAAAGTATTCATGGCCAATTCTACAACTAACCGGGTTTTTAGGTAACCTAACCTTTTTTTGGTAACCTATTTTTCAGGTCACTTAGTAGGTAACCTGAAAGTAACCTAAAACTGAAATCCGGTTACCGTTCAAAGTAACGATAAAAACCACATTTTGCGTTAGAAAAACAGGTAACCGGTTTTTCATTTTAGGTTACCACCCGGTTACCTACTGAGGTAACCTGAAGAAAAAAGGTTACCAAAAAAGGGTTAGGTTACCTAAAAACCCGGTTAGATTTAGAACTTCATATATAACTGACAGGGTGACTTACCACCTCCGACGATTGATCAGATTCATCCGATTTTATTGATGATTCATTGCTCATCACGACGACGATCTGAATCAAAATAATAGCAGCACCAGGTAACAAACTTAAATAAATATTTGGTTATATGACTACAAACATTTAATGAGCGGACAGCCAAGTTCATATATATCATGCCAATTTTGCTGTAACAACAGAATAACAAAACGATAGAACGAAGCGACGCAAAATTGGGCGGTTTACACATGCAACCAGGTTGCATGCAACCAAAATGCAACCGGGTTGCATGTGTTAAGAAAATTCGGTTGCTTTCCAAATGCAACCGGGTTGCTTTCGGTTGCTTTTCAAAAGCAACCAAACACTCAATTTTTGGACATTTTCCGGTTTTTAATGCAATTTGGTTGCTTCTGGTTGCATTTGAAAAGCAACCGAAAGCAACCCGGTTGCATTTGGAAAGCAACCAAACTGTCTTTACACATGCAACCTGGTTGCATTTTGGTTGCATGCAACCCGGTTGCATGTGTAATTGGCCGCAAAATTGATAGCGGGTCAATTGAGGAATAGATATATATTTTGATCGAAGTTTTTCGCAAGAAAAGCAGAGCACAATAATCGTATTAATACGATTATTGTGCTCTGATATATTTTGGAAAAGGAGACTTTACCAAGCAGCGAGAAAAGTATTCGTAAATAGGTGAATAGTCGGTCTGTCACATCACAGAGAACTAAATTATAAAAGGCATGCAGCAGTATCGTATACTAACTTGTTGAAAAAAGTGTCAGATGTGACGGTTGACACACGTCATTTGTCACTGGAAAATGTCTCACCGGAATCAAAGTACTACAATGAAACTACTACATCCTGTTTTCCAAAATCTGCGTCTCTGGAGATGTAATGGTCTACGTCTCTCTCCTCTCCTCTACCTACCCTACTCTTCTCGCGGAGTTGAGACCACACTGTTACAAATTTGGCTAACCGATTATATTATCATTATAATTATCTGTAAAGCGGGCGAGAAATCTCGAAAGAAACAGCACACACTGGCGCGAAAGATTCGATACGAAAAAAAAAAATTATTTTGCCAGGTTTCAACTGCAATTTGAATGTGGTAACGCTCGCGGGAATTATTTTCGCCACATAGCACGTTTACTCACTCGTAGACTGTAGTCCTAGAAAGTTTTCTAGGACAGGCAGGATGAGCTGCGCAATAGTATTTAGAGTAGGATATGATGTTATAGTTTCCGTCTCCTTACTTATAAGTACCGATGCGACCAGGTCCTCGATTGGAAGTTAGTCCGCGTTCCGTTTCATTCTGCGGGGTGGTTGAGGCGGGATAGAATCCTGAATACGACTGTGCCCAGCCTAATTTTTGAACTCTCACCGCGGGGCTCATGCTATTCTTCGCGAGTTTCACGATGATTTTATGGATGTTTGCTCTTGAGAGTAAACGAATCGGTATCATCTATTCCGAATCCAAACTACTAAACATATGTAATTCATTTATTGCGAACGAACAACGAACTTAGAGTTGTTGACCAGACATAAGCGTTGTAGATTGACCTGCACACACAGCGGAAGTGCGGACTAGAACCCAACTGGCCTTCCTGCCAGCTGACTTTGACAATTTTGTAGCTCTCCGACAAATTTAGCTTGACACTTTCATTCGAATTGCAAGTTCAACAAGTAATTTTAACAATGACATAGCAAAACAGAAACACAACAACTTCGCCATAACAATCAAAATATGGAGAAAAGTCAAATTCTCATATAAACTCGCTTTTTGCTTGCGGATGGTGAACAATAGAGATGAAAACTATAACTAATATCTCAACATGAAAAATTAAACAGAAACATATTCAAAATTCCCCGCCGGATGAGAATGAATCCGTGGGCATCAGAAAGGAGCGATCTTCATTTTACGTGGAAAACACTTTGACCGTACAATCGACAGAACCAGACGCGATTCGCCCACTGGACCAGTCCACGCACAAAACTCTATCATCGTGACCATGCAAATCGAAGAGGGAAGTTTTAGCAGACCTGTAAATACGATCGTAAACGTCCCAAAATCAAATCGGTGAAAGAACTTCAATGCCTGACAATGCTCGACACCCACCTACAAACTTATTATTGCAGGCGAGGCATTTGAATTTTAACCTTACTTCAAAAGTCTTCAAGAGCAATACGATTCAGGAAGGTGGGGAAGAAAGAACTTCAATTTTCCATCGCTATGTTTTGAACGTCTTTACAGTTTTGAGGGAACAATTCGAAAATGTCTTGCCGTATGTATCTGACATACGTGACTCTCTTGGTAATTATGTTTTGGTTTTTAACCATTTGTATTTTTGCTGTTTGTACCATCGATTTTCAATGTGGCCACTTACCTAATATCCCACATCTTGACACTTTTGTCGAAGGAGCCAGAAACGAAACAGTTATCGTTTTCAGGATTCCATTTCACAGCAGAAATCCAACCCATGTGCCCAATGAACGACTGTTTAACCATTGTTCCTTCTGGAATTGATCGCACAAATAGACTCGAAAAGTGCTTTGTGAGACCCAGCGCCCAAATAAAAAAATTTTCTAGTCAATATACAGGAAATGGTTTGTTACAGGAATAGCGTATATACGTACCATGACTTCTTGGATCGTACAATCTAGGAACAGAGTCGGTACTTCCACTGATTAGTAGACCGGTACTAGCTTGCAAATCCATCGAAGAAAACGCCTTCTGGCCACGGATACGAGATACCTCTCCAGCTGAAAACAAAATAGGCTCAAATTTCCATGCTAGTGGCAGAACAAAAGTTCACCATGAAGCAGATTGTCGACCGACCAACAAAGGATGTGAGAGCGTTTAAAAGTTACCCAATTCTAGATCCCATAGAATAATTGTGTTATCCCAAGATGCTGACAATGCCTGAGCTTTGTTCCACGTAGACCATTCAACAGCTATAATGGCATCCCGATGTCCTCCGAGAGTGACCATGGGAGTCTGCAATCAGTTTGAATCAAAAGGAAACACAATGAACACGAATTGAGGGTGGTTTAAGGATCACTAAATATGATTCTCGCAGTTAAACTATTTGAATTTAGCATGGTTCTAATTGCATTCAACTTAACAAATAGCAAATCAGTGACCGCGAATCGCGAGCATTGGTCCATGAATGGATCGAGAACTATAATACATGAAACCGAGCCACTCTGTCAATAAAAGATGCAAAGTCGAAAAAAATGATAAGAATGGACTATAAATTTGAGGCAGTTCACGAAACAAATTCGCAGCTCACCTTTGTTACGTAATTTTCTTTTCGTTTCTTGGACTTCTCGATGTTTTCTCCTTGCTTCTCGAATATTGTAGTCGCATCGTCATCTTAAACCACTGCAGTTTAGAAGTCGCATATGTTGCATAGAAAATATTCAAATTTAAACTTCTTGGGAATAATTTGAACAAAAACCAATCCTAACTTATCACGATACCTTGTAAATTCCACACTTTCAGATTCGAATCGAAAGCACCAGAAATGAGTCTCGTTTTATCAGTATTGACAGCGACGGCTTCGACACTCCGCTCATGTCCACGTAGAACAGCCTTGAAACAACTGATGAACATACACATTGACAAGTTATTCTAGAAAACTACCAACTCAGAAAAAAAAAACCTATTCCCTGTAACTTAAACCCTTCCATCCCAGTGAGTAACATCAGTGACCGTATTAGCAATGTCGCGAGAAATACAAAGCTTCCCGCGCGTCTGGACCCCCATCACCAGTACACTACTTGTGTGCTCTACCTTCTCGCGGAGATTGGTGAATACGGCCACTGGTCTGTCCCACATCTTCCTATTCATCTTAGAAAAAAATGCGGGAGAATGTGGTTGGGGTGATAAAATAATTAATACGTCTCGACAACAAAACAGAGAGGAAAAGTCCCGAAACACTCACCTTGGGAGTGGCCTGACCCCCTTCAACGTGGAAGATAGTTATGGTCTGGTTCTCACCACCTACCACAAACTCACATCCATCCACATTTTTCGAGTCTGAAAATATAACTTTGAAAAATGAACAGGACTTCAAGCGTATTCGTATGCAACAACAACATCGAATTATTTCCGGTAACCCGTTACCTGACTAGAAGATTTATCGATAATACGGTAAATCTTGTAAAAAATAACCCTTAATTAACTGGTCTAGGTATTTGTTGTATGGCTACATGCAGAATTTCAAATCTCACTTTTTGGAGACTTGATGATGGCGCTACATTTGTAAGCAGTGCCTTTGTCCCTCTGAACAGATAGAGTTTGAGTTCCTTTTTTGTCCCAGAAAATGGCCTCTCCATTGTACGTGGTCGACAAAACACTGCAAGCTGTACATCACCGACAGAAATAGATCAACAGATGTAGTAAGAAAACGGTTGAAAATTGTTGTAATTCAGACTGTGGTGAGCAGGAAACTCGTTTCATAGTTAACCTGAAGAAATTGCCGTTTCTACACAGTTTAACTATACTGAATGGTTAACTTATTTCACCAGAGAGATTTTCACAAATCTTCATGGGGGTGGGAAAAACACTTACTGGCTAGATGTGAGAAGTACGGTAGAAACCCAATCGGGAGCGGGAAGATCGTGCAATGGTTTAGGAGCTTCGAGTCCAAGTATGCACTCCACTTTAATCACAGTTTCCTATAAAAGAGTGAAAATTACATGCCTGTTTGTAATATGGCTGTATCTGAACGAACAAGTATGAAAGTAACCATCTCATCACGAAACTTTACCAGAAAATTATTTTGTTGATAGGTAGAAAAGAAGTTTTGTTCAATAGATGAACAAGGAACTACCGTTTCTACATTGTACTCCTCAATAAACTCGGCGATAGAACTTCGGATGAATGTTTCGCCCACGAGAAACTCGAAATTGCGACCACTCCATTCGGCTGAAAGAATTGAAAAAGTTCATGAATGAATACTGATGGAAAGTACAAAAAGCTGAGTGAGTGAAGTGAGACCGAAACTGTTAGTCTATTTCAAAGTTCTGTAAATACGACCAGGGTCTCTATCCCAGGAAGAAATAGCATTCCGCCCATTTCCCGTTTTACTCACGCTCCTCTACATATACCCTCACTGAAAACCAATATTTTATTGAGAGCTATACTGAAACTCAGCTGAAAATATTACCAAATTTGCCTCACCATTGACTGCTTGAATTGTTTTGTTAACGAGGCCATTCAAGTTTTCACAATCTGCGGTTGTTGGTACATCGAATATAGCATCGGGAACGTTGATAAGTCTATAATAAAGTATTAATATTCGCGAATGCTACGACGAAAACACTTCCCTCACTCTTTGCCTACCACCAAGCTAAGCTCGATAAATTGGACCCATGAATGAAGCAGAAAATGTGGCACCTGTCCTAATGATTCCGCGACAACTCGTCCACGCGCGTCGCGTGTGCGACAACTCGTCCCCCATCATGCGACAACTCGTCCCCTATGTTTTATCACAAAACTAGCTGAAAACTAGGTTCCAAACGGAAATCGCATTCAGTAAAGTTGCCTGCTTATTAGGGAATACAGAATAACTATAAAAACAACCGAACAAGTGATTTAGTTGGTATAAATTCAAGAGAAAACGATTAATTTGTGAAAATTGGGATATTTACAGTATAGTATGATATATCTTCGATATTTTTGATTATTTGCTATCTCGGAGGCTGTTCACAGTCTGTAGTATAACATATAACCTTGTCACTACTTTAGTTTGTAAGTTTCAAGCCAATTTGAGCAATTTTTGGGCTGGGGACGAGTTGTCGCACGCAACGCGGAGACGAGTTGTCCGTAAACGGTCCTAACCGATGACTGCGCGGAAATAAGATTCTCAACGAAAAAAAGACCGCGAAGACCGATTCAACCTATAACTACCGTGCAACCTACTCCTTCTCCTTCGATATGAACTGTATCTGCACGTGTTTAAAGTTATCAGCCGATAACTCCGTTGACTCATCGTCCATCGAGACCATTCTCTACAAGGAGTATTGATATAAACAACACAACTTAATGTCCCAAAAGGAACCAACGAAAACGTACTCATTCAAACAAATAAGAATCGAACATTGAATCGCCACAGATCCACTAACAGGAAATAAACTCATCTTCATCGAAACGAGAACAGCGAATAAATTATAAATACATAAAAAACGATTACAGAATAAACCCAAACCGCGTATCAATAAATATAAAACGTATAGATGCGTACAGCACCGAACCAACTATCACAAGTAATGGATCACTCCAGTAAAACCACCTACAATTACGCATCGAAAACGGAAACTATAACAGATAAAACAATATTAAATACTCTCAAAACTATGTAACAAGCAGTCGTGAATGTGTTCCATTGATAATTTTACAAAACAAAACAGTTTATTTCTGGAGAGCAGAAATACGAAGACCAATCACGTCTCGACCAATTTCAGATACTTGGCAAACGTCGCATACTGAACCCTCCAAACCAGCAGAGAATGATGCACCACAGAACGGGCACTTGCATTGTGGTTTTCCACGATAGAGAGGTACGAATGTTCGTGAGCAGAGTACAAATGGATTGTGCTCATCATAAGCCAACTGAAAAATCAATAATTTTGATATACGATGAACGAGATGATAAAAAATACTACAACTGGACAGATCAGCAGAGAAATTCTATCACGAAATTAACCTAGAAGATGCTTTTGGTATTTGGTTAAATGAATACGGTAACCGAATGACCTATAACTGAGAAATTCATCCTCGTTGAACAGATAAACACTTGCGAATAACAAATGGAAGTACCTGATGAACATCATTGTTGTCCTTTTCGGCAGCGGCGAGCATTTTTCGCACTGTCGTAGCCAATTCGGGTTTGGGACCTAAAACCGCAGTTGCACATCAATCAAGATCTCCTTGCAGTTTTTACCATTTCAAACCTTACGTAGAACCTGACCCGTGCCTTAATATAATACCGATATACCAAAATAAACAAGAAAGGACGTACGGCAATCTTGATGCAAGTCCTGGCGATTTTGCAATAAAACAAAAAACCTTTTTTGTCCTGTAAAAGTCAGCTCTGTGATGGAACTAATCGTTACATTCGGAGACCAAAAGCGCTCACCCAATTCGAGAAGACGGCGACAGAGAGAGGCACAGGAGCGCATCTGCTTCATTTTGAAGAAAGTGTTGGCAGCCGTGCGAAGGGTGAGAATACGATGCACGGGTTGCAGTTCACAATGAGTGAAGTAGGCTGCCATCTCGGCGTTTCTCTTCAGGTCGGCAGGAGTAGACTTGGGCAGATCCTGTAACAATTTCGTACAAAGAGGAGAGATCATAAACTGTGAATGAATTAATCAAGTTATCACGCAAGGGAAGCGTGTGTGATAAAAAACGAGACAGGTGAAAATAAGTAAAACAAAGATAAGAAATCAAAGTATACACGTACGCGACAAATCTAGAACGATGATCACAGATTGTACGATGAGGGAGCTGATTGTACAATATACCCTATATTAGAAAGACAACAATATCATGACTCAAATAACTGTGACTTGAACTTTTAATAATAATTTCATACTTTTCTGGTGCTTTCCAACAGCAAGCCAACAAGATATTCCCGACAGATTTCAATCAACTGCTCCGCTTCAGCCACCTGAAAAATATTAATCAACAGCTAGTTGTGGATACACTAACTCTACAATATTCCCGGGAAATAACGTACGTGAAGACAAAAGGCTTGCAAACATGTTTTTACCTCCTGTTTCGAGTTGACCACCAACATCGGCACAGATAGAAGAACACGACGTAGTCTGATAACGACGTCAGCGAACTTTCCGGCAGTTGTTAGATGATAACATTGTTGCAGTCGAGAGGCCAAATCAGATAAACGTACACCGATTGCAGGTAGGCCACTCCTGGGAAAATTGAAATTCAAAATGTGAAATTGAGTCGCTTTCAGCAAATATTAAAACTTCTATGTTTAATTGTGATATTTCTGCTACATTTGAAGACGTCGCTATGTACGGTGCCTACAGCATTACCCTCCCTTCCCTCCAAAAGTTTCCAAGGGAAAGTCGGATCTTCGTCATAGTCCGACTTTCCCTCCAAAAGAAATTCGTAGATCGATTGAGAATTTTGCATGGAAAAGGTCAATTGTTGCTAAACTTGTTAGAAAAAGACCGCACTTTCGTATAGAACAGAGCGATTTTTCCATTTTCAGAAGAGAATATTTCTGACTGTTTAGCTAATTCTGCCTGGGTAAGCTTGGCGACCGCTTAACAAACATGCTCTTTTCGTAATTAGTAATTACAGGTGGAATGAACTCACTTGCCAACAGCCTCTTGCCAGTTACGCAATGGATATGCGAATGAGGCTCCTGCTCCTGGCAACGCTTCATAGGCAGTACGCGACCTGGAACACAAAAATATGTACAACATAACACACAACACCGAGATGAAGAATTGCAAATTTGAAGAATTCTTAAATTCGTGACATCTTAATAACAAAGCGAGATTCGTAAAGCGTTCAAAACAACTACCTTGCATACAGGGAGATGAAAATTGAGCGGAAGGGCTCTAATCGGACAACTCCCAGCTGATCTTGTAGAAGTCTGGCAGCCGTCTCCATTGAGCCAGCGGCCAGATGATCGGCGACCAAGCGACTGTTTGCCGACCAATGCGAAGATGGTGCTTGGCCACGATTAGGCACAACAGCTTCTGAAAGTAAGTGAAAATTATTATAGCAATAACATTCTAGTAAACTTCTTGTTGGAAGTTCCTGGGCCATAAACTCAGAATGTTATCAGCCATAAACTCAGAAAAAACTGCGTAGAAAAATAGACATGTTCAGCCCGTTGGTGTCCAACTATGCGGCTACTTGCGATAATATTTTGAACTGACCTTCCCCAGCGACATCATCTGGTAGATCGGGTATGGCCAAATCATCATCAACATCCCAACCTCCTTCTTCGTCCTCTGCTGTACCCGCCAAATCACCTTCGTCCATCTAAACATCATTGGTTGATCATCACTTAGTCGAACCAAATCAGTTGGATCAGTCTAGGAACGTGGTTATAGAAAGTTATTGCTTTGCAAATTTGGGAAAAAACGAAGACGGCAGAGCAAATATCGACCCACCTCAATTTCGCCATCATCTCCAATGAGGTAATCGCCACCCTCGCCCCATGCATCACCTTCGTCCACCTGAACATGAAGGATTGGTTTAAAGAACAATATTGTTTAAAAAAACACGAACACAACAAAACTGACACTTACATCAACTTCATCAGCAACAGCAAAGGCAGCAGCGGCAGGTTTGGTACTAGCGGCGGTTGAAGTTTTCACTGAAGATCCGATTCCCAAGAGATGTGCGTCAAACGGACCCCGCGAAGTTGCCAACTGTGGCCAGTTATCTTCCAACTGAAAATAGAAAAATGACTACTGTAGTGTGATAATGGAACAAAAGCTCGCCACCAATGTTTGTACATGTTTTATATTTATGCTGCAGAGTATATTCAGAAAAATAGATAGTAATATGAATAGGAACTCACTCTACAAACGGCTGGTGGCGGAACGAGAAGGCGGGCGTTGGCATCAACAGGGGGTACTGGTTGTCCCTTCGCTTCGAGCTCTGCTTTCAGCTGAGCAGCTTCATCATCTACGCCATGGGTAGCCGCAGTGAGATAGGCCAGCGAGTTTTGTCCCACGCCCTTCAGAACTATAAGGAGCAACATTCATTTCTGAGAACCCCTAACGAATATTCGCCCACAAACCAATTGAACAGCTTCAGTTCTCGATCATCACATAGGTTTCCCATTGAAGAGAATTCGAATAAGATCATGTGTAGTTTTTTTTTTCAACATCATAAGCTGTCCAAATTTTGCGTCACACACTCAGAACATGCGACTGCTTGCCCCAAAAATTTTGGGAAATCGTAAGTGTCAAGAGTTTCCGCCTACTTGAAATAAGACCCAAAACTCGAGAAAAGCATGAAATACTTGAATGCGCAGATTGGTCCGAATACCTTTTATCCTTTCTTCGATATCGCCCAATAGTAGCGCGGTCTGATAATGCCCGTGTGCATCATTCCTCATTTGGGCTATCTTCATCATCTTAGTCAACTTCTCTGTATTTCCAGTAACCAAGTAGAGGAATGAGAGCCTGACAGTAATAACAATTGGATATATTACACCAAGGTAAGGGTAAGACGAACATTTAGAAATGACAACTCAAATGTACTTAAATTGATACATTTACACGTGGAGAAAAGAATTTAAGTTTCGGCTTACTTTTCGAAATCCTTGGTTCGCTGATATGCCATTTCGACAATCTGATGATTTCCCTGCATCAGAGCAGCCTCTCCTAATGCCTCCCACACTGCCTTCTCATCAACGATCTGCAAATATGCGTGTAACTACAAAACTTCGCGAAGGTTGAGATGAATTTATTTAGAAAATTATATTAAGGTATTTCACGTAGTGTAATTCAATGCACCACTTGAGCGGTAGCTCGAACGGAAACACCTTGCTTCCATGATATACAAGGCAACAGGAGGCCAATTAGGAAGAAAGAGTGTCATGAATCCACTGGAAGTTTGGTATACCGCAATTGAAACCTAACTTCACATACCTTGGCAGCCTCAAGTGCGACCTCAAGATTACCACATTCGAGAGCCAGACCGAAACGGGTCTTTTCATCTTTCACGAAGTGCAGAGCGATTTCCGGATAGCCCTTCTTTTCAAGGTAACTGATAATGGACTGGCCAACGAGATTAGCGCCCTTGACCATGTTCAAGACCTGAAACCATGGGATATGTTTTCACGCTCACGGCCAATCCCGATGATGAAAAAACCAAAAATTGACATCGGTGTTATTCCGAAAAAGGCCGCCGCCCTACTACAAAATGAAAACGACAGAAAGGACACCACGTTTGTAATACACACATCCGATTCGCCAACGAATTTCAAAATAATGTCAAAGAATTTTTGAGATGCATCATTCAGAATTTACTGCTGATTCTAAATATTATGCATCCTACACTAATAATAAAACCACCTCATCGATTCTTCGATTGATGAGAGCCAGCTTGAAACGGTATTCTGTTGGATCAATTGGAACTTCGACCGGGGTAGCTTCACTGTAAACGGCAAAACAATGCAAATCCTACCAAAAGTTACTAAAATTATTGCAACACTGCTACCTTCTGTATGCCACAACAAGTATATACTTCTGAAGAGTTCACTCTACGATTCTTCAGAACAAACTATTCAGCATAGTTCGGAAGGCAATTAATAATTGTTGGAAAAAATAGTAAAAAAGAATAAGCATAGATAAAAAGAAATCTTACCGATTCAGACAGTACAGAACTCCAGCTCGGATAGCCAAAATGTACAATGGTAAATCGAGAGTACGTACGATTCCGCAATCACCAGCAGATAACGCATATCTAGATAGATAAATCGAATTAGGGCAGTACTATAAAGAAAAAGAGTAGAAATACAGTTCGGCGACTATTTTTCGAAGCGTAAACAGTTTCTCGATTTTCCAGAATTTGTTGATTAATCACAACAACGGCTTAATTTGACATAACTGTGAGTGAAACCGACCGAAAACAGTCGAGCAGCCAGTGTACTCGATACGTTTTAAGCACTTGAATTAACACTCACTTGATATGATTGCTCGTGGTATAGAGGAAAACGCCATCATCATCCCAGGCTCCACTCTTCACACGTGTAGATTCCTGTTGAGTACACAGCACCTATAAATTGAATGATTGTGTTGATCATTCGCCGTTTCTCCATCGATCCTCCGTGCTTCTACTTTTTTTTCAATGACATGATTCACCTTACTTCTGTGAGGAATTGCAAGAAAATGCTTTAGGGCGTACCTCCAATTTTCTGTTGACTAGTGTCAGTGTGTGTTTGGACAGAAGAGCTGCGAACTCCATGTTCTTCGACCAAACGACATAACGCACCTAAAAATTGACATAAGTTTAACTTCGGTCGAGTAAAGAAGTACAACAATATTATTCAGTGACAATTTTGTAAGTAACTGAAAACATCCTCACTTTGCTAGCTTTCACTTGAGCCATAACTCGTTTTTGTTGCACATCGAACAATTGAAGACCTTCATCATTTCGTAGAAGTAGAATACCAGTTCCAGCATAAAACAGGTCATCAACTGTCATGCTCAACTCCACCTTCCTAACCTCCTTATTGGACAGGTCACGCAGGGAAATCTGCAAACAAACAAAAAACATGTTCCCTATACTGTTCACAGAAGTAGATGTAGCCACAGATGATATAACTTTTTGACCAAAATCCTTGCGAGAATTATAAACTTCATAAAATCACGGGAGAAACTTCATGAAAGGCGAGAAATGTTTGTGGTAAATCACGTAGAACAATAAAACAACGAAACGTGCCTGTTGATTCTTGTCCAACACTGCATAGCGGTTTCTTGCTACCCAAACAGCGGCAATACCAGAGCTTCGCTGAGCGGAGGCATCAGCGCTTGGATCCATCTCCTTTTGCAACTGAAATACAAATAATTAAATAAAGGAAGTATGTATCAACGTGCGGGAACTTTATAAAGTGTAGTCTCCTACAAGGCCAGCCACGCAAATTACTGTGGCAGCCCAGAGGAAAATGAATATGGTCCCCCGAAACTTTTTCTTTAGAGATGTGTTGTGCAATTAGCTCATTTACTCCGGTTTGATGAATTTTCTCTCACAATCAAACGTGAGGTGACCTTATTGGAGGAATGTTCAGGCCCCTGGTGTTTAAAACTAACAGCTAGTTTGAACTAACTGAATTCCCATAATTCACCATACTTCCACTTTTTGCTTGGTTATCCACCTGACTTGCAACAAAGAAAACTGCCCACTTTTTTTTACATTTCTCACTCACTCACATTTTGCCACCTAATTGTTGAGACACTGCCGCAAACTCGCCAACGTCTGGTTACCCAACAGTACTAATTAACTTACCTTGTACATGTCAAAGGTGCAAGATTCTCTATTGTGTGAACGAGTAGTCAATAAGAAGGAGTTCTCCGCAGGATTGAACGCCAATGCAAAATAGGGTTGCATGAAAGCAGCGGAAGCTCGCAACTTGCAGATGGCTACGTCTTTGCTGAAACAAAAATGAGTTTCGGAAAAAATTGTTTAAACACAAAGACCGGAAAATGGGACACCATACGTCAATTATTCATATTTCATTATTTTAGATGAAATATACTAGAGATATGACGTTGTCACAAAAACTGTTCGAAGTGTTTCGTAAACTGCGTACAATCAGAATCAATCTAACAATAGATAAGTGAACTCACTTGTTAGTGAGATCCAATCTTCGCAGCTGTTTGTCCTTCACATAGAAAGCAAGATTCTCGGCTACACAATACGCTGGACGCTCTCTTTGAATTTTGAACACAATCATACCATTATCATGACCTGCGGCAAACATGTTCAAATTGGGATGTGCTGATAACACCCAAAACCGCTCGTTCTCGTGTCTGAAAATAACAGAAAATTAATGCTTAGTGTATAAGGATGCATAAATAAGCATTGTTTGAAACAGCAGTATATATATCCATACCTGAATACATGGAGACTTGTCCGCTTTTGCATGTCCCAGACCCGGATGGACTTGTCTTCAGAGTTGGATAGAATGAGTTCCGCGTTGGGATGGAAGAGCACAGATGAAACATTGTTGTAGTGACCGCGACAACTGTCAACCTAAAACTAGAATATAGGATGCCAATATTGGACTCATATAAACTGATTTGGATCCGAACGCCAGGAAAAAAGACACCCATCAAACTTGATAATGAATTATTCAAAATGGTAAGGAAGAACAGAAAATCACGACAAACCTCCCAGGCCTTTGTATCATTGTATCTCCACATTTTGACCTGTCTGTCGTCTGATCCCGATACTAACACAGGCATGGTGTTGTGGAAAGACACCCAGTTCACTCCTAGAATAGTGTAAATGAAGTTTAGAGTTCATCTCAGGCACTCGCGGTCTCAACGCGGACTTTTGTAGCTGGTCCTGGCAAAGTGCTGGTCTTTCGCCAGACTGCCGTCCGCAGAGCTCCCGATCAAATATTGATGCTACTGAGAATACGATAATGACACGAAAACTAATCAGGCAGATTTTTTCCACTCCCTTCTAACGTCAATAATTCTTCTACACAACATCCATAGGGTAAAAAATGATACTAGTATTGTATTGCATACCTCTGTCATGACCCTCCAGTACATGTTTCACTACCACATCTGGCTGACCGAACAAATCCGCTTGATTCTGAGGACCTGCCCCAGGTCGTGGAACACTTGCTCCCCCGCCTGGCATTTGCTTCTTACCTGAAATCATTAAACCCATGATGATTGAGAGAAGAAAAGTACGAGCAACTAGCTAACAGCCAATTGCTATACTCAACATGAAACAGTTGTTCTCGCGATCGCGAACAAACATAAAGAGATATAATTCGACAATAGATACCAGCTATTATGCAATAAAATAAAACTCACGCAAACCAGAAATATCCCATATTCTGACCGTTTGATCAAGCGACGCAGATGCCACCAAATCTTCAGATTGGTGAAACTGTGCACACATAACGTAGTGGTTATGACCTGTAGTGTGTATAATTTATGTTTGAATATAATGTTTTTTGCAATGTCGGTAACTGATTACAAACAATCGAAGGTAGCCTTTCTGCATTTCAAAAAATGCTCACTATATGCATGTTGCGCTTTAAATTGAAAAAGCATGTGATAATGCAGTTGACTACTGAACATTGCAATGATGAGGTTATAAGCAGTGGACAGCAACAAGCATAAGTATGATATGAATACGTTGAACCATCAAAAATATCTGATCCCATTTCATGTCAGGGCCAGCACAGAACAAGACTCGGGGTTTATGTCAGAGATGAATTACAAAACATCCGTCTTCAATGTTAGAGCTAATGAGAACTAACCAGTGAGAATGGCTATGGAGTTCCTGCTTTGCCAATTCCAAATTCGAACAGTTTGATCGTCTGAGGCAGAAATAATCCAAGGATATTTATTATGGAAGAACGTGGAACGAATATAGTCGAGATGTCCGAGAAGAGTGAAAATACATCTTCGCTGTTTGTAGTTCCAAACCTGAATGCAAAACGTTACACTCAGTTCAACTGAAACAATAGATGATGTGTAGACATATACATCAAACTGGCACGACCAAAACCAATGAAAAAACTTGGACTCGAAACACGGCGCCGACTCACGCTGCTTATTATTTCGATAACCCAAAATCGTGAGAACCCAATAATGAACTAAGATTAACCAAAACGACAGGAAACTTAGTTTGAATAATTTGATACCTCAATAATTTGAAGCCCGCCTACATATCGCCTTCGCCTAATTGTACTTATACGAACAGGTATCGGTAATTTCTAACTTGCTAGAAAAACCTACCCTAGACGTACACCTTACCTTGATTTTGTAATCGTCTCCGCCAGAAACAAAGATAGGTTGTTCCTGATGAAAACAAATTCCTCGCACTGGTCCATCATGCTCATCGAATTTATCCAACAGAACACACATTCGGTAATCCCATAGTTGAATAACTCCACTATGCAACGATGCCAATACCCATGGTCTGGTGGGATGGAAGGAAATACCTGTCAAAAGAAGTTAAATAAAATTATGAACATTTGTTGATACATATAACGTATGATCCCACTTTCACAGAACCACATTTATTCATGGAGCTAATATTCTCTATTTCAACTAGGTGCTGAGCTTTTTCGATAATTGAGATTCTGCCTAATGAGATTGACTGAAAGGAACATTTAAGTTACCTTTGACCCGCGCAGATTTCGACTCGAACTTGACCAGAAGAGACATCCTTCCGGTCACTGGATGGCTCTGCAAAATAAAACGGAAATTTTAATAGGGAATAACAGCTAGAATGAACAATGTACGTGTATGAACCATAGTTTTCGACAAAGTTGTTAGTTTACAACAAAACATAAACAGTCAGAGAGAATGAGTACAACCAATGCATTTAATAAACGAAAAAGCGGCTGTGTAGAATGTCTGGTTTGAATAAGGAAAGACAACACAGAACCAACTACTGAAGAACTGCATACCACTACTCATTAATGTATGTACTCGATTTCAATATCAGTAAAATATTAACGACGAAAAATGAATACAAAAAGCAACGTACAGCAACAACTAGATCATGATAGGTGCCGTTAAAAGAGTATCAATGCATAAAACGCCTAGTAAGATCAAAAACAAGTTTTAAAATAGAAATATAAAGTTTTGAACATTAATTAAAACACGGAAAATAGCAGCTAAAGTGATTGGGGTGTTGGCAGTCCGTAGCTACCGTAACCAAGCTAACCTGCACATCTCACTATAATACGCGACGATTGCTTGCAAATTTGAGAGTTATGAGAGGACGGACAATTTGGGTACCAGGAATAAGTCATTCGAAATTAAAAGTCATTAAAGTAAAAGTCATTCAAAAGGAAAAGTCATTAATTCACTTTTAGTCAGGATTTGAAAATTACGAAAATCTTCGGAAACTTTATTTTTGATTCTCAACTGTTTCTGTACTTAATGACTTTTACTTTCGAATGACTTTTACTTTAATGACTTTTAATTTCGAATGACTTATTCTGGTTGCCACAATTTGCAGGGCTAGCCAGAAGGGTAGATTATTATCAAGTTATGCAGCTGACAGACACCCTCGCAAATACTAAACCATAATTTTTATGTAGGTAGTTGAGATTCAACAACTGTAACCTCGTTGAATTGGAAAAACTTCAATTTCTCTAAATCAAAGCTAGTTCAGAAAGATGGTAGGGTATGTTCTCAAGTTTTAGGCTGTATATATATATATATATATATATATATATATATATATATATATATATATATATATAAACTTTCAATTCTGATATGATAACTCGAGATAAACGTAATTTTAGATTTCTGATATGTTAAGGGATCAAACTACAATTTCAAATAGCATCCGTATTACTTTCAAACAGGTACTTCATCATCTGTTAAAAATGACGCATTCCATTTTACAGATTTCACGATCATCTGGCTGTCTACATTCGGCGTCATACGGAATGTTTGCGCTGAAAACATATCCGAGCCTGCAATTGGGTGTGAATGTTTACCGCCTCTCATAATCAAGATCTCTTGACAGTTCTTCACATCCGCTTCCATCAGAAATTTGCATAGCACCTGCGTTTGGTCACGAACCGAGTGGTTGGAGAAAATCAAATCAGATACTCTTCTCCGTGGACATCCTTCTATACTCTCCAGCACAACCTTCTTGATAGTAGCGGTCTGTTAAATCCAATTTCGGCTTTTCGTTATGTAGAGTTCCTTGCAAGTCGTTTCATAGTTGTTGGCGTCTTTCTACCAGTTCTATGATAACTTCCTACGAAGCGAGGGAGTTTTCTACAAAGAAGTCATATGAAAGTTGAATGTATCAATAGTTCACGTAGTAATGAGAAGATTTGTCAATGCTCAAACAGGAAGCGCAGTAATCCAAATTTTGACAGATAAATTAGACAATCTTCGGAAAACTAATGAGATAAATTGTGAGTTTTAGTAGTATGACTGTTGAACATAATTGCGTGAACTATTCTGCAGCTCTACACATAATGTAGCTCGTCAGGACTTTTTTCAAAACTAATCCTGAATCCTCCGAATTGCAGTTTCAATTATATACCTTAACTCTCTACGCGCCGTTGACAAAATATAACTTTTTTTCACAGGCTTGAACAAACAGAAAATAGACTATTCCATCCAGTCAGTTTTAACAATGGAAAACTATTGGACAATTTTGAGGTTTTAGTGTCCGGGTTTTCGTATCCGGGTCTCACTTCTTACTATTATTGGTTGTGCTGGGCGTATTTTGAAGTCCTGATCACAGTGACATGTCAATATCAGACTACAATACCTATTTTGTGATCCCCCATCGAGAGGAGTATGTGCGTGATTAGAATACCGGATCAACCACCCATTCAAAACATCGTGAATGCATATTTCATACCAGCTATCTACTTCCAAGTATATCGGGCGTTTGAAACTTTTTCACCGTGCGGGGAACTGGTATAATTGACCGCAAGTCTCAACGATATTCCATAATCATGCACAACGTTGTGCGACGCGCAAATTGGTATTTTCAAAAAGTAATGTAAGACACTCAGTTTCCCTTCATACATTTTCAGTGACAGACAGCTACATAGAGCATAGTATGCTAGTAACTCACTGGCACTTCATCAGCTGCACATTTATCCCACCAGAGAGAAAACCCGTCGCATGTTCTCAGCGCGTGTCACTTTGGCTTCTATCGTGAAATAATTGTCAGCCATATGTAGATGCATGTTGACGAGGTCTATACTCGGATATTTCACTCGAAATGGAAACGTACCTGTCCCAGCACAAAATAACTTCCTAACGTGGTTTTATTTTAACCCCATTCTACAGCATCACGTACTCCTGGAGTGTTTGTATACCACTTATCGGACACTTCCTGAGCTTTTTGCTCAAATACCTCGTGAAATGTGTTGTTCATTACAGATTTTCAGTGAAGTTACGTTGACCATATATTGATTGTTTTGTTTTCACAAAGTACCCATTTTGCCTCAAACCTAATTGTCTGAAGACAGCTTCAAACCTAATTTAATTGATATAAAGAGACGCGTGTTTAGGAATGAATAAAAATGTTATGCGAGATTTTTGCTATTCTCGTTCAAAGATGAATTTTATGTAGTTTTTGATCGATGATAATAGATATGTCCTTATATGTGTTGAGTCCATCCAAAATTTTCCACCTCACGTTTTCTAGTTTCCACTATTATAGCGAATTTACGTGAAAATGAAAAACGTATTTCAGCGAACAAATAACCCCATATCAATGTCAGACGAGTTGCTAAAGGTGCTTTCCGATATTGTGGTGAGGGAAATACGATCATGTTTATGGTTACAGAATTTATACTATATATCGTTTATACACTATGTTTAGTGTGCATTTAATTCAGATAGAGTAATTTTACATTTATCTGCCCTCGACACTAACTCCTGTTTGAGAAGCTTCCCTTCTTGCTAAATTATTGAAATCACTATCAAATACGTAACATTTGCACAAGGTAAGAAACCAAAAAATCAATGCTTTCTCGATAGAAGCATTTTAGTGCAGTCTGTTTGCTACTTTGTTAGTTGTGAAGTTATCGTGAAATTGTTATAGAACTCGCAGTTCACTGTATTGTGTTCTGAAACTACATGTCCGGGTTCTACCTGAAATAACAACAAAGAGAGAAAAGCAAGTAAATCCCGTTTTTCGGTCAATACAAATCTACTGATTACTTTTCCGAAGTTTCGTTGTCCTTTCCGCCGAGAATAGCTTGGCAATGTGATCTTTGCCGTAAGATTCGGAGAAAAATGCTTAGTAAACTTTGTGCAACATGAACACATGATTGAATACTTTTTGTGTTCCAGAAGTGTTCCAGAACAATACTGTTTATTAAGGTGGAGGCAGACGATGACTTGCATCTCTCTGAGAGACCTGCAATATTTTCGGATCAAAAACTTTCAAAAATAAACAACAGGTAGGTTAAGTTCAAACTAATACCCAAAATAAGTGCAATATGTTCTATTTTCGGCTGTATGCCCTATTTATGGTTTGTTACAAAGACATTTGGAAATCGTAAGTGTTAAATTACAAATTCTCAGCCCCTCGATCCTTACCGTGATTTGTCATTTTGTGTAGTCTATATTCCAGAAGACTAAGTTCTTCGTGTGTGGTTCCCATGTGGGTGGGCGGTGCCCAATCACTTCTTCATTTCACTACTTCTCACGTTGAGAAAACTCTAAACTACCTCCGTGAGTTTCAACAGCTATAGTCATTTAGTTGGTCTGACCGTTGCGGGGCGGTGTGCTGAATCCAGCTAAGTTGTGAGTTCTGCTCTCTACTGGGTAGAAAAAGTGCACATAAAAGTTTAATAATTTCTCGCTAACTTCTCTTTTCGTTATATTTCATATTATATTCTGTTCACAATATCCATAACTTAAACCAGAAAGTAGTTAAAACTGTACTGTACTGATTGTGCCTACCGACAGTTCATGAGAAATTCATGAATATAGCTCATGCCTACTTGCGACATTGTTATTGCATTGAAGTTAATCAAAAATTGACGAGATTCTGTTCATGGAACAAGATCATGAGGTTGATGAGGAGTTGCGTCCGAGCCCGATTGTAATATACTTATATTTTGTATGCCACTTTTAGGATAGTTGTCTTACATTTTTGCGCACTGACACACAACTCTCTTTGTTTTCAAAAACGAATGATTTTTTCGATGACTTCTTTGCACGCATTTTCCATAGCCAGACCACCCTGCAATAACAAAAAACTTGCTCTGCTAAATCTTAGCTGAAAATCGCGAATTGTTCATCGATGCTCATGAAAATCCAGGGGCAGGCGCTAACAAATTGGCGTAACTCAATTGGAAACAGAAAAGTTCCAATAAAACTATTTTGAACAAACAATCCACTTCAGTTTGTCAACATGCGATTGTTTTTTCTCGAATTCCCCCGAACTTAGTTGTATCAGACATTTATTTCGTTAAGAGTCATAGAGGAGCTCGCCTTTGATTTTTAGGTAGCAAACATCAAAGACACTATATTTTCAACTTGTTTTTGAAGTAATTATGTAGTTCTGGAAGTATTAACTTTGCAGAGCCCTATAAAAAATCGGTGACTTTTCAATCAAGTTTGGGGTTGATCAACACCAACTAAGTACGACGACGTCATTGACCACACCTATTCTGAAATTAACTACTTGAAAATTGGAAATTTCGTTGTGCTATTCTGGAGGCGTAGTAATAATCCTCTCAAAAGCTATCTAGCGCAAAGCGGGAACCTCCTACATAGTTCACGAAGTTAATTCCAATAATGATACCGTTGAATTAATTATTTTTGCTCAAGAACTTTACTCACGGGTGATGAGTTGATCTCACGAGATGTGTGGAGATCAGCGCGTCTGTTGTACTAGTATGTTGATAGAGAAGCTCATATAGTTTGCTCCTAACGCTGCCGATGTCGTGCTTCTCTTTTACATTGGACCTCTCAATTTCTGTCAAAGAGTAAGACGATATCTTCTGAAATCTCTGTTTGTTCTACAACTTAGTGTATGCGCGTCTCTCAAACATTCTCCCCTTACGCTAATAGTTTGTGCTACCACCTCGTATCTATTTCCTCACCCGTACGCAATGTTTCATCTTCACCCACTGCAACCTTTTATATATACCTCTCCTCATTTCTCTTTTCATTTCTATTCCCTCCCCTCTCTCCTTTCCCCTCCCCCCTTTTTGCCCTCATCTTTCGGACAGCTGTTTTCTTCAGAGCTTACTGTCCCGGCTTATCTCAGCTGTTTTGAGCTCACATTCTTTCATTCTTCATTGTAATTAAGACGTTGTTTAGTGAAAAGCCGTGCAATATTGAGTTTACATTAGTTGTTGTTGTTGCTCGTGTTTTACATTTCTTTGTTATTTAATGTGAAACCGCGATCAAATCTCTCCGAAAAAACCAAATGGAAGATTAATTAGTTGAACAATAACTTTGTTCGACATATGATTCTTTGAACTTCGGTTTCACATGTAACATATATGATGTCATTACGTGATCCTGTTTCACCAATTTCAATTGACAGCCGCAAAACTCGCCTATGACTACGTGTCTGCACATTTTCGTCCGTTTAAACGAGTTACACTAACACAACTTTCAAAACAAGAAGAGTGTGTGCTTATCATTTCGAGCTTACACGCGTTACAGATGTATTCGTGTTGGAATTTGAGTAATTATTGGCTAAATAATTGATGAGGTGAAACTAAGCATAGTCTGCACTAGTAAGCTGCACAGTTTCAGATCAGGTTCGACGTAACTTGTTAATGCAAATGGACGAAATGGGAGTGTAAACATAATTCTCAATGTAGGCGTTACAAGATAAAAGTTTCCGGCACGGTCAATTGGTGATTAATGATGACGTCATCTGGTAGGGCAATGTCGCCAAAACAGATTAATCACCCCGTGAGGATAATCGTTAATTTGGATTAGCGTATTTGTTGCTCTAATCCTAGATTCACACAATATCCCGCATAGTAGGCCAAACGAGCGTTCGTTTCAAATGGCGTGTCTCGCTTTACACCCTACTTCTTCTCTCTTCCCTTATAGCCTTCCATGCCCTTTCTCCTTAACAGTGGTTTTCTTCAATTCTCACTGTCGATCTTTGAAGTATTATTTTCCACATTCCATATCTTAACATAAAGGACCCTCTTGTATTTTTATAATTCACAGGTTTCAGAAAGCGGTTTCCTGTATTCTTCATTTTTTATATAAATTTTATTCCATCCAAAATCAAACACTGGAGCTGAGCAAGCCGGACCTGCTGGACACATACTACAGCTGTCGTGAGTTCATCGCCGCTCTCTCTCTCTCTCTCTCTCTCTCTCTCTCTCTCTCTCTCTCTCTCCTCTCTCTCTCTCTCTCTCTCTCTCTCTCTCTCTCTCTCTCTCTCTCTCTCTCTCTCTCTGTTTCCTAATACCTCCGCTTAGCAATAGTAGTTTTGAATAAACGATTTCGCACATTCTATTTTACCCATAACCATACAATCATCATTTCTAGTTCTTTTCTTTTTCCAACTTCGTTAAATGGTTTTTGATTTCGGTCTCGCTTTCTTAGTTCAGTGTCTATTCATACTATCTCACGTCCTTGATAGATGATTTCTTGGCGCCTAAAATCGATTCGAACTCTTCCACATACTGATTGCTACCAGAGAATTAACAAAAATTTAAAACAGTTTATAATAAAATATTATAGCTCTATAGACAGTTCCAATATACGACTTGTAGTTCTATCTGCATTCATATCGAAATTTTCGAATTACGACTGAATCGCTACGAACGCAGCGGTTCAGAAGGAGATGTACAGAACCTACTCTCTTTCACCTGTGCGAACCCTATACAGGATTGGACTAACGTTGATTCGTAATTAGTGACGTATGGTTATGTCAGCCCAGAAAGTTTTCTATCTAGGATCAAACTACATTCATAGAGCGAAACAAATGAAATGACTAACTCGTATCCGTCATACCTATAACAACCACTATCTGCTAGGAAGTATGGTATTGTCGAACTGTTACTTACCTAAAACTTCAAACAAAGCACATTTGCTGATGTTCCTAAGATGATTGTTAACAACGTGTTCTGCGAAATATTTTTTCTTCGCTCGTTCTGTACATACCCAAAAACATAAACTTGAAACTACTTTCTGAGGATAATATGCTTCTTCTACAGAAGGAACTTCTGTAGATTTATTCAGAGAAACAGTAAGTTTATTAGAATAAGTCCACCGATAGGTTAATTCCGAGAAAAGTTAATTTTATTGAATATACTCACTATGTATTTATTTACATGAAAGCACAGAGCACACAATATCCAAAGTTTACCACATACACATTGAATATTGTATCACGACGTCGGTTCATGACATTTTATATTGTCAACACGCAACTTTCGAGTTTTACCAGGTAAAATATGTTGGAATTTCTGGAAGAACAAAGCAGTTGAAGAGTAGACCTTTTTTCTCTTGTAATTTGAGTCGTTCTCCGTTTAATTCCCCCGCGGCTGTCGCCCCACAATCAATAAATGCCAGCCGCCCTGTCCAAGCTAGCACACATTTTCTATTTCGTTTCCAACTTGGTTTCTTTCCCGCCAATTACCGGTCCATTTCTCTGAATGCTGCTCAAAGAGCAGTAGTGTTCTGGTTCCACTTCTCCATTGTATAGTTCATTTCAGTATGTTGAGTACATTCATAAGTAACGTAAAGCATGACTTGCCCAAATTTCACTTCATCGAAGCACGTCTTCGAACTAGGATGTGTTAATCGTGTTTATTACTTGATTTCACGTTCGGCTCGAAGTATAGCTTTTTGTGCTCTCCCGTGATACCACGTTTCTTCGGCGACAACGATCGCGCTCTTCTTTCGCTCTTCTCTTTCAAATCATCAAATTTCGTTCACAAACCCCATGTTCTAACAGTGTTATCATATGTTAATCAAAATTGTGAACTTATTTTTTATTAACTACGAAAAAACATGATGTATAGTCACGTTCTCATTTTCATATTTTGAAACTGATTTTTGTAACTTTTTCAAACTTCATAACTTTGAGTTATACAATTTTATGTTGAAGAAAAGTCAGTTCAATGTTTTAACATAGGCTTTTTAATTTTTTTAATGCGTTCCAAATAGGTTAGAGTTTTTCGACAGCACCTGCCAGAGTCATTCCACATTTATATTTCATGATAGCGTGCCATAATCAAATACGCCTTCACGTTCACAGAATCGTTTCATCAGAACTTGTCTAAATTATAGTTCTTTCAAATGTAACTTTTAACAATTTGTGGTCGTAGTGTGAATTCAAATACCGAAGTAAACTATTTGAGCACATTTCAATAACATTTATCTTCCGTCAAAACGAATCAGTGAGTGAATGATACGATCTGAAATCGTAATCCCCTACAAAATTTTTACGACTCCTCAAAACAGTCCAAGGAAGTAACTACAATGGAACAGTTGACACTTCGCTCTCGAGACGTGCAAAAGGTGCGGGTTCGAAATACCCGTTAGCACGTAACAAGATGAGCTATTCAAATAAAAACTCTCCCGTCATAGAACAACTGCTGCCAACTTTCTTGTATGTCGCCTCCTATCCCCCCCCCTCTCTCTCTCTCTCTCCTCTCTCTCTCACTCTCTCTCTTTTTCTCTCTGTCTCTCTCTTTCTTTCTCTCATTCTCTCTCTCTCTCTCTCTCTCTCTCTCTCTCTCACTCTCTCTCTCTCTCTCTGTCTCTCTCTTTCTCCGTCCCTCTCTCCCTCCCCCTCGTGTCATATCAACTGAATGCGTTTAACATTTTTCGAGGGTTCCCCTTTTTCATTTATCTACATAATGTTCGCTTATCAGTTGCCACATGAATCTGTAAACGCCGGCAACACACCCTATTGCTTTTCGACTTTTAACCATAATGCAAAGTTTTTCTAATTGAAGAACATCGCTGATACGTTTATGGATGAATGAATTAGCATTAGCATGCCCGAAGTGTCTGTTTTCTCGATAATATTTTTGTAACTGTTAGTGAGAATATATGATTCGTCCTTAATAAGTTCTTTTCTGCACTCGTAACCTGCGGAAGTGCATTTGCATGTCTCAGCGAAGTGTATAACCTACCAGTAAATTGGTCTGCGTGGGTATGACGCCCCTTTAGGTGTTCACCGGCCTCACAACTCGATGAAAAACGGTTCGCTGTCATATTTCGTTTGTCGAGGTAGTGAGTTCTGTCAATATTGACGTGAGAGTGCAACAGGTGGCGGCATGCTCCCTCACTACGTTATTCTGCTCTCGCTCCTTTTCAATCCTTTTTCGCTCGAGTATTTAACTTTCTTCTCTATAGCATGCCTATTTTTCTCTTTTCTCTCATCATTACCTTTCGTTTCGCAATAGAACTGTTCAGAAAAGTTTAGTAATGGAATTTTATCTATCATGTATTAATTGGAAAGAGTGACGGTATAGATAGGCAGCAAGGTCAAATTGAGTCAAGTTTTTGAGTCAAGTTCCCTACCCAAGTCCCTACCAATTTACGTGTTGAATCGAGAATAACTTATTCAATTTTGTATTATATAAGTCTAAGTGTGGTAAATATTAATACTATCGATATTATCAAGTGCAATATTATTTTGGTTGTTCAGAAAAGGCGGCTAGACGTCGTATGGCTGAGCCGGTTCGTCCGCCGGATCAGGGCCAGCCGCAGCTATCGGATCTTCTTTTTCAGGTTAGCACCCATTCTGCTCTCGCTCCTTCACAATCCTCCAGACCCTTCGAGTCGTTGTAGTTCGATCGATGAACATGTTCTAAGTCAGCACCGTTCTAACTCTACATTCAAAGTAGGACGATTATGCGGACCGATCCCGTGACATCGGTCCCTTAAACTGTAAATGAAACACGCATTGCAGTTTAAAGGACTGAAGCGTTGGGATAAGTCCACATAATCGTCCTTCTTCAAAATGCAACGGAATGATACTATAAACACAGCGGGATAGAAATACATTCACCGTGTAGGCCTTCTTTGGAAACATCGAACCCTATACCAACTTTTCATCTGCATTTCCCGTTCTCTCCTTGATTTTGTGCTAGAAAATGTATATTTCAGAAAGAACGTGATCTAGAGTTAGCCGCGAAAATCGGGCAGTCTCTTCTGGAACAGAACAAAGAGCTTCAAACTAGGTGAGTTGATTTACAGATTGACAAACCATAAAGTCATATTGAACAGAGCGTTGTTTAGGGATAGTGAAACTTCACAGGAAGTAGAAAAAAATCTAGTATGGAAGTTGACCATCTTATTTAATAATTTATTACTGGACTGTGGTCTTTTTCTCTGACGAAGAAGTATATAATGAGTGACACTATCTTTGTTGTAGTTTGATTTCACACGCTAAAATAAGAATTTTGATCGAAAAGTTCACCGGTTGTGTTTGGTTCACTTTTTCTGCTAGTGGGTTGGTGTTTTCATATCACCCAATACTAAGAAATGAGGCACGTGTGGCGTGGGAATAAAGGAGCTCTATTACTGTAATAAGTGAATATACCCAGATAAATATGTAAGTCCACCTTAAACTTCGAAAATGATACTAAAACTCTGAAACTGAAACAATCAATTGTTTTTTCTATTATTTTTTTCTCTTCAAAAACTCTCTGGTCCCTTCTAAATGACTTCAGTATGTTTCTATGGAAGGCAATGATAACTTAATGACGATGGTTTCAGAAATGACTTTCTGGAGGAGACGTTGGCCGGAAGTTCAGACGAAGTCGTTCAATTGAAGCACGAGCTGAGCAAGAGGATCGAGCTGTTGCGCGTGTATTCCCACTATGAGGATGATGAGGACAAACAGTTCGTAGTCACGTTTTCCTTTCACAACGCCTCTTATTCCACTAAACGAACTTCTGAACATTTTACAGTTTCTTTTTACTACTTTATCGTTTGTTGAGAGAAAGAGGTTATTGTTGCCATGATTGTAATGTTCATCCACCACTCTCATGTGAAGAAGACACGTGATGATGAGGGAAAAAAAGAGTAATACGCGATTGTCAGCTTTTTTCCGTCCCGTCAAATATTTTGTTTGTCAATTTGTTTGAGTCATTCTAGGCTCTGATATTGTTAATTGAAAGATCCGCTCATCATAACTGTTCTAATCACAAGTTCAGATTTTTTTGTTTTCAGACATGAAGATGGTCATTCATTGCGGAGAAGAATTGACAGGTTGCACTCGGAAAACAACCAATTGCGTAAAGAGGTACGAAATAACTATATATCTTCTTTCAACGGATTCGGCTTCGTTTTTGAAGTGAGAGATCTCATCAACACCAATCTTAGATGTTACGAATGCATAGTAAATGCGATGTTCGGATTGAAACAATTATGCAACGCGGAATTTCGAGTCCGACAATTATATTTGCCAGTTGAGATTTCGCTGGACTCAAAATCAAAATCAAAGAACAGTTTCGGGTTTTTTATTGAGTTGTAAAACCATAACCCAATTGGAGTGTGATGGCGCTTTTGCTAAATCCATCCGGCTATCCGCTCGACCTCCAAATAGGGCAAATCTAAATGAAAGGCCAAAAGCAAATCCAAAAGCAAAGCAAGACAAATCCAAAAACCTCCAAATGTATTTTTCCATGTGTATGGAAAATCACACTCCCGTCCTACTCAAATTTACAATCTCATTTTGCACAAATTTGGACTATGACATGTTGCTTGCATGCAGGGGGCAACTTTCTGATTATGATTCCAGAAACAATAATAAAAGAAGAAAGAAGAGACACTATTTTTTGTTCAGTAGAACTGCTTTTTGCAGCGTTCCTCGTTCCGTAGAGCAGCCGACTCGACAGCCGATAAGGAACGGGCTCATGTGAAAGAGCTCTCGCGACAGTTGGATGCTGCCAATGAAAAGGTCGGAAAACCTACACCCTATGCAGAGTTAAAGTACAACAGGTCACGTGAATTACAATCTTCGTTTGTTGAACAAAATTGAAAAGATTTGAAAGAACTACACAAACAAATTACCATCAAAGCAAAGTTTTTGGACCAGATCTGTTATTTTACGGAAAGCCTATTCTCTCCCCCCCTCTCTCTCTCTCTCTCTCTCTCTCTCTCTCTCTCTCTCTCTCTCTCTCTCTCTTTCTTCTCCCTATCTCTCGCTTTTTCTCTCTCTCTCTCTCTCTCTCTCTCTCTCTCTCTCTCGCTTTCTTTCTCTCCTTCTCTCTCTCCATATCTCTCGCTTTCTCTCCCTCTCTCTCTTTGCAAAGTTTATCCTTCGATTCTAGATCGACGCTCTCCAATCGGCCATCGGTCAGAAAACAGACGAATGTACCGCCCAAGGGGAGGCCGTGGAACGTCTTCTACACGAAATCGGACAGCGCCACAACAAGGAGAGACAGGTGCGCTTGTCCATTGTGGGAAATGACTATCCTTGAGTTGTAGCCTGATCAGCATGCACGATAGATGTTTTGGTTCACGACTGAAATATGGCAATCAAAACTAGATGTACAGTATAGCCCGAAGCCCCACGAACCCTATATATGAATGAGGAAATCATGAATAGTTTGTCTCTTGTGGAACTCGAACACGCAACCAGCGCAGATGGCAACCACTATTGTTCGGGGTCTCAGCGGCACATTTATTTGCGAACAACATGAGTTTAATGTTGCAGTACGCTGGTGTACATTTGTTCTCGTTATGGTTATTGTGCCGTTATGACAATTTCACGAAAACAAGTATTTGTGCAGGCTAACTCTAATCTGAGTAGTCGAACTATAAATATTTTGCCTAGACCTGCACGCGTCGAAGTTTAGTTTTCCAATAACGATTGAAATATGACGCGATCAAACTACAAACAGAGCGGTTAAGAGCTAGATGTTACAGTATTCACTTCCCCTGAGAAAAACTCATATCCACCTCCGGAAATGAATATTTTTTCCAGCTTACCGTGATGAATGAAGATCTGAACCGGCAATTGGAGGAAGCTGTACAACGTCAACAAATTCTCCAAGCCGAATCCCTTGAACTACAGGTATACTGGAAGTACATAGAACAGTCAGCGAAATGCAAAACACCAAGTACTAACTTGACCATTACACGTTCCTAATCCAAACGTTTAACTAAGGTTGGACTAGCGGATGAGAAGAGGACTGGAAAGGAATTCCTCTGTTGTGCTCATTAAAAACCAGCGATGTGCTGATAATAGTTATGACATGGTGTCCCAATTTTCTCGGAATGATTGCTTGAAATGAAAAGTGTTGGAGTGACAAACGCAGGAATAACAAGATTGACAGCAATCAATCAATATTACCTCCCATTTAAATCCGTACAAAAATGATGTAGCTGTGTGTATTTCTATTATGTTTCAATTTCAAAATGGTGATATTTAGGAGGACTATGCCGAATTGCGAGGAATGTTCTGCGAGGCTGAAGAAGAACTCGTGCGGTACCGACAGGCGCCCGCCAATAGGTTGGTTGTTCATCCCATAACCACTCGCCAGACTGACCTCAACCATTTCTCACCCCATGTGTGACCATGTGAACTATTCTGTTTTGTGGAGAGTGGAACAAGCTGTATGTTTATTTTTTTCTGAATAACTACATTCCATTATGCTATTTCAGAAAATCACAAAACGGAATTTCTGTTTATGAACTCATATTTAATATTTTTACAGACATAACTCTGTGGATTCTCTGTACGATTCGTTGGCGTCAGAGCTGGAGAACTCGGACAGTGGCTTCTCTTCGACCGCCGTCAAAGACAAATATCTTCCCTCCAACCGCAATCTACAACTCGAAATATCCGACTGTCAGGTATGCTGAAGTGAACACGATAATCTCGGAAAGTGAACAAATATCAAATACCGTACTGTTCATTTGTGGTTTTGACTTATTGAACGTGTTTCACCTAACGCACTCGACCAGCCTGAAATATGGACAACTGAAAACTGTGTTGCACGCATGCAGTAATGAATGCAATGTATTCTACTGCATGCAGCTGTTCTGGATTCCGTTCTAGATTCTGAAATGGAACGGGAACAGAGATTGATAGAGTTTTTTTTCGATGTTTTGATGGAGAATCAGATGATACTTGCAGTCGTCGTCGGTGAATGAAGTGGATGTTCCTTCTGCCCTGCTGGCAGACTTGTCCCGGAAGAAGATAGCCATCGACAGTGCGCCCCTGGCCCCTCCGCAGACCCCCATGACGGAGAATGGTTATTCTCCGGAACACGTCGGCCATCGGGATGTCATCGATTCGTCGCGGGTGATCCCCGAGTGCTCCCCCACCAAGACGGCGGCGCTGGTGCGCAGTGTCACCTGTGACGCAAGCACCTCGACAATTGCAGAATGGTCAGTTGTCACACTTGTTGCTCTTCAAAAACAAGCAGTTTTTTGGTAGTTCAACTTTTCAAACGGTTGACGTAAACCTAGCAGAACAACAACATTACAGATAACAGAAATATTCGAATCATCTTGCTCTTTCTGAATCGGGTTCTAGAAATTCTTTTCCAAAACTGAATATATATATAACATGAAATATATAACACCTCTGCGTTGCACGTGTTATGTCATTTCGTGGTAGGAGGAAATCCTAGCATGCGAGCTGACACACAAAACGCAAAAATATCGATCAACGGCTATTTTTGAGAATAGAAAAGTCAGCTTATTTAAACCAATACAGTACTTTTCAGCGACCTTCTAGAGACGGAACGAGGCCCCAAACCGACCTCGAATTGTCCGTCTTCTTCTGAAGCTCTACAGGTTAGCAGTAATTTTGATACCACCTTTTCGGTGTCTGCGTCCAACTTTGTAGTACCAACCAAGAAAAACATAAAGAACTCCAACTACTTACAAACCAACTCCAAATATTTACGAACGTACAGAGTGCGGAAACTCCAACTACTAGACACGTTTCACTTTTTTGCGAATCAGTTAATTTGATTGTGAAAGTTGTTTCCAGTTATCGGAGCCCCTTTCTGCGGAACATGTTCCGACCAAGACAGCAGAGGTACTGGCAGCTCCGAAAATATTCACCACCCCCAACAGGTCGACCGGATTGGCCAAAACGTCTTCTCAGGAATCTCTGGAGAACTACGTGGCGCCCAAGATGGGCGAGCCCGGGGTGCCCGGTACACGAGATCTCGTTTTCTCACTGAAAACATTGAAGGCCAGACGAAAGGTTAGTACATGCCGTGAGAACTAACACCATCTTTAGTCGAATAGTTCTGCAACATTCCGCCCCAAACGGGCCTCTTGTTTTATCCCTTCTGCTTGATTCAGGTGTCAGATTTGCCTTCTACCTCACCACTGTCCGCATGCCTTGTCCGTCGTGTTGTGTTCCGAAACTTCATTGATGCGCAGGTGTGTGCGAGTACGGTAGTTTGCATAATTGTAGGTGGAAAAAGACTTCGCTCGGTACTGTAATCGCAAGGGATTGCCAGCCGGCTCCTTCTTCAACGATCAAACGGTTCGTGAAATCGACTAATCCACTGAGTGTGTCTGAACCATCTATACTTTCCTTCTAGTTTTTCTAATTTCTAATCTAACAATATACTTCCATAAAAACCTCAGATAGAATGCACGAAAACTGTGCGCGTGCCTCTACTACAACATCATAAAGGGTTTCCATTGCAGCCCCAACATTTCCCAGAAATGTTGGGTGACCGTTTTTAGAAATTGTTCTTTCACATTGGCTTCCATCCTATCTTGTCAGCAAAATTCTAGAAGAAAAAAAAAATGCGTCCATGGGCAACTGCTTTTATAACACTTTGCTTGCAAAAAACGGAAAGAAAACTGCTTAGCCACCCCCACTATCTCTCTCCTCTCTGTTTTGCATAAACATTTTATGGTAATTTCCAGCCCGTAACCCGTAAATCCAGTAACAGTAGCTGGACGGACTATAGCATCAGCTTGGGACAAGAACGACACAGGTAAAATAGCAAATCATCTTTATCAATTGTTCAATATTCAGTAGAAAATTAATCGTAAGATCTAAAGATTACACCTTTGCAACTCAACGAAATTTGAACGTTAAGAGTACATAGATTTCTATGTCTTCACGCATTTGCGTGACCGTTTCATTTATTTTGGTGTCTATTTTCGTAGTTGGGATTTGTTTCAAGCGTTTGCCAATTGTACCTCAACCGTGTAATAACAAGTGCTTGACGTGGTTACTATTTCTACAGACCCTACAATATCTAAAAGTTGAACTAACCAGAGAATGGTGAGAACAGGCGGCGTAGCAAATCGTCCAACCCAATGAGAAGTTCATACGAGTTTCTCATGAGATACCCGATGAGCTATTCGTAAACTCTCAATGTTGTAGCATAGCGATTAATATAATCTCATGAGAATCTCATGCTAATAGCTCATGGGGTATCTAATGAGATTTTTGAGGGATTGCTACGCCGCCAGGTCCTGTACTTTGATGTATCCAAAACATGTTGATATAATATGTGTTCAAATGAGTTCTTTCGTACAGGGCGGTGGTTTCATCTAACTCCATTGGTTTGGGCGGTGCAATGCAGAGCATTTCGGGACGTGGCGTGGTTACTCGCGGAGAGGTAGGTGGAAGTCAAACACTCATAACTGGCATCGTAGCAGATAGTCACAAACATTCACCTTTGAACTGAATTATCTGGTCACCTCCTGACGTATTTGGGTCAGGTTGAGCGCACAGATTGCGTGAATTTGCTACGGTTGGTGTCACGGACATCCATTCTTTCCCGGAATCATCGCGTTTGCAACCCGTGTTAACGTGTCTCAACTTGAAATGAACGTTTTCACTGACTGCGAATTTGGTGAAACCACAAAGAACCTTGTCGCTGTTTGATGCAATGTAAACCTCAGAATTCGTAGGTTTATTTAGAAACTCGGTTAGCATTCCGTCCCGCTCTCTTTTTACCTCACGAAAAGTGATAAAAAACGCTCAACTGTAGTGCGGAATTGCGTTGGAGTAGTGAGCCTTCTGATGACATGAGCTTGCAGCTGTCTCCGTCCTCCACTCCGCAACGTGTCTGTCCGACCGTCTCTCCCGGCCTAGCTTCTCTCATCCCCAACGCATTTCTGTCCTCCACCACCACCGATCTACTCGGTGGCGGCGTACTCCGAAGAGCGCTTTAATTTATATTTCATGTTGTATTCTTCATGTCTCCCCACTCCACTGACCTGATTCTAAGAAATGAGTTCTTAAATAGCGTGAGTTGCTGTCGGCTGAGCCCGTCAGATTACGTCTTACCGGAGAGCGAACACGGGTTTATCGCTCATTACTCATTAATGCTTCAAAGAGCTTCTTTACGGTTATTCACCTGTCTTGAGCTCAACACACACGCGAAAGTGTAAATATTGACTAGTGAGAGTATTCGTCTGTTTTTAGAATAGCAAAATGTTTTGTGTATTCAGACATACAAGTGAGATTGTTACGTAGGACACGCCCGGTTTTGTTTGTATAGTGTGCTAATATAGTTTCTAGTATAGAGATTATACCAAATAAAGTATTTTATTATCTATGTTGGCTAACTAGTGCTTAAATGTTGTCTCATTCATATATTCGAATATTGGTTGATTATCGATCGGTGTCAATGCGCTGCAGTACTGAACCATCGACCGGTTCACTTTGAATAAGTGGGCGACAAACTAGATTTCACCAATTAAATATCTTGATCACGATAACTCGATTTGGAACCGAAAAATAAATTCAGCGCTCCGGCATTTGAAGCATTGATAGTAGAACTTGATTACCTTCTCTTGGGTACCGAAAGGTCATTCATTGTCATATATCGACTACTCGCAACCACCCGAATACAGTCAAAACTCAATCAGTACTACTGTTTTCGACAACATTTCATGTTTTTGGCAACACTACAATGAAACGTACTCTTATATACGATAGCGACCACATCAATGAAGATTAACTGATTTTTGTTGTTGTATCAGATGTCTTCAACAGCTACAGCTCAGCCTGATTCGAGCATTGGTGCTCCTTGTCCTACGTGTGGAGCCCTACCTCACTCTAAACAGGTGCTCATTGTGTTTTACTTGAATGTCAGGAAGACAGTGCAGTTTTGCCAAACTCATTTGTTTCATGAGAAAAGGAAACCGATGAAACATATTTGAATTGTGGTTGCAAATTTCGATATGCGCTTTGCTCACTTGCGGACCAATCTCTCACAATCTCAGGAGAAGTTAACTTGATAATTCACATGAGCACTTCGTGATCCGCTCGTGATCAGCTTGTGAAACGGTCATCGCTATAACATAGCAAACAACTGGTGATGATTTCAATTCGTGAGTTCAACGGAGAATTACCATCGTGCATCAGCAGAGCAGTATGTATACAAACCATGCAAATTGCTCTGATCTGTTCTGCTGTCGTTGTAGTTTGATCCTGCTGTAAACCAGTTTTGATAAAAAAGAATTACGAATAGACATACAAAACCACTCGGATCGTTCCAGGACCAATATTGTCGTTGCTGTGGATGTCGTTTGTCACTCGAATGTAGAAACTGCAGAGCGAAGATTAGGTATTTTGATATGAGTGTGATAATGATGTTTTCCATGGTTAACTGATTTTATACTTTTTCATCTAAACACAAAGTGGTATGTGACCGCCAATTTTTGTGACTGATTCATCAACATAGGATTTGCAACAATCGGACTACTAACCGATCGAACTTCAGGCCACTTGATCGATACTGCACGTCCTGTGGAACAAGAAGAATTATATTATTTGATCAAATAAAAAAAGGTGCGTCATGAGAAACGCGTTTTGGAGCTTGCTCGTCAGAAATAGTCTCCTGCGTTCATAGTTCACTCCACATGTATTTTCCTACTCAAAAATGTCAGTTGTGTGTGCGAATCGAACTAAAAGACGATTAACCCCTGAGAGTCTCGTATGAATGATCTTAGAACCAGCCAACCGCCGAGCTGAACGCCGTTTATTTCGAGGTGTCCGGTTGTTATATGATCCGGTTATGGTTCAGGACCTCTCCTGGTGCCACTTACATTCAACGGACAATGTTTCCAACTGGTTACAGGAATCGTGCTCAACTCTCCTTATATTGTCCTCACCACTGCCGCAGTAGCCACTCTCTGCTGGCTGGGGTTGCGTTATGCCTTGAGGCATAAACTGTAGATTGAAATGGAGAATGAATATTGCCATATTGTTCCCTTCTAATCAATTAAAAACATGTTCCGAACGAGTTGCTTCGGCTATCTTACCACGTCTCCATGTTAAACCGACTCTTCTAAGTAGTCTTGATGAATTAACTACACATAGTACACACATATAATTTTATACTTTATCAGTCAATAAGTTTTCCACCTGCACTTTGGTTTAGACGGTTGCCTATCAGAAACACGGTATTTCAATCTTGTAGCATAGCAATGAAAAGAGCTCAGGGGTAATCCTTTATCTCACAATGTTATTGCGTAGTGCTCTGATAGAACGTTCTCACACTATGCTTCCCTTATGCACATTTTTCGCTGTTCGGTTCCTAAATGCTTGCAGGCGGATCTGAACCGTCTAGTATAAACAATATACAAACTTATCCAAGCCGCCTAATCCATTATAAACATTGTGAATACATTGCATTGATCGCACAAATCTGTTTTTGAAAAAGTCCACTAAACATTGGTTGTTATCACCCGGCTTGAACCAATAGTCAGTTTGTTTTGAATGTTATTACCCCCCCCCCCCCCGAGATATAAATAAAAGTACGTTTACCGCCGAGAAAAACATTTATAGGGAAGAACACTGACACTGAAGTGCAAAGGAAATTATTCCGTTGGGCAATTACCGACATTTACGACGCGCACTGTTTTTGCTGGTTGAAATGCCGAGGGAAGGTCACTGACTGCCTCAGTAATCCGCCCTCACTTCTAAAACCCCAATCAAAGAGGTGTGCAGTAGTCCACTAACTATAGTCTGCATCAATTCTACGTGGGGTACCACATTCGTACAGATTGGTTTCTCAGTGTATTCTCTCTCGGTAGAAGGAAAAATAAAGAAACAGAGCTAACAGTTTTCGTTTTGCTTCTCTTCTATGAACTATTTCTCCGTTTGTTCAAATTTGCATACATGATGTTATCTCACGTTTCCCTATCCGTTTGTGTGAAAAGCGAATACGGGTTCCATTTCCGCACTTTCTCTCTCGCTCTATCGTTGTACTTCTTTTTCATTCTCTTCTTGGGTCAAGTTTGACTTTTTACGAGTTTTCAAAGAGGTATTCACGTAAAACGTGTGAGCTCTTCGAAAGTAGACACATTCTTCGAAGATTCGATATCAAATATTCGTTCTTTTAAACATTCTTCCCCATTTGTATTTGCCAAAAAACTATTACAAATCAAATCATGTACATTCATTGTTGTTTATCCATATTGAGCCATATTGAGTCATTGTTTATCCATATTGAGCCGCGTTTTATAACCTGTTTGTTTCATAAACCGTAATCAATGTATTTGATGTGCTTGCTCGCTTACTTTATTTGCATATATTGTGCCTTTTACTGTTTTATGGAACGAAGGGTAATGCGTTTCTGATCGACTGTTCCCATATTTAATGTTTTGAAAAAACGCTAATCGTTTCCATCTCTCATTTTACATCCGGCGCGTTTCATTTCATTCTTTGGTGGTTAGTGGGGGGTTTTCTACGCTTTGCGGTTCCTTGGAACTAAACTATCTTTGCAATTTCGTCAAATTAGAATGAGAGTAATTGGAACAGTCAACTGAGAAGATGAAGAGTGAAAATCAGTAAATTTTCACTTCATGTATACTTCTCAGTTTTACATGTGTTCCCATGACATAACAGAACGTTACTATATATATGTTTCAACCTTTTCAGATTTTGTTCATTTCGAACACCTCTGTCTGAAAGATAACTAATGAGTCGTATTTTCTTATCGCGACGTTATCACACTGACTAACACCTTACTTTTCTGACGAACAATTATGTTCAGAAAATGAATTTGTTTTTTTATTTTGAAAATGATAGTCCATTCGAATCTAGTTAGCTATGTTTTACTTCCTTCAGCCATCAGATATACTGCTAGTCGAATGCTAATTCACGTGAAACGCGTGAACTACAGCATAAATCTGGAGCACGCGATGGTAGGTCATATTTCCGGATGTTTTCCCGTTCTACGTGAAAATCCCATCAAACTTCTAGGCATACGCCCTATTCGTCTTCACCCTTTTGAGCATTCTCTTCCCCGTGCCTCTTTTTTCGTGACACGTGTCCCGCACATGTATCCGTTATTCTATTGATTAACCCCCTCAGACCCCAATTCCTCTTGCTTTCCATTTTGATCGTCTTCTTAGTCATTCTTTTGCTCGCAATAACCACGTGTCCATGAAAATCGTGTCTTTTCCTTAACGATAGATTTAGACTTGAAAGGCTATAACTTCGCGCTGATTATTGCATGCTTTTCTCTGCATTTCTTCTTAGGTAGAAGTTGAACAAAAGATTTTTGAGAACAGGTGTTAAGTGCAACACGAACAGTATCATAGTGGTGATAGCAAGTGTCTACACATTTTGACTTATTCATACTAGATAGTAAGAGGACTAAAAGTGCGATTTCAATACTTTGCAAAAACGTTGATTGTTCTATAGAGTGCACAATTTCATTGTTCTCATGTTACACGTTGCTTGTTGTTATACTTGCTATACCGGTCGCTCTGGGATTAGCAAGTATAATGCATAAATTGTGTATGATATGTTTTGGCTGTTAATCTCTCTCGTTTGTCCCCAATGCGCTTTAGAGTTTCATTGAAGTATTGGCTTTCTTGGTTTCTTAGATGAAATTACATCTAGGAAGTTGCAATCTCGGAACACCCCCAATAAAAGCACGATAAAGAGTACAGGCGATTCGCCCGCGTATGGCATGTAACCAACAACTGAGAAGTTGATTTGAATAAGTATTCACGTGAGACGCGGCTGTGCCGTTTTAACCTTATAGCTCCTGCATTCACCGTTGTTTATCTGTTGAGTTTGACAACATTAGCTTCTTTTTTTCCCTATGTTTGGTTTATAGCTCTAGAACCCTCCGGTCGCGATTTCCGTTCTCCCTGTTCTCATCTCTTTTGCCATATTTTGATATTGTAATGTTTCGAAGCGTATTTAGCGTTCCAAATGAGAAGCGCAGATGATTTGGAAGTGTCTGGCATTGTTTCACACGTCCGTTTATGTTAATATTGTGTGTTTGGTTTGCACAACTGCGCGGCACGTATCGGCGGCAACGACGTGTCATTCATTCATTTATTTCCTTTCCACACATCGCCTTCCGTCGTCCATCATCATTGTTCATTACGGCCATCATATCACCGAATGACACAGTTCACACTTTTTACATTTCAAATCTCCGCCTAGAGTTATAAAAGGTGCTTCATCCATGTTAACTTGAATTGTGAATTGCCCTTACAAGACAAATGCGCATTATGATTAAGTTCGATGTTTTTGCTTGCATGAAAGGAAACAAAAAGTTCTGTTTGTCTGCTCATATCATTTATTCATCGTTCTACGTTGTTGCTCGTATTCTTGTAGTATAATAATCGCAATTGTTACTTGCAAAAGTACAATTCGGAGCGTTTTCACGTTTAAAATAAATGATCAAATATTTAAGACCTTGCTTATTCGAGCAAACGTATCTTCATATCTATATCTCCACAGTTCGTTCTTTCATGATCACATATATATCAAAATACGTTTTTAAGGTAATTTTCACGGTGGTTCTCGGATATCCGTCAGGGAGAGATAGCTATGTTCAAAAAAGTAAGTATCACGAAACAGAATAATTTCAGATTCCTCGAGATATTTCCAGTCAAAGGGCACAATTACGCAAGGTGTGATATTTGCTGGCTTTATGTTTGCTGTTTGAAACTAAGAGCTGTACAATGTTTAGAGTTCGCTCTTTACAAAGACAGGCTATACAGAGTGTGTTGTCCTATCCCACTGTGTTTGTTATATTTTCCGTTACTTTCGGCCAAACTTCGAAAATCACGGCGTGTGCGAGATCAAGCTACGGAGATTTCGCCGCTCAATTTGTTTGTATTGGTTAATTTAGGTGGAGAATATAGTATGTGTGGGTGCGGGCTACGTGGGAGGTCCTACTTGCGCCATGATCGCCTACAAGTGTCCCGAGATTCAGGTAAGGCCCGGACTCAGTTTGAGCAATCGCGCCCATTCTTTATTTTCGACACACGATTGCAACGTCTATTCCCAGTTCTACTTCCTTTCACATACTGTTTCTCGCACTCAAGTCCATTCGATCTATTCTTCTGTAAGGCTGCAAACGTGCAAACAGTATGTTCAAAAGTTATAGTTGAGGTTGAAGGAAGGTTGAGCTATTATTCAGTGATGAATAATTACTTACAGAATAACAAATCATTTGTGAGTTTTAGGTAACAGTAGTGGACATGAACACAGCCAAAATCGCTGAATGGAATTCGCCCAATCTGCCCATCTTCGAGGTAATATGATATCGTTTTTCATCAATGTACAAACTATGCTTTTTGATCTAGACGCCGGGCCTACTGTCCCGGCGGCTCATCGTTTAGTGAAATATCCGTGTTTTTGAATAGATCTTACTTTTCGACCTGTTATTCGAAGGTGCGTTCCTACTGTATCTAGGCGAACCATGTTTACTTGATGAGTTTCTCAACCGGATTTCACGAAGAACAACAGTCCACACCATTTACCTTCTATGTTGTGAAAGTCGTCAATTCGATACAAGGTTCGTAATTGTGTACCTCTTCATGTGAGCAGACGATATTCGCTCTGCCACGTTGGGTCTATCTCGGCTGTCCATTACCAATAAGTGGTTGATTTCAGCCAGGATTGGAGGAAATTGTGTTCGAGTGTCGTGGTAGAAACCTCCACTTTTCTTCTGATATACCGAAGGCTATTCGCGAAGCCGACTTGATATTTATCTCTGTAAATACGCCAACCAAGATGTACGGAAGAGGAAAGGTATAACCGTTATTTTCCCAATTTCAATGTGATTTAAGCATTCCACATGACTTATTGATAATTGCTTACAGAATAACAGATTGTTTGTAATTTTTGGGTAGAATTTTTTTTACATTTTTTTAGATAGAAAAGTTCGAAGACAGAACATCAGCAGTTGTGTTAAGTGTGCATGTTAGTTGTGGTTCTGATGTGATCTATGTAATTTGACCACACTTGACTGGTATTTTTTTAGTCCAATCATAGCTTCATAATACATATCTCCTTGTTGTTCTCATCTCTTCATTTTTCGGTTTGATGTTGCAAGAACTCCGCGACTATAGTGACTGAAAAAACAAATCTGACTGTAGTTCTCTGATCCCTGATCCATTAATATTATGCCGATGTGCATGTGTTTAGGAAAATGTGGCTCAAAACAAAGAAAGTGGAGTTGAATAGATACTTTCGAATGAGAACATATGTTGGCTTCGTGCTTGTGGAACTGTGTATTGAGTTTTATCAATACAATAAGATTACTTGGATTAATATTCAATAAGGAGAATCTGTGCGAAACTCAAGAATGAATATTACAGGGAATGGCGCCGGATCTGAAGTACGTCGAGTCAGTAGCAAGAACCATTGCAGAGCATGCCGGCGGACATAAGGTGAGCAAGTCACATGAGGGCGCTCTCCCATCTACTTTCCTCCGACCGATTTCCCTTCGCTCCTTTCTCTTCCTCTCTCCCCCTTCCTCTCTCTTTCTCTCTCTCTCTCTCTCTCTTTCTTTCTCTCTCTCTTTATATCATTCTTCTCTCCCGTGTCCCCCCCCCCCTCTCTCTCTCTCTCTCTCTCTCTCTCTCTCTCTCTCTCTCTCTCTCTGTCTCGCTCTCTCTCTCTCTCTCTCTCTCTCTCTCTCTCTCTCTCTCTCTCTCTCTCTCTCTCTCTCTCTCTCTCTCTCTCTCTCTCTCTCCTCTCCCTCTCTCTCTTCTCTGACTTTTCTCTCTCTGTCTCTGTCTCTAAAGAGTTCTGACCTGTCTATCCCCTTTCTCTCTCTATTTTTCTTTCTTTTCTTTTCTCCATACCTCTCACGTTCTGACTGTCTCTTAGTGTTCCGCCTAACCTCTCCGTTAAGAATGGAAATATACATACTATCTCGTTGCTTCATTGTAGTAAGATATCAGTGTTAGGCTACTCGATTGCTACTATACGCTCAACTACCTGAACTAGTACCTGATGCGGTATTCCATACTCTTGTGTATCTATTCACGAACACATATTTTAAATGAATGCTGTAAACGCCGAAGGAAACGGAAGTTCATGGGTTACCAAAAGGAGTCTTCAAAGAGAAGAGATTTCAAAAGGAGTCTTCCGTGACACTTTCTAGTTTCATGGTAAACAACACCATACCGAAATCTGAAAGATTTTAAGCAATTTGATAATGTCGAAAATTTGTTGGAGAGGTGTGACACCGTTCTGTAAATATCTATAAGTCGGTGGAACAAAGTGTATATTACGCTACCACGCTAGGATTTCAGAGTGTGACGTATACCGTAATACTCCCTTCATTTTACAACATAGCTTATTTCCAGATCGTTGTCGAGAAGAGTACGGTACCGGTGAAGGCGGCCGAGAGCATTGGCTGTATTCTGAGAGAGGCGCAGAAGAACAACACCCAGCTCTCCTTCCAGGTACTATTTCACATCAAAAAATACACCAATTTTGAACTTTTGCTTCTCTAAAATTCTAAGTTTTGTTTTTTTCATTCAGAAAATGCACCTAACTAACACAACGGTTTTACGCACTTCAACTATATTTAATTATAAAATTACGTGAAAAGTCTTACATTTTCTGAGTGTCTCATTTGTTTCTCATGTTCTACATGACCACGCGGCAGGCATGTGACGCATGTATTTGGGGAAGAAAACCTTCTTTTGATCTGCATTCAAATTACCCATCTGATCAATATTTGGAATCAAGTTGGATTCTGTTTTAATCTTTGACCTCTGCTAAGGTACTGTCTAACCCCGAGTTTCTGGCCGAGGGAACCGCCATACGGGATTTGTCGAACCCGGATCGAGTACTCATTGGTGGAGAACCAACCCCTGAAGGTACATTCCCCTCACGAACTGTCAATATTGCTGTTGAACCATGTACTCCATCAAGTAAAACTGCAATAGATTCAACTGAAACACGGAAAAACCGTGAAATAGTTTTTCTTTCGCTTGCTTTCCTTCTGTGGTGCGCCGGGTGATTAAGGTGACGGAAAACTCGATTGTTTGTCTATATGAACGCACTCCGACTCATTTTCTGTTAAGTCCAGTTAAAAACAAAAATTGTACCCCTGGGTGAATATGGCAAGCTGAATAACTCTTGTTTAGGACTGGAGGCTGTATCGCAACTGGTTCGCGTTTACGAGAACTGGGTTCCTCGCAACCGCATTATCACCACCAATACCTGGAGTTCTGAGCTGACAAAATTGGTGAGTTAGAACTATTTGCTATGTTCAGGATAGAGATAAGTTACTGATTTCCGGGAGGCATACCGCTCAGTTCAGCATGGTAAATTATGGACTGATCAAAAAATTGAAAGGTTTGTCAAAAGAGGGAGAATGAACGGAAACAAATCTATAGAGTCTGTTTTTACTGAATCGAGCATATACGGTGTATGGAAACTCTCTTTCTCTCTCTCACTGTGTTTTTGGTTCGATTTCGTTGCTTTTCGTTCAAAATTCGAAAATTAGCATGTACATTGGGAAGATGAGGACAAGTTAGGAAGCAATCTACAGACTTGAGCTGAAACTTCAGCTGAGCTCAGGTCATCGCGTTCATTGCAGGTGGCCAACGCCTTCCTGGCCCAACGTATCTCCTCCATCAACGCCATTTCGGCGGTGTGCGAAGCGACGGGGGCGGACGTGCGCGAAGTGGCGCACGCGGTCGGCCACGACACGCGCATCGGATCCAAGTTCCTGCAGGCCAGCGTCGGTGGGTGCCACTGGCGAGTAGTCTAGCAATATAGGCATCGACAATATGAGAATTGCAGTTTGATCTCGCGTGTACGACACATTTTTGGGTTGGCACTGAAATCGGACGAGATCAAACTACAAACAAAGCGAGTTGTACATTACCGACCTGCTCTGCACGGAACGAGCCCTAGTCTCAGTGGCTTGCGAGAGGGTACGATGTATTTTGAGGAGGTAAAAGCCATGTATCCCCTGCTGTCTTTGTAGTTTGAATGTGAAACTACCAGTTCCATAAACAGTTTTTGGTTTTTACAGGTTATACAGACTATGTATGGATAAATTGGTCAATTGAAATGCATTGAACTATTTGACCCAAAATATTGTATAACACTCACTCAAAACATAGAATTTGTACATGATGTTTGTATTGACTCAATTTGAAAAAAAAAACCCACCGGTAATGTTTCAGGTTTCGGGGGAAGCTGTTTCCAAAAAGATGTTCTTTCCCTGGTTTACATTTGCGAGTCGTTGAACCTTCAGAAAGTGGCCAGCTATTGGATGGGGGTCAGTAGGGTTGAGACTTAGGTTTCTACCTCAAAAAGCAATAGTAGAACTATTTCGTGGGATATTAGCTGAAATTATTTCTTTTTTTTCTTACACATTGGTGAACTCCTAAATCATTGAATGTTGCGTTTCGTATGCGACAGTTGAAGTATAGATTACCCTTTTTGTAATAAGTTCCCATATTTCGAATAGGCTTTGACGACAAAGTGAATGCCATATTATATTGTGTATCGTCACTATTCACTGTTTTTAATCTGTTAACAGGTTCCTAATAATAATGTACTGTGATTGTATTCAGGTGATTGACATCAACAACTGGCAGAGACGCCGTTTCGCCGACAAAATTATTGCCGAGTTGTTCAACACAGTGACCGACAAGAAGATTTGCGTCTTTGGGTTTGCCTTCAAGAAGAACACCGGCGACACGAGGTGCGAATCTCATTTCTATGTTGAACATTCAATTGAAAAAGGTTTTGGTACCGTGATGGAGTGATTTCACAAGACTGCACCCTACCGTGCATGGCACTTTGCGAATGTGAGCAGGTACAGTGTCATCAGCGCTACGGTAACTTTCTGTTTGGGTGGTGTTTAGAGTCGATCCCTGTGAAACTTTGAAGTGAGATTCAATTTAACATGTGAAAAACACATGATTTCCACCCTCCCCCTTCCAATCTCGCTCTGTGTTTTGTTCTGAGGGTACTCGCGCAGTAACCAATTTCTTACAATAATATTAAGTATTATAGTAGTAGTTATTATAATGATAACAACATACACGTAGAGTATGTGAATATTTGAAGGGAATCTTCGGCTATTCATGTGGTGAAACATCTGATGGAGGAGCACGCTCAAGTAACCATCTACGATCCGAAAGTGACTGAGACTCAGATGAAGTGGGAACTCGAACAAGTGACCAGCAAACACGCCGGTCAGTACAAGTACATTGGAAATGACCGAATATTCGTTGTAGTTTGTTCCGAATTTGCCAGTCAAAACAACAATCGAAAAGTGACGGACTTTTCTATCCTAGTTTTCTACCCATTAGTCTGAACAGTGCAGTTTGTGCCTGTGGACAACCTATAGTAAGAACCAACTTCGTTCTGCTCACTCAGTACTTGAATCGGTGATCTGATGATTTTCATGCCTAAATCATATATTCTCTTCTCGAAAACGGTCGGACCGATGAGTTTGTGTGTGATTCTTGGCCATCTACAGTTGTATATGAGAGGTGTCAATTTGCAGTGGATACCCTGATAAAGGTGGCTTCGGACCCCTACGAGGCTGCCAGTCAGTCGCACGCTATCGTCGTTCTCACCGAGTGGGACGAGTTCAAGGTAAACCATTACACGATTGTTTATTATAATCATCATCCTCGTCATAATTACATTTATAACTATTATTAGTGTTCACTAGATTCAGTTCGAGAGATTGGTGGCACAACCTTCTCTTTGGTGTATTACAAACAAACAATTAAGGCAAATAAGAACAGTCTAAGTATGTTGTAAGATTGTGAGAGAGCTTCGAAGATCGATCCGCGTTGTTATAAGAGATAGAGACGGATGAGTGTACAAGTCATGATTAGTTTGCGAATGTCAATTATACAACTTGCACAATCAGCAAATGGTAAGATGGTGATGTCTTTGTCGACATTATCCCTAGGGCCCCGTATTCGGCATAGAAACTCAGTTCACCTTATGATATCTGTCACTTGAACATGTGTTTTCTTTCTACGCTCGAATGAATCATTATTATTATTAAATGCTCGATAGTTAATCTCCAATGTTATTCGACTTTCCCATCTTTTTTGAGTTTTAGACTTGAAGTTGAAGAAGAGTTGAGAGAGAGAGTTGAGTTAAGAGTTTGAGTTGAGTTGAAGAGAGACATATCAGCTAAATAGTGTCTACAGAACAAGTAGAAAGGGACTCTTTCGCTGTTTTCCTCACTTTTTGAGAGTATCGGATATGTTTCAGACGTACGACTATGCCCGTTTCCACGAGTCGATGCAGCACCCTGCGGCCATATTCGACGGCCGACTCATCTTGGACCAGAAGACCCTCAGGGACATTGGGTTCCGCACCTTCGCCATTGGTAGGTTCATGCGAATGTACGGCAAACGAGTGTAGGGGAACCATGGTTCGGTGGTAGTATGTAGTATGATCTTCACACAGTAGTTTGCACGGTAGTTCAGCGGAATAAAGCTAGCAACGCAGCATCATAGCAAACACGAAACTATCATCCACTCAAACTATTATATAGGTGACTTAGATGTATATAACGAATTCCGAGAAGATGTTATGTTTTCCTTGTTGTTTTACATAATAATCGAATATTTCCTAGTGAGGAAACTATATTGGTGAAAGCTCATAGAAAGACACTATCGCTAAATCCAATTCCCTAGTTTAGCATAATTGAGAGTTCACCACTCCAGTTTTCATTGACTTTGATTGTTTCCCTTCTATAGGAAACGTTTCTCTTTCCAGGTTCGGCCCCAGATCAGGCGTACAATCTCTTCGGACAAAGTGGATACTAATTATGTGTATTTCCATATTTATCACTGTTTTTGTTGTGCCTTGATTTATGCAATATTTTTCTAGGGTATCATGTTATGAGATATTCTTCCCATTTCCAAACTGTGATTTTCAGTTGTGATTGTTCTCGCCCCCTTTTTCGATGCAATATCATTTTTTGCATAATAAGAAAAATGTAATAAAACTTTTTGATTGGGCAGCATTCTCGGAAGTGACCATTTTTGACATATACATTGCAATTAGAAAAGCACGACGTGCAATCCACACAAACTGTCTTGAATCTCCACATTTCAAACGAATCTCGCACAAAAAATATGCATATTGATGACGTGTGCACATTAGCGCAGCAGTAACACTGACAGTCAAATTGCGCCAATTAATAGATGAGAGTAAAATTTGACGAGTTCTCCAAGTTAACGCATAGAGGGACCCGAGTTCAAACTTGTTGCAGATTACGAATTTCGAATAAACTACGAGGAAGGGGGGGGGGGGGGTCAAAATGAAAACTGGTGCTGATATGTACTGCCTGGGTGTGTTTCTCTTAGACGGTAAATTTCGCCCACTAGAGGAAAAGAAGAAAGATAATCGGATAGCTAAATAATATATGTGACAACTAAATTGAAACAATAACGGGAAGGTTCCAAATTCTATTCAAGATTCAAGATTTATTAGATGTATTGGATACATTCAAATGTTAATATTTGGCGAGATATTCATTGGCGCGCCATGTAGTTTGTTCTGTGAAATGTACTTTGAACGAGTGTGTCACAGTTCCCAGGCCACACAGGTCACACCCAGTCTTGTGGATTGAGAACAGCAAGTAAATAAAATTTCCCCACTATTCTTTTGTTGCGTAGAAGACTATACCGAGAATTACAGGCTTCAATACTTTGAAACTTGTTTTGCTTTTCATTATATTAATGGATAATGTAATTTTGAACCTTTGTCAAATGATAAGTTGCCTTTCTTTTCGATGTTTTTCAATGGTCGTTAGATGCTCACTTTAGAGTTTCAGTTTAGTAGGCCAATTATCACCTCTGCTCTAACTCCAACTTTTTCTCCTTACCCCATAACAATTAGTTCACTAAGGAGACAATTAGTTCTTCGTATCATTTAACCAAGTATTTCCCCCCTTAAGATTGTTTGAATTTCTATACTAAATCGTTTATGTTTCCAGTCAACCGATAATGGATTCACTGCCGAGTTTGAACTGTTTGATCTGTACAACGGCTTTTGGTACGTTTTCAAACCTTCACGAATGGCACCTTTTCAAGAAGATAACCCTCATTTGGGCTATTGTAATCAATTTATTACATATGGGATGTCCTCTCGGGCTAGTGATTGATGCGAAATATAGCTGATCTTTATTGAACATGTGTTGGCAACAATTGTGTAAATTTCAGACAAATTTTCTCGCTGTCCCACACTTGGATTATGCGGACACACGGTGTGTAGAAGCTGCGCCATCAGCCTGTGTTTGCAGTGAGTCGCAATTATGTCCGTTTGGCACCTCTTTTCGTTCATTTACATATGTTTCATTCATTATAAATTTTTCACTTTGTCTGCTAGTAGTGTGATTATTAACCAAGCAAAACAACATATTTGAGGTGTCCCATTATTTCATAGATGAACAAACAAATCTCAAAATCCAGGTATCAACCAGTGGTAATCCAGGTAATTCGTGTACACACTGATTGTATAATCCCCTAGGAAAACGACAGTATCGACAATAATAATGTTGATACTACCAATAATAATAAAATACGCCTCTTCAGCTCTCTTGGAAAATGTGCCATTTGCAAGATGGAGATGGCCTTCGTGAGTGACTTCGAAACGCCAACAGATAATTGTCAATTGAAAGGTACGCCCTGTGAGAATGTCAGTTTTGAATTAAAATTCAGAATCAGAATCGATCACATCTTTTCAAAAGCTTATTTCTGTTTTCTAAACGAGCACAGAAAAGTAACAACAATCGTCCAGTCATGTAGTCAAATTCGGTTTACGTCAGGTTTCAGTGAAACTGTTCCATATGTGATTTCAACAAGTCAATTGAACGTGAGTTGTAGTTTGATCAGTCGAACACATCAAAAGGTTCGAGTTACATTCCTAATGCATCTCAATTCAACAGCACAGCTGAACTGAACATAATGACAGTTTTCGCCCACCTTTCTGCAGCCACACAACAAAATCCAACTGTCACAAAAATATTAGCCAAACTCTCCATGGCGTACTACTCTCTCGACTGGTTTTGTCTGTGAAGAATTTCAAAAAATAACTTTCCCGGGTATCTGAGAAACATCTGAAAAAGGAATATTTCGTACAAAGTTTTCGAATAGTTTCACATCTAGTAGATTCGATCAATTTCCTGTAAATAGCAGATTTTCAATATATCATCTGACATTCTGTTTGTTTGCATTCATTTTTTGAACAAATGTTTTTCAGAAGAACTCGACTACATTCAGGATGAAAACAGTAGAATGAAACAAGAAGAGAAAGGTATGCGTTTTACTAGTTTTCCGAGCTTTTTTCCATCATTGATTGGCATAATTACCTTGGTCAATTGATAGAATAGCCTACATTACATGTGGCCGTATACATGTATTGACACGAAGTTGAAAAACGTCGATTGAGCACGAAAATGGTGTGCTCGTAAACAGAATACCGAAGAGCGGAAACCTTTTTTCGTGAATAACTCCATCGTAAACTAGTATGCACATTAAGCCTCACTAATTGCGAATTCGACAAAGCTAACCCGACCGTTCTCGTGTTGGATAATTGCAAGTTAAGACTGTTCCTCCGAGTGATTTGCTAATCGTAGAGACAATGACTGGTGTCCCGCTCAGTTCCTCACTCTACCTAATGACTGCCAATCTCAGACAGGCATCGTGAATTTGTATTGGAGAGGGTGGCTCTCAACAGAAAACTGCTACTGCACCGGAGAGAATGCCAGCTGACTGAGAAAGGTTTGGAAAAGCAGGTCAGTGAGGAAAAGAGTAATAACATGGGCCAAGCGACTGTCTATGGTTTGGGCAATCGTTTGTGATTATTTGGGATAAAATCAAACAGTTGCGACATTATTGGTGAATAATTGTGCATCTCAGGACGAAAAACTTGCGAATATGAAGACATTACTGACTGCCTATCAGGAACACAATGACATCGAACGGAGAAAGGTGAGTATGGAATGTTTCAAGTGATTTGAGCCTTCATAATATGCCGAAATTTCCGCGATACTCTCGGATCGTTACTTGTTCTATTATACTATTCACACACACCCAAAAACGTAACTTTGAACACTGCGACCCTTCTCCTAATGTAAAATTAGAATACCGGTAATACAAACTCAAATGCGAGTGAAGTTTTACCCTTCATTTCCTTTGGCATTTTAGGTGGTAAATCCGCGATTTTCGCGAGTATTTGTAAAATGTCCTGTACAGGACAATTCGGAAAAATGAAGGAGTCTAGTCTTTCAAGTTGCAAGAAGTTTTCAGAGTGAAATAAATTACTATACCATTTTTCTTTCACATGCTTCAGTCTGATTAGTTTGTTATGTTTTTTACCCATGCTTTATAGAGCGTTGCTTTTGAGTGTAGCAGATGCACAATTCCGTTGAAAGACTCGACTGCCCGTCTATGTCTTCAATGCTGTACCAGAACCGACCTACTCAGTAAGAAGGCTCATCTGAATACTACGGTAGAAGATGTGAGTGAAGAAGTCTCAGGGTCAGAAAAGTTCTGGTAGACATTTCAGGGTCAGCACACAGATAGGGGTTTACATATTCGTTTCTGATACGGATATTGTTCTCAGTATCTGTTGAAGATTATAAACGTCACGATAGTTCGGAATTCTTCTCGTCATTGCCGCTCATATCACACTGTGCATACAGTTACCCAACAGTTTGGTTCACGTGGTTTTCACTTTTGTACCTTCGGTTGATCGATGCCAAATCGAAGGTGTAACCATTCAAGTGCTTTCGAATTGTTCACGTATTATTCAGGCGAGAAGACACGTTCTCTGTGGAGGTTGTGTTTTGAATTCTGTTCACGTCAGCCACACCACAGTCAAGCTGGAGCAAGTTATCGTTAGTTTAACATTATGTTTGAACTTTTCCCACGTCTTACGTATTATTCAATGTTTCATCTCCTTCCGTTATGAGGCTCTGATAAGTGACACGTATGCTGCGAATCAGATGGACAATCACGTAACACGTGTAATGCCCGCACGCTTCCTCTAATGTGCGTTGAAACAGAGCATAGTTCCTTTTTATGTTTCCTCGTGCCTGTTCTAGTCTTGGGGTAGAGGCGAAACGTACCACTTTCTGATCTTTTCCTCTCTCTCTCTCATTCTCCTAGTTTGTATCACTTTATCTGCGCTTTTCCTTACCCTTTTTCACCCCAAATGGGGATGATTTAACGTCCTCTTTCAGCGTGCCACAAAGTTTGAGACAACTTTGGGAGAATACCAGAATGAGTTGGCTAGCATAAACTGTCCGGCAGAAAAGAGTACTCTTGAGGTGAGAGCATAGTTCGCTTGCGCTATGTACCAGACGTACCTCTATGAACACGTATTTGTTGCTTTCAAAAGACTCAATACCAAATTTCAGCCATTAGCTTTTCTTAAACCAGCGCTGAAAATTTCGTTCAGTTTTCACTATTCTTACAAAGAAACAATAAAACAAATTACGGTTATGCCGATACTGATTTTGTATGTCACATATTTAGTGTTTCACTCTCTAAATAGGTTTTTAGATGGTAAATGCAAAACGTACTACTTTCCTTCCTGTTTCTCTCAAATTTTCTTTTTCATTGTAACTATACTAAGTTATAGTATGTGAAAGCTTTCCTAATTAATTATATTGCCGTTCCCCTTCTGGCGTTTCTGTCAAAGCCTGGCCTGTTTGCCGTATTAATCCTCCCACCGTGGACCGTAAAATCAGAATATAATACAATAAATTCTGTATCGTAACTATAAGTGAGTACGTGTGATTACAAAAACACAGTAAATTGTAACTACTGTCAAGTATTACATTAGAGTTAACCTAGTGTTCTCGTACATATCCTTTATATTTCAGAAGTTATCCTCTCTGCGGTCAGAATACCTTTCTTCCACTGATTCAACCGATCAAGTCGTTTTGGAAGAAGCTAAAACGATTCTTCAGTATCTACGTAGCAAACAGTTGGCAGAGCACTGTTCGTCAAACTGATAATCGAAACTGTTCTATAATATATACAAAACAAACGTATGTTGTTTATTAGCATTGTTTTCAAGTTATTTCATGTAGATTATAGACGATAAGATGATTATCAAATGACATCTACACACTTAAGTAACTCCATGATAGACAAATGAAAATGAACTTTATTTACCGTTGTGCTGTTTTTCTGGTTCAACCAGTATATTATTAGGCGTAGTTCGAATGAGCTTCATCGGTGATCAAACTGTAGCTAATCGATAAGTAGTTGTTTGTTTCCAGCCCTTGTTGTTTTTTATATTTCCCAAACTCATAGTTTGATAGTAGTTTGGATCATCTCACTTGAACATTTGTTCACGATATCGGACCGACACCTCATGATACCTATTTCGAACCTTCTCTAAAGCTTCGGTGACCTTTCTGCAGAAGAGTTTTCCTTAGTCATGTTTTCTCGAATCAACGAGTGCTTAGAACGCGTTTTACCGTTGGAGATTCTTATAGTGTCATTCGAGTGAGACTGATTACGCGAGATAAATAAACATTTATTTACAAACTTATTCCGGAAATGAGCTCATTTCTACTTTAAATCACAACTGCCCTCCACAAACATAATAAAATCAAACAAAAGGCAGTGGAAACCCTTTCGGAGGAGGAAGTGAAGTGCATTTTGTGTCCATATTTATCCAACAAATCGAGAATAACACCATTTGTCCAGCCAAAACCTTTCTGGAAACACAGATTGCATAAAAGATCATCCGGTCAATAGAACAGTTTGTACACAGTCTCTAATTTGCCCAATTTACGGTTTGTGAGCTGGCAGAGTGTTGAGGTAGTGGAAGAACGTGACTTTTTTCGTTAAATTTACTTACTGCACAGTGACATTCAAGAATTCATTTAACACAAAAAACGTTCTGATGAGAAAGTACGATCCTATGAAAATAGAATGTATCACCTGTACTTCGTATTCACCACCACTACCCGCGGAAGCCTCTTCCGAATGAAGTGTCACATTGTACTTCTCGAACATAGCGTGGGTACGGATGAACGACTGGTACGTAACTGACAGCCACGAAGTTGCCATTCCCTCCGCTACCTGAACAGAATGGATACAAATCAGGAGCCCGGGAGAAGAAAATTAGCAAAACTAGGCAGACGAGCAGGACCTATCCAAGCTAACGACATCAAAAGCGAGTGTAATAGACAAGGGGAGGAGTAAGACTTGAAACTATCGGCAAATAAACAGAACATTCGGGTAAATTCGTTCGATTCTCTGTTTATATTTACGAATCTACTCAATAACTGAAATACATTGTTTTGTGAGTAGCCAAGCAATTGTTTCAATCGGGATGATGTTGGGTAAGAACAAGACAGTGAGAATTAGCCTATCGTACACTCATGAGAAGTTTGTCGCCGGTGGTGCGGAATCCCTCGATGACCATGTGAATCATGGGTGGCCAGGCGTTCTCCTTGTCCCACTGCTGCTCGCTGCCCATCGCCAACGAAGTTGGCAGACCCTTCGTGAAGTTCATCACACCTTCTCGCTGAAAAACAATAAACTATACGTTTCATCCAACCGTTGTCCACACTGTACGATCAGGTCTGTGAGGGGCGGAGTTTGTCGACCGGCCAGCTCGGCTGCATGTCTTCTCAGAACGAATAGCGCCAATTTTATGCAATTGGCTGGCTACAAAGGCGAGAGAGTATGGCTGGCCAATTGGCTGGGAATGGTCTGAGTTGGATCTGCACACTATCTCATACGATGGCAAGTCTTCAACGACCGCTGCCCCGTGCATCGATCAATCTATTGGCCTTTTGCTGTCTTAGTGGGGGGGGGGGGGGTGTAAACAGGTAATTCTATGTGTTTCGAATAACGAGTTTTCCTCGGTGAGCAGTGAAGGACCAGTACGACTGTACATTTTGAGGTTGCACGTAGGAATGCCGAGCACTATACCTTCAGATATTCGTGAACCCGATGTGGAGTGACGTCATCTTCATCATTGAAACATTTGGCATACAACGGAATGGCATTCGATACGTAGTAGGTGTTGGAATGCAACTGGAACAATCGGAAAGTTACCATAAAAAGGCCCAGGAAGTTCAGAGGGAAGGCTGTTCTAAAACGCAAATAGGCCTCTTTTAATTCAAACTTTTAGATATAATGAGAATTTTCCGCATGTGTTATGTTTTGGTACCCCGCGGTACCCATTTTCGCCCCGGATAACGATAATATATTTCGCAAGCTTCAGAGGGGAGGCTGTTCGAACTATCAAAGATATTATAGGTGAGTTCACTCACCTATAATATCTTTGATAGTTTTTTTAGTTTCAACCAATTTCTGCGCTTATAGCTATTTGTGAGGACAATTTGTCGTTTGGGTATTGCGATAGCTGGCTGTGAACGAACCTTGGTTTCTAGGTCGTAATCGTACCAGATTCCGTCCGTTTCGTTCCAATGAATCTCCTTCATTTCCTTCTTGGCCCACTCGTAGCGCTCGTTGTATTTCGAAACTTTCCTCACATTTCCTATAAACATGCAAATTCACATAATTCTGGGAATCGCCAATAGTTCAACTGTTTTTGAAATAAAATTGTTAACTGTTTGAACACTTTAAATGCTTGACTCAAAAGTCAAAACCTTTCGACGATAAAAACTGCGGACAAAATAACGAACCGGCTATTTCAAACAGGTTAGAGAGTATTCGAGAATTGACACACATGAACGCGTTCAGATCAACCGGTACAATGCGCCATGTCCTGGAATAGTTTCAATAGATAGCGTGATTATATCAGTCTAGATGGAGATGACCTGCTTAAAAAATTTGCGCCAATCCTCGGTGGTTGACCACCTACAAAAACAAGAGAGCATGGAGATCAATGAGACGCAGGTAGTTTCAGACATTTTGCGTTGCGCCTGTCTACACGTGCTACAAAAGTGAACGGCAACTTCTCAGAACAAGCGTCGTTGCAAAACAGTAAATTACTGTTCATACAGAGTGGCTGTCATATATATTGATTTTCCCTCTCGTCGTCTGACGTCTCTTTGGGGCCCACTATATCCATAGATTTGTTGCAATACAGTTTCGACCGAACGCGAGTTTGTAATTAACAGCCTGTGGTCTGAGTTGGAAATAGCACAGTAATCTTACCGAGTGATGAAAGGTCACAATCACCCCAAGACCGGAAGAATATCACTGTGGGTCCTTCTTCTGTACAACTAGTTTCACTCACTCTCACCAACCAGCACCTACGTGCTTCGTTAGCATGATTGACGTTTACTCTATACTGCCGTTCACCCTCCTTAGTGAGGTGAAACGTGGTCAACACATCAGAATCAAAGGATATGCAGTATAATTATTCCTCCCATTTAACGTGACTGTTACGTCCCATTACAGTACTCTCGTACAAACAAGGAAGTGAGGCCTTCCTCATAGGCTCAGAGCGCACTATAGATTGATCAAGTTTTTGCTGTAGCTCGATCTTGATAGAAGCCAATACTTACAATTTTTGACCGAAAAATGAGCGAACCCTATACGAGGTGAAACAATGAATGTGTACCTGATACTTTTCATGTGATGTTTTCTCAGTCCACTCTGGGCGAACCATCTGGTGGAGAAATCCCAGCCGGTCTCGGCGGCGGAGGCGATGTCCGACCAGACACGCTCTCGCTCCGCTGAACACGTGCCTTCACTCTAGCCCTTCATTCAATCTCTCCTTCTATTCATTCCAAACTAATCGACAGATTCGGAACAAGAACTACAATTCAGAGATAGATCTCTTTCTTTTCTATTTCCCGTTGTTGTGTTTCCATCTATTACCTCTCTCTCTCTCTCTCTCTCTCTCTCTCTCTCTCTCTCTCTCTCTCTCTCTCTCTCTCTCTCTCTCTCTCTCTCTCTCTCTCTCTCTCTCTCTCTCTCTCTCTCTCTCTGTTTCCCTTACACACACTATCTTTCTCTTTTCCTTTTTCTTCTTCTTTCTCCATGGTAAGGTCGGCTAACCTTCGTCTTCAATATCTTCCACTACTTCTTTGTCTTCTCTGTATGATTCTGGTCGAGGAACTTTCAAACTGGCTTTGTACTGGTAATATGGGAATCTATAACAGAAATACACTCCTTTTAATTTTCACATAGGTTCTCACGATTTCACCAGAATTTGACCTACCGGTGCATCTTTATTATGTGTGTTTCCGGAAAACTATATGAGTTCATCCGCTTGTCTACTTTACTACAATTTGCATTCGCAACATGTTCGAAAAAGTCAAATCTATATGTTTTTATCTCGAGAATTTGCTTTCGAAACTAGTATATTAGGGCGTGTTTAGAGATCGAACTACAGCGGAGATTTCATCATCCCCTATACGGCTAACATGGAACGAACGTGAGCCACCTTATTTTGCCATCCTCGTCCTGCAAGATACTGGAGCGTTGCGTCACCCAGAAGTTGAACTCCTTCTCGAGAGTGGGCAGTATTTCCTGCATAGAAAGGGTGTTCATGATTTCAGAAAGAACTTTCGTGTCAGCAGAACTAGAATGACAGAGTTAGAGGCCGAAAGATGTGAGTATACTACTATTCGAATTAACTTAAGCCTGTATTATCCATACTAGTTCCTATACCTTCGTGTTAGACCTCTAGCTGCTTATAATCATTGATCAACACAAGCTCTCACAGAAAACAATGCTAGAAAAATGGGGGGTGGGACTAACCATGACGAATTCTAGGTCTCCAGTGCCCATGTAATAGTCGTAGACCATTGGAATGAGAAGAGGTGGTTGAGATCGAGTCAGATAGTAGACTCGACCGCCATTCGGCACAAACCCGTGACTAAAATGGAACTCCATCATCAAACCTATTATTGAGATAAAAACAATTGTGGTGATCAAATTCGGATGTTTGTTATACTTTCCAGTGGCTGTGGAATCGATAAGTATGCATTATCTACATGACGTTTGAAATAATGTTTCCGGCTGTAGCATCGAAAGGTGGTTTTGTATGAATCCAAGTGAATCATTTTCGTAATAGAGAGTGTGTTCGAAAACGTTTCGTCTTAGTAAACGAAGATGGCCACTCACTTGTCCACCATGTACGCTAGATTCCGTATAACTCCCTGAGCGGTATCGTACATTTCAGAGAAAAGAAGACCTTTAACTATCCAAAACGAATCCCTGAAAACAGAAAAGGTACAATTGACCAACGTCTCAAGTCAGAACCTGCAAAAATGCATATGGCAACTAACAATTCACGAAAATGGCATGTGAAATCAAGTGATAAAACGTGAGAGAACTGACCAGTAATAGAATTCGCGAAAACGACCACCCGGAATGATAAATGGATAAGGCACATACAACAAAGAATATTTATCCTGGTTAACTAAAACATCATCGCGGACCTGCAAATAACCAGACATACTTGAAGTAAACTGAGTGGCAACATCTCAATTTAGACCAAATTTTTCAGTTGTCTCCTCGTAATGTTATGGAACAAATGTATGGAACATACGAATCGAATCTCTTTCCGGAAACGTAATTTAAACATGTTTTTTAATTCATTAAGAAGCTGCAAAATTATGGGAACGTGTGCCAGTAGGCTACCATACCACCCACATTTTTCCTTGGGGTGGGGGGGGGGGGGATTGACTTGCGGTTGGAAATAGGGATAAAAAGTTAATTATAGTGGATCATTACAATCAGTTTTAGTAAGTAGTGAAAACGTTGTACATTGAATATTATATTTTTGGGCGGACAAGGGTTGAGAATTCTTTCAAAACGTGACAGAATCGGTAATCAAAGAGATCATTGCCTGTTTTAGGCTGTCAGTTCTTCAGTTACTGTCAGCAGGATTGGAATAGAATGTTACGAATGTTATCTTACCCTCCGGCACAAATCTTTCCAAATACGGTGCAGATGAAGAGCCCATCGTCTATGATGATAATCATGAATGTTGAGAAATTTAGAGGGGAATTCTACATAGTCATGGGGATGCCTGGAAATGTGCAAATTTCGAGAAACCATACTTTGTTATACACAAATACTATTGATACAAACGAAGGGGGTACGTGAAAACAGTGAAGTGTCGAAAGTGTAAGCCTACACGATCGAGACAATAACTGACACCTGGTTCTCACTCTTAAGATGCAGCACAATGGTGAAATGTAAATCAAGGCAGCTAAAATCAAAGAATCTGTGTCGTAGTTTGATTTCACTGTACATATACTCTGTTTCACCATCGATGTCCTTCTACAGTAATCCGTCGAATATTAAGTAGGTGTTTTCTAATGACCGATTCATTATTTTTGTCTTAAACTTTCAAAATATGTAGTAGTAAAGATGAAGAAGACATCAAGAAAATTGAAAGAACATCCAAAAACGTCAAGATACCAAACGTTGACCTCCAAGTTTGAGAATATTACTGTAGAAGGGTATAAGTCGGTGAAACAAACTATAGCCATTCTCCAACTTTCGACTGTGATTGAAATCGGAAGTGAATCTTATATAAGTTAAATCGAAGCATGTGTATTCACTTATTATGTGGTATGTACTACACCTTTGTTTTTAGGAAACGTTCGTAAACTGTATGTTCATTCGGCATGTCTTCTGCGAAATTTTAAATATATTAATAAAGTGCTCGACTATTCGCAATTAGGCGTAAGTAACATCCTCCCCAGCGGGTTAGTACATTGTGTTTCGCCGATTCATATACGCTTACAGTATACATTCAAACGCTATATTGGTTGTTCTATATTGAACGAATGAAGCTAATTGAAACAGTTCGCAACGAGTATAGGGTTGGCTATTCCCAAAGCAGGCATATACGGTGTGTTAACCTATCCCACAGTGGTTTTGATTCCGTTTTATATCGGTCGAAACTTGTGAATTATGGCCTGCATCGAGATCAAACTACTTAGATTTGGTAACTTCCTATAATGAAAGCTTTGAACTAGATAAACTGAATGCTAATTTTAAACTTATTTTGTAGCTGTCTGCTACCCTAGAACAGTGGTTGAATCACTGGTTGAGTGGCATTTTCAACAGGTTAGCATTTGTAGATCAACTGTATTATTTGAGTTATAAGGCACCACAACCATTCAACGTCAACTCAGGTCTGCCTCAGAATAAAAGTGAACTCTGCTCACCATTCAATTAATTCATTTCCCGGCTCGTTGAAATGTTGCTGCACAAACTCCTTCAACACAGCCATATCTTTCACAGAATCACCAAGAAGATCGAAGTCACGTAGAGTGGTCACTGTAAATGAATGCACTAATTCGATCAGAACTATAAATGCTACTTCCTTTGTTTGTTTCATTCCTTTTAAAGTACTTTATCGTATTGAAATGAGTTTCTCATTTATTGATTGACATGCCAGGGAAGAAATACATGTAGTAAGCTATGCTTGTCGGAACAAAGAGGTATTTCTCCAGCAGCAACATCACAGTGAACCCTCATTTAATATACTTTTTCCTAAGAAAAAACTACTGAAGTACACGAACACCCGAATTTCAAGGTCGAAACACTAATTAAATCATTGATCTGCCTGTTCTAATATCACATGTTCACAGAATTCACGTACAGACAATGTAAAACAGATCAATTTCATGTATCAGACGTACTTGGTACACAGAGAGAACAAATTTGAATCGACTTAACAGAAGTAACTATGATCTGCAGGCAAATCTTTAAAGATCCAGCAAACCAGCATAAAGATCGGTGTTCTCATTTTTCGATATGGTTTTACAACTTGGAGTATGACCGGCGGAGTACGGTATAATGGTAATCTAGCAAAAGAGTGAAAGTGAAGAGTGAAAACTGGCATGATTCTAGTAGAAAAACCCGGTAATACTTGTTACAGTATTCCTTCGAAGAACGGCACATCTTAGTTTTGTAGTTTGGTCTTGCAAAAAAGGCTAACACATCGCTGACTGTAACAACATTACGGTGTTTATGCTAATAACCGTTGACCGTACAACGTACCTGGGTCATGTTTGAGAGACATGTCTACGAAGTGTTTAGAATCGGGAAACATATGCGAATCCTGAACGATCTCCAATATGGGTCCATTGCAATAGATTTGACTAAAAGTACTAGGGTAGAAACAAGGTGAATTCTATATGTAACCGGGTTTTTTGGTAACCTAACCGGTTTTGGTAACCTATTTTTTGGGTTAGCTTAGTAGGTAACCGGTCGGTAACCGAAAATGAAAAACCGTTTACCTGTTTTTCTAACGCAAAATGTGGTTTTTACCGTTAGTTTGTTTGGTAACCGGATATAAGTTTTAGGTTACCTAGCGGTTACCTGTGAGGTAACCTGAAAAAGGGTAACCAAAAACCGGTTAGGTTACCAAAAAACCCGGTTACATATAGAATTGACCTAGAAACCATTAAGCATGATTGTACATACCCGGAAAAAACTCATATTCCCCTAACGGAAACCCTTAAAACTTTTGGTTTGGGTGAACCTTGCAGTGTTGTTATCATTTTACTAACCAATTATTGTAGATTTTTTGTCATAAACTAGGTGCTAAATGTTTTTTTGCTGTTTGTGTTTTTTTAGTTCCATAGCATACCATCACACCATATACGATAACATTGATTGATGGCAAAAAAGAGAAGACACCTCCTTATCTACTAAAGCTGACCAAAACTAGCAAGATGTGTTGCGTTGTTGTATAGCACTACGATTAACCTCAGTAATTATTAGAAAGACTATAATACATTTAGATCGAAAAATGCTCTGTGACTACTTCTTTTCCAAAAAGTTAGCATTCATTTAACTATTTTGGAAGCAAAGACACAGATCACAGCTTGTTGATTCATTCAACATCCGTCGTACTCCTTTAAATGACTAGTAGTTATGAATGTTCAGGCTGTTATTATACTGGAAGTTTAATTGTCGTGGGGACTCAAGAAATGAGTTTTAATTTATTTCCCAATCTAATTATAAATTACAGAAACTGTTATGTTTTCATGTATAAAACGTCGAGAATCCATTATTATAAGGGAGATCACACCAGCTCAGCCAATAAACGACCTACCTCAGCAATGTAAGAACGACGTAAAGCATTGCAATTAGATAGTTCCTAGTTTGCGAGAACTATATTATGAATAAATAGTGAAAAGACTGACAGCAGGCATAGTAATTCGGCCTTTCCGAATGATTACCGATAGTCAGAATAATCACTTGTATGTGATTTCTTGGTTAAATTGTTAGCGAAGAACTACACAAGAACAGCTGAAACCACGCCCAATATTGCCATCATCCCGTCTTTACAAAGAAAAAGTCGGGGAGGGTTTGCCATTCCTGAGAGTCTGTTGCAATAATATTAGGTCCTGTACGGATCCTGCAGTACTGTAAATCAAATGCACCGCGACGTGGTTTTTTATTCAAAGCTGTTTTAAAATAAGGATAAGCATGCTAAATCTCAAATATACAGTTATTTTCGTTTATTTTTCGTTTATTGTCGTTGTTAACTTACGATCTGCATGTGAGATAAATTCGAGTATTGTTTATGTGACTTTATTTACCATACAGTGTGAAATTTCCTTGTTTTTAATCTAAAATGTCAAGAAAAAAATCGTTTGACAAAAGTTACACGCTTGCTCAGTTTACGTAACATAATTCACAAACATACCAGCACCTTTTTGGTAAATGTACTATTGTTCATAATTTTGATTGTAAACACTTTACACCTGTTTCCTATTTCAGAATCAATCATGCAGGTCGTTGAAATCTCAAAGAAGCTTTTCGTTGATTATCAGAAGACAACTCCTCAAAAGCTGAAGATCATCGATGCTTACATGTTCTACATTTTACTGACAGGGGTTGCTCAGGTGATTTTTGTGGTTCATTTTGGAATTTTCGATGCTAGAAATGAACAGAAAAGAAAGTAGCCACTGATGTCAGGATAGAGGTTGCAACATGCGAATTTCTTCAAATTAACGGAGGACATTCCCAAATTATGATAATGTATCCCCGAAAACATTTTCCACTTTTAGTGTCAAATTGATTGATTGCTGGTATGATAAGTTTTCTCTTGTAATTGATCGGTATTAAGTTCATACATTTCTATCAATGAAGGAGCAACTTAGTCTTTTTTTGCTGTGAAACATGTTTTTCACCTTCGTAGGTAGTCAATGAAACTATAAGTCAAAAAGTATTCAACTGTCAACTTTACGTTTTCTTGAAAATAAAGTAGTTCAAACCCGTAGTTTTTATAAAGGAAACGTGGGGTTCTCTAAGAGTCGCCCCTGTTTTGAATCCAATCAAAATTGTGTTTTTGATTAAGAAATTTGATGCTTTTAACTCTACCTTATTTAGCTGCGAAATGAGCATTTTTATTTTCAAGAAAACCCACAAGGTGAAAGTCGCTAGTACAACTGTAATATACAAAAGAGCATATATGAGCTCTAGAGATAACAAATATCTTCATATTATTCTATTATTCCGTGAATTAGTTTATTTCAGTTTGCTTACTGTCTTATGGTTGGTACGTTCCCCTTCAACTCTTTCCTCTCTGGTTTCATATCAACGGTGACTTCCTTCGTGCTCGCATGTGAGTTGTTAACGAATTCGACTTAGAAGCATCAACCAAAAAAAATTACATGAGGTTGAAGAAGTAAGTATAAAAATAAGTATGTTCAACTATGATCTTTAAATGCCACTGCCGTTGGTTTCTTTCGAAGAAGGTGCTCCAAAAGAGACCATGCGTCGATCGAAATCTGGCAATAGTGAGCATCAGTATTTATCGAAGTTTATAGGGTTTTACGTATGTTCAACATCGGTAAGCCACATAGACTGCTTTCAAACAACAAGCGTAGGAATGATACTCACTCTATGAAAAATTGTACACTAAATAGTTTTCGATGCAGATAAGCGAGTTCGCGTAATTTGTAATCGCCATACTCCATTGATATTACGCAATTTCTCAAAAATTTGTTTGGGTAGTTCGATTAGATTAGACGGAAGCTCCAGCAAAAAGTTAGGGAAATGTAATGATGAACTGCATTCCAATAGGAAGAGGGTATATGATATTGTCAGTTGGACACTTTTTCAGCTTGTCTGCGCATTCAAGTGAACGAAGAAAACAAATCTGAGTTCTCGCACATCTCTCCCGAGCGAGCTTTCGCGGACTTCCTTTTTGCCCACGCAGTTCTTCACCTTGTCGTCGTGAACTTCCTAGGATAAGTGAACAGCTTTAAAATGCCATTTCTAAATTATTTATTATTACCTTTCCACTGTACAGAATTTGTGTTATTCGACTATGGTTCGTTTTTCGGGAAATTGTTTATCCGCTTGTTGTGATATTTTTAACTTATTAATGTTTGGTTTCCGTTTAATAAATTGTTCCGTGTTTTTTGCATTTTGTCCGATTTTGGCGTTCATTCTTCGCTTTGATACTTTTTTCATTTCCTGCTATTACTTGTTATTGAAGTTTTATATTGCTTGCTGTTCAAATTTGATAACAAGTTTTTTGCAGCGCCATGATTTACATGAAGCCGTTCCGATTCGTGAAGAATGCTGTCACCAACCCAATTTAGTCAGTCGTTCCTTGTCTTTCATATCTCTCAGTCTTAATTGCCTTTCTGAGTTTTTCGATAGTTTCAATAAAATCAGCAACCACTAATATTAGTTTTGGGCGTATGAGGGGTTCTACGCAACAGTTGTTTCTATTCATATTTTCAGTTTCCCCACCTATGGCGCATATGGTGCATCGGGTTTCCTCATGGCTATCTATTTCTGCGAATGGAAAACTGTTGGACAGTACATTCCCTTGTGGAACAAGAGATTCGTCGAAGATAGTCAATAGATCCAAGCATATGCGACACGAAATATCACTATGTTCTGTAGTTCAGAAACTAGATTAAACATTCTGCCCAGTGTTGTCTTGTTTGTTTATTATTGGTGAACAGGTTGCTCCTATCAATACACTTTTCATATTCAGAACATCGCGATTTTCTGTTCATGTCACCGTCGCGTTCACTGTTAGTTAGTTACGAAATGCATGACTCATCACTTGGTTCACTTTGTTGACTTCTATTCATGCAGTGCCGAACACGAACTTACTTTCACCTTTAAACGTATCGTTTAAGCTCATTGGAACTCATTTTTTTTGCTTCTCCCTGGTCCACACAATCGTACTTTAACATCTAATCTGCATACTTTGTGCAGGATGATTGGACCTCGGCGGGATCAAACTACAAATATCATTTGAACTGCGCATGACAATTCCAGAACGTCCTATAAATTACCGTACTCCCTGATGGGATTTGACATGATATGAGAACCTTATTGCTAATAATGGAAAAAGCAAACAAAATGGCATTACATTGTTATCTGTTCTCGAGCTCACTATGTACAAGCGACTAGTGAAACTTAGTTAACTGTTGAAGTAAAGTAAATTCTAAGTTGAAGATGGTTGAAACTTATAGATCGGAATTTGACCAAATCTCAATAATCCACAGATCAATTCGTAAGAACGTTTTTACATCGGACTCGATGATGAACATTTGCGTTCTCTTCTTATGGTGTTAGAAAACGTGTCTCTATTATCTCTCAATACGACGTTATAACGAGGTATAACGAATAGCATCAAGTTGGTCTCTACCATTATCATATAACGACAATAATGTTCCAGTGCAGCTTTCATGTTCGCCTTTCTGAGCAGAAAATCGCAACGAACGCAGAGCGAGCCAGATCTTCTGTTTTCCGAGGCATATGCCTGCATTGAGCAAGGATTATGCTACGATGAAGTGGACGAGTATGTGAGTATTGCCTCCTGGGGATAAAACTATACGAACAGCAAAGCAGACATGTAAAGTTCTGTCTGGACCTCATCTGAGCGACCGCAATAGGTTTTATCGGTAATTGCTCCATGATATACTTTTCGGACGATATTCGACAGGTATGAGAAGGCGAATGTGAAATAGTAGTTTGGAAATTTCAGGAAAATACCCTGCTCATGTACGAACGCGGTCTGAACCTGATTAGGGAAGCTGAGAAAATAAAAAATGCGTCAAAATGTGAACTGTTCGGCCACCTGAAGGAAGCAGAGAAAAGTGTAGAAAATAGGTTTGTTGTCACCCCCTTTTTTTCTGGTACCAGGAATAAGTCATTCAAAATAAACAGTCATTAAAGTAGGAATCGTTAATTCACTTTTAGTCAGGATTTGAAAAATACGAAAATTTTCGAAAACTTTATTTCTGATTCTTAACTGTGAATGACTTATTCTGGTTGCCGTTTTTTCTTATCTGGTTGTGAATCTCAAATCCAATTTTGCGGTTAAACTGAAGATGAGCTTTCTGAAAATACGTTCTTTCAAGTCGTAGTGTCCACATTTGAACTGTATGTGTTTGGTGTATTAATCTTTGCGGAACTTTTATGTTTTTATTTTGTAGTGTACGTTTTCAGGATAGCAGTACTCAAAAAAGAAGGACCGAAGGCTAAACAAGGATCAAGCGGTGGTGGAAATACATCAGAATCTAAGGTAACATCATATTCAAATTTTGTGAACGCTTAGGATATATCAGATTCAGTCTCCGTGTCCAGATGTTTCAATTTGCTCTCTTCTGGTACTGCGGAAGGATTTGTACTGACACTGATGTAAATTACTATGAAATTCTCTATTCGAAGTTCGAATTATTTTTTCATGCTCTTTGTTGTAGTTATCAGCACCAAGTTTCGGCTTACTACTTGTCTCACTGTCTTCGCGCTCTTTGCCTTCCTCATCTCTTCTCTTCTGTGGTCATCCTCCTCTTTCCATCATGGAAAAGACATTTGCAATCAGAATACATCGTCGCAAGTGTTGGTTGTAGGTCACGAGATCGATACGTGAGCAACTTGACGCTGTCGGAGAACAAGAGGCGGACTTGATCTACTTTCTTCCAGATGGCGTTCAATTATTCACCGTTGAGGTAGTCTACTGTTTCTCAATTCGCATCGATTTGAATTTATGTGGATATTCTGCATCAGAGTTGTTTCATTCATGCTGCGATCTACTTGCAGGGCTCCGAAACAACTGTGCCCACCTACCCTACATCTCTACAAATTCTGCGAATGAACCCAAGTTCCAAAGACAACAACTCTTTTGCATACGAAATGGATGAGCCAGAAGCCTTCATTCAGGTTAGTTCTATGTTCTTCAATTGTTCTAAAGTATGATTTGATTTGAGCAGTGGCTCAAAATTGCGTTTTTGTCCTTTTTTTATTGTTGAAGACCTTCTACGTACTTTACCGGCAGCATGTGCGGAATCATTGTGAGTATATATGTGTTCAGGTTGGCCCATGGGTTTATCCTCTCTTCAAAGATCGAACCCCCGTCCTTCGCAATGATTACGGGGCATACGTAGTCCACAACCCAACAGCTGAACATCCAAGTAAGACGTTTCAAAGTATCTTTTTTCTGGTCAGTTCGATAGTCCACCAGATAATCCGTCATAATTACGTACTCTACAGATCTGATGGTGGCCATTCTACTTCCGTCAGACATCGAACCTCAGTTGGAGCTGGACTTTCAGAAGGTATGATTGTTAGGAGGCGTTCAATAGATTCTTTTCTTTCAAGACGTTGTCCTTTTATTTCATTAACTATCAACACTGAGACCACTACCTTCATTCTCAAGTTTTATTTCATTTCTACATTAATTTGAAATACTTCAAAATTTGAATAATTTGAAACACGGCTGTTTGTACCGTAGTTGTTATGTTTCATTTTATCAGGTTCTGGGCGAATTCGCTGATTTACGTGAACAAGAAGTGAAGAAGGAATTGACAGCAGAGGAAAATAAGCGAATTAGTCAGAAGATTGCAAAGTTTCTTGTTTCAAGTTAGTGCATTTTTTGTTCTGTACCCACCCGTTACGTGATTTCCTCACCGGCGGCTCGATTGCATTCTCTTTTTAAATATCAAAGAAAACGTTATTGCTAGATTCGTTGTTATTTTTTTGTTTATATTTGGATGTTGACCGAGTTTTTAAGGTGGTGAGAAGATTGCCTGGGGAGTTCAGACAACAACTGCGAAGGTTTCCAGTTCTGTTGAAGCAAAAGCTGGACAGTCAGTTTAATTTTTGATTACTGAGTTTTTATCTCGATATACCATTCATATCAAACGTCCTATTTTATCAATGCACGATTAGTTAGCGAACAACATACTCTTTGCATTAGGACGTGGTAACTCTTCGTGTGCACGCAGTGTTCTATTTGTGGTCTAACCAGTTGTATTTTATGTATCGGTCTGGACTGGTGCCCACTTCCAATCCAGTGTCAGTGAATCCTGCCCTGCGCGGAGGAGTTGTGTACATGCACAAGGGGAGCAAGGTCGTTGCCAAGTGCACCCGATACCTGTGTACGTGTCATTTATACTTGAACGCAGTTGTTTTATCTCAAGACTGATGCATCGTTCCTAGAACGACTCTTTCCTTTTTGAAATATCGTACCTGTGTCTTGTCTGTGACGTTTGACAGTCGTTATTTTCTATGAAATCCTGAATAAAAAATCAGCGGACCACATCTTTGAAGTAAAACAAATTTGTTTGGTCGTACGGAAAAAAAGTTTCTCATATACAACTGATCTCTTCTGATTCATGTTCCTGCTGCTCTTTTCAGTAGATCGAATCGGCGATCTGGGCATATCAGTGGGTCAGAAACTAGCTTCTGGTGCGCAGAAGACGTTTGGCGATGGTAAAGGAGGAGGAGTTGTGTCTGGGACGATTAGTGAGTTCATTGACGTATGTTCAGCGAATCTCAGAGCAAGTATAATCATACCCCCGTAAAGTTGCCCGAAAAGCGGAAAACATGTGGGAAACGGGCTCCTTTGCGGTAAAATCTGGACAAGTGTGATATTTTTGATCGTAACTTTTGAAATTCAAGGTATTTAATTCCGAAAACTGGTTGATTGTTCGTAGAATAGTCACCGTACAGATCTAGCATGTAGGAGTATAATCTGTCTAATTTTGTTTATAACGACGACCCTCAACTATAAAGTATGCTATTTTATGCGGTTTTCAGCGGTGTTGAGTGGAGGAATTGCTGGTGTGAGTACGGTTTGGATTTCCCTAGAGGATGCGAGCAAAACGCTATGTCGCAGTATTGCTGATCAGACGGTGCAGAATGTTAAAGTGAAGTAAGTTGTTTGGGTTTTTTCACTTCCCTATTGAAGTTGATTGCTTGATTCATAGCATAAAATGAAAAAGTGAAAACGAGGAGTGGAATCAACTTTTGATTGAAAAAAGAGAGAAAAAAGAGAACATTGATTGCAGATACGGTGAGGACATGTCGGAGACTACTCATCATGCTCTGTTTGCGGCTGGCCATTCTTCTCTGGCCGCCGCTCAATTGTGGGATCTGGGACCTCGCAGCATAGCTGGCAGGATGGCTCGCAAGGCTGGATTACAGGTATTCACAGCTCAACTGGTTGCAAACGATAACGACGACCCTCAACTATAATTTTGAGAACGTTCTTACTTACAAATCCTGGTGAATCAAAGAGAACTAATTTGCAATTGACATAAACTTGTGTTTGCCTGCTCAATTCAAGCCATTCATATTTTCTTCTAGATTGTTTCCGATCTGCACCAGAACACGAACAATACGCCTCTGCCATTGGGCGAGAAGAAAACGGTGTAGATAGCTTGTGTATAATGTATATATAATAATGTGATACTAATTTTTCATTTCATAATAATTACGAATTGTGTACATCTTCGAGTTTTGCCTCTTCCTGCATAGTTGCATAATTTTTAACCGTCACAGTCAGCGGTACATTTTTCTGTCTGAATATTTAGTCATATTGTGATTCTCTACCCAATCTTGTCCATGCTGATTTTCATTCCCACTATCCCAATATTTTCCACGCAAATATAAAATTTTGAAGTATGATTCCCATTGTTTCGAGGTGCTGTTAGCGGTTTTTGCCGTTCCATCTTTCTTGTTTATATTAGCTGAGTTTGATCTTATATGTGAAATGTTCTGATTCAGGAGATATTGCCACCGTGAGGTATACGAGATCGATGCGGATAACCGATTCACTCAAGAAGTGAGTCTTCTCCTTGTTTCCTTCATTGTAACAGACGCTTTCCGACGTTGATGAGATGCAGATGATGCGACATTCGGGCAGTGATTCAACTGTTTGGATGACACTCGCCCCTACATACGCGAGCGTGGTATGAGATGCGATATTGTCTTAAATTTCGCATGGGTTTCAGGAAGAAGAAGGAAGTAGTTGTGGAGGAGCCAGAAGAGGACCACATAGACGAATCAGAAGAGGAACTAGATGAGGACGATGTAGAGAAGTCAGAAACAGGCGATGTAGAAAGTGGTAGCAATGACGAGCAGGACATGGAACACGAAGGTACACTCTTTGTATTACTAACTGATTCACTCATATTATTATTGCCGGACCAATAATGCATATATTCTTTACAAACCTCGAGTTTCCTCTATCATCTAATCAAACCGGCTGGTTGCTAGTAGGGTATCAAACTGGCTCGTCTTGGATTTGATTTCCTGGCGAATCAGTCGGTTTGCGTGTACGGTTGAAATCGTCTACAAACCTAGGCTGCACCCGATTCAACTAAATGTTTTTCTCGATTCTGCTCATTCCGACCACCCGTAATCAGTTCGACCAGCTTCGGACATTGCGGTGACCCAATATCCTGCTAATTTTGCCGCGCTGTTCAAAGTGAAGATTTTGTGGCTGATTTTGTGGTACACGTTGCTGCTCGATAATTTGATTTTAACGTATTTAATGTTAATGAGTGTCTAGGAATTTCTTAGTTAACTGGGGACATAAACTAGATGAGATCTAGCTGCAATGACTGAAAATGCGGACGTTTTGTGCTTACCGTCGAACCTTTTCTTTCTCTAGATAACGAATCGATCGAGGATGCAGGTGTAGATAGTGATGTTGGAGAAGAAGAGGTGGAATTCGAGCACCCCGAGGAGAAACAGAAGAAATCAGGTGTCAGTTAATTTATACACGACTGAAATCTGTCCTATACTTAGCAAAATGCTTTCAATACTCCACTTTGGTATATTGTAGAGTAAGTATAGTTCGTCTTGGTACGGTATAGCATTTTCAAATTCATCTGTTTAGGTGTTGTATTTTCCAAATATTCCTCCTCGCTACAACCCTACTCGTTTGAAGGCATACTTCGAGAGATTGGCTCCGGGAATGATTGGCAGGGTTTATTTTGAGGTAAGTTGCGATAGAGTGAACATACCATTCAAAATAGGCTTCGTTGAAATTGACGGTTTCTTTATGTTTAGTTTGGGGTGACATTTTATCAGTTCTGTTACAGAGAAATAAGAATTCAAAGTCGATTGAGAGTCGGTACCTCGAGGGATGGCTGGAAATCAAGCGAAAGAAGTTGGCGAAGCAGCTGGCAGCTAGAGTGGACAACACGGAGATTGGTGGCAAGAAACGAGACTATGTGAGCAGCATGCTGTGGAATATCAAGTATCTCTCGGGGTTAGTTCATTATTAGTTTCGTATGTCGCACTTTTCATTCGTACAATATATCTCCCCTATAGTGTACTGCAAACGAATGAGGAACAATCGGTAGTGTTGTAGAGCATCATTGGAGACCAGTTCACCTATTCAAAAGGCAAAAAATCTCACGACAAGTTTCACTCGGTCAGGGTTTCGTTATTAGTAATGTCGTATTATCTCTGGCAACGTGGCAACATATGACACTATCGGCTTTTGATTGATTTCAAGTTTTTCATTTTATTTTGAAAACGGTCTTGCCGGTCTGTCAGCAAGATTACATTAAACCATTTATTCATTTCAGATTCAAATGGGTTCACTTGGTCGAGCAGTTAGAATACGAAAAAGCAATCGAAGGAAAACGAATGATTGCGGAAGTAAGTGTCTCCCAAATTATTGAGAATGATCCTAGCCCGCTCTGAAGTGATAAGTGCTAGTTGAATTGATAGTCTAGTATCTTGAAATAGTTGTACACCCTGGGAATCTAAGTGTGCTAACTTAGTACTTTTATCATCTGTTAAAGTACTTAGATGAGCATGCTTTTACAGCCTAAACGTATCATTTCGTACGGTAACGACTAACGCACTAATTGGTAGTTGGCATCAACATTTTCTCAGTTCTTTCGTTACCATTTGATCACAATTTGAAAGCTAAATGGTTATCGGTTAACCAGTATGGTTGCTTTTTCGATCTGATTGAAAAAGTCATTTTCAGGTCAGTCAGGCTCGTAGAGTTGCCGCCCATTTCGAGGAACAGGTGGAAAAGGGAGAACAATTGAAAAAATTGGAGGAGAAGGTACCTCATATCATATTCAACATATTCATATCAATTGTAGATATTTAGCGGTTATTCTAATTGAATTGTGTTCAGGTGTTGAGGCAGGGAGGCAAATGGGACACCTTCCAACGGCAGATTACGCAGAAACAGTCTTTCAAAAAGAAGAGAAAGAGAGGAAACAACGCCAAGGATGATGACGTTATGAAAATGATTTTTGCTGAATAGGTTTCTCGAATTGCTTATGCGCTTCATCTGCTCTCGCAATTGATAGTTTTTTGCCCGGCATAGTTCAACTCGCAGGAACATGCACTTTTTCACCATTTCTCGTTTATTTCGTTTATACTTTGTTATTGTTGTTGGCACGACCTGTGTGATGGTCATTCTGTTTGTTAAATCGTGTGCATTTTTAATATTTATTGAACTTGATTATTATACAGTATGTACTGGGAAAGTGTGTATACCGCGTTCTATTCTCACGAGATCTGGATGCGGTTGCAGAGTGGAGCAAGGTTTCTGAAAATGAGGGGTCGTCAGTTTTCCGAATCTGATTTCAAATCGAAAATAGTAGTTTTCCGAATGCAATTTGGAATACGGGGAATGATGTTTGAGAATGACTTGTGGAAAATAGAAAAAAAACTACTGCGTTTTGACCGAGATACTCATCTCGCCCTTTCGAATTAACCGGTGCGCAGGGAGAAATGGACAGATGGCAAACTCCATGTTGAACAGGTGGGATTGTTCGGTAGTTGGTTGGAGGCGTTGGAAATGAGACTGACCTGACTCCGGCTCCCGCCACACATCGGCACATTTGTTGGACGGCAGCTGTGTTGAATCCGGACTGAATGGCACATCTTTTGGTCGACTGGACGAGGACACTGTCCGATGGAAGAGCTAGACCACATCTGGAACAACAACAAAGGATGAGTACACTCTCACTCGGATACTGTAGGTCGGCATTTTCTATAGGTAGTGAACATATATGAGTTGTTATTTGATCTGTGTACACATCAGCAAGTTCGACTTTTGACTGAAGAGCCGCGAGAACAAACTACAAACACAGCGGGGCAGGGTAACATGTATGATATAGGCCGGCCAGACCCTTATATGCAGTCGGGGAGCTAGTTGTTCACGGTCACACACTGATCAGAAAAAAAGATAGACTTCAAGATGTCATTATTCGTTTTTGTATCCTTTTTCCAGATATCTGTGAAGGCCGTGTTCTTTCTCTAGAATACTCAATCGAATGTTCAGACTGCATACTGTAGGAGTCCTCGTAGGAATGAAATGGAGTCAAACTGCCCCTTACGGTGAGAAGAAAACAATCAGTCAGCACTCGAATACTGTGTATAAATGTCGAATACGGTGTATCGTGGAATACAAGTAGATTTCATCAAAGCAAGAGTGGATCATGTAGTAGAAGGATAAACAATTACGACACTATAAACACTGTGTCTAGGAACGTTTATAGCGGTTGAGATATAGGGTCGCTCTTTTCGAAACAAGGCTGCACATGCTGTCATATATCGATGTGGTCGTAGTTTGATCCTGATGCTTTGTAGTGGAAAATTGTAAACTAGGGTATGTAATGAGATCAAACTACAAGAGATAGTTGATCACTCCCTCTAGCTGGAATGGTTGACGAAGCGACGTACCCCAATCGCTTGATGCACTGTCCCGGTCCTCTGTCCATACACTTCATGATGCAACTTCCGAATCGCTTTCCGGCGGCGAGGAATCCTCTGGCCTCCGCTTGGATTCCTGACAATCCACTCATCTTCACAGGTCTCAACTCGCAACTACTCGACGTACATACACAATCTTTTATATAATTTTTCGTTCATAATCAGCTGAACTTATGAGTGCATGAACTATAATACAAACGAGTGTATCGTAGAATAACGACCTACTAGGTAACTATAGTTCACACCATTCCTACTGAGACTCCTACAGTAACCTTGCAAAACCAAGATTGCGTTCTTTGTAGCAGACTGTTCAACTTCAACGAACTTAGCCACCATTCATGTAACACGAATGATACGACGTTGTATACGTTTTGTAGACCACCTTCTCTCTACTTATTCTCACCTGATCTACGCAGAATGTTGTTAATCTCTGTGTAGGCTGCCAACTTCAGGGTTTCCGGGTAGCGTTTGGGCACCATACCACCGGGACCACGCGAGCAACTAGAATACATTTTCATAGCAATATCAACTGCTGAAACCAACTCGACCAATATGAAACGTAATCTAGAGTTGGGTCTAGAAAAAACAAGCAAAACTGTCTCTTGGTTTTTTTTTCTGTTGGGTTTGTAGTTTGGTTGCAGTGAATTTCAGTCATGAAGCAAAAGTTTCGATGTGTTTACATAAACAACACCTAAATTCGGTCAACAGATATATTGAGAAAACGTACGCTCCGTTCAGTTGGGCCTTCTCGCATCTAATAACCGATTGGATAAGGGGCTCCTTCTGTAGAATACAGGAGCGCATGGCGGGGTACGAAGCACCCATGGCAGCCACGTTCTTCTGAAACCACACACATGGAATTCGTACGATGGCAACTACTTTGGAATCTAGTCGGGAAGCATGGCACGACGTGACATTTTGTTCAGCTTGACGATACAGTTTGACACTGTCAACTACTATGCATCAGAGAAAGAAGACATAGGAAGGTGGCAGGAGGAACATAGAGATACACAGAGAGAGAGAGAAAGAGAGAGAGAGGAAGGGAGAGAGAGAGAAAGAGAGAGAGAGAGACTACATGGGGCATGACAACAGAATAGGGGACTTCATTCCTGTATTCAAAGTGCTTTATATGGACCATCCGTTCTCTAGAAGTGGGGGTTAGTTAGAGAAGGTAACCGACCTGACACCTGTCCGCACATTGCATGACGCTGTTCTGTGCCATTCTCTCGCAGGGCTCCGTCTGACTGCACATGCACTGCCGCACCATCTGGGCGTAAGAGAGACCACACACGACGAACAACACCACGACCACACGCATCCTGAATAGCAATGTTGGGAGGGGCAATGATGACAGAGAAACATTCAAAAGAAATGCTGAGTGTAAATGTGTAAATGAAACAGACAGGTCAATTACAGTTGGTAAATGTCGAAGTTGGGCCTCACACTTGTATATATAGTCTGGTAGAAACCAGTTTTCTTCTTCATTTCAATAACAACTGAAAATCGGCGCAAGTGTTACTGTCATTTCATTGTTTTCTTCGGCCGTCTTACCTGTCTGTGGCAAAATGAAAACAATACAACAAAGAAGCGTCGCGAATGATACCACAAGAGTATCAGTTGATGCCATAAACTTGTGATAATCAAAAGATCGACTTAAACTAGATCCACAGGGTAATCAACTTAGATCATCACCAGTACATATGGCACTCTGGACGGTATATTTTACGTTCTCTCTCATATTCAATAGTTTACCAGCGTCATGTGCTAAAAAGTCATGGAAATTCCTTCTTCTAAGCCCAAAAATGATAGGTCAAACATGTGGAACAGGTACATAAAATGATTCATCTTCTTGGTCAATCGGCTAACGAGAGTTGGTCAATCGGCTATAATTCTAGTATAACGAAAGTTCAATCATAGAACGAAATCATAGGGAACGCTGAACGCGTCACCAACATCTTTTATGAGAGATTTTGGTGAAGCTCAAAATCATTGGAAACCGGAATGGCGAGTTGCTGGTTTCTGTATGGAAACTCAATATATGATTTTTGATTGTTGTCTTTGTTTTATTACAATTTGTATGATTGCTTTTATCGTCCAAGGTTACGTTTTAATACGTTCGTTCTTCGAGAACTGAGATGGATGTACAGAAAGTTGGAGTTTGAAATACGAGTTGTAGGTTCACAGCAAAAACTCTTAATATTGACTTGTGTAAAACTGCTGCAACTGAAATTATACTAGAAGTAAATAGAATAATTACGTAAAGTTAGCATTCTAATAAGTAATCGTGCATTTTTTCATTGCACGTTTCTGAGTTCTGCTGTGGTCAACATGTTGCACGTGACTGTGCAATTGATTAACAGTATACCGAGACATGGGTGAAGGCTCCCCTTGTTTTACCTCTGCTTTGGTTGTGAACGTTAAAAAGAGCTCGAGAAATCGCGTCAATTTAGTTTGTGATTTCTCTCGTACAAGACTAAACTAGCTCATGTTTTTATGTTGCAGAACTATAAGGAGCAATCGAGCAATGAAGTATGGATGTCGATAAAGAAACTAACAAGTTGAATACTTCAGTATTTCGCTTAAAATGAAATGGCACTATGAAAGCCGAGAATGGATTGATACGAAACGGAAAATACCTGCTTTTATGTTAGAAGATGCCCCGCCTTATTTGTCAAACTCGAGAAAACAAAGGCACTGACCTTGAACAACAATGACGATGGAGCGGAAACATGGCGAGAACACTGTTGTTTCATTGTTACTTCAGACCTGTCGCCACTGAAAAAACAAGCGATTGACTCCAAAATAACTTTTCTTAAACCGGCCGTCGGGTCTCATCTTCACGTAGGCTTGTAATCTCGCGAGCTCACACGTGAAACGTGTGAAGCAATATCGGCTACTTTGAAATTATATTAACTCGAAATTGTTGATGTTTCTTCACCGTTCGCGTAGATTTTCAACCTGAGAGCTATGCTCCCAATATTTCGCGCGTAGATAGTAGGAGATGTATCTAACCGAGCTCTCGCTGTTCGATGAGAGAATAAGTTCATTGATCACATTTGTGGCAACTATACTCGTGTTGCTATTGTTCCCTGCTTTTTATAACGTAATTAATTCTCCAATTTATAGATTCAATAAAATTGCATCGCAAACCTAGTGTCATTCCGACTCATTCATTTTCTATTGCTGCTCTACGGAAAGGTAGGGTTGAATTGGAGAACGTAACGCACCTCCCGTTATGTTTTGTGAAACTAGGGTATCGTTTTGTTTGCTTTTAACTACTACAGAATTTTCATCGGAAGCGAATGAGGTGAAAGTAGTTGTGAATTACCATAGAAGGTCCGGTAGGTTTTCTCGCCCAGGTTGTTTTTACTTAGTTTCTCGCTGGGTGGTCTGTTTCACACGCCTGTGGAATCTCACAGTACGAACTTCCAAGTTTCATTTTTTGACATTTCAGATTATTTGAAAATTCGCGAAAATTGTGTATCATGTTCGGTACTGTTGCGTTCGTTATCAAGACACTTAATAGAGACGGTTCAGTAAAATTTCTAAGAAATACCGCCGGGACTGCAGTTCTCGTGCATGGGAGTGAATAGGCCTATAGGAAGGATGGGTGTTGTACATGAGTCTCTCTGTACTTACTTACAGTACAAATCATATTCAGCTTATTAGAAACCGTAGGACAATTGTAAACACAGTAAAAGAAATGTTCCTTGCTAGGCTACAGTTGTTTGACAAATTGAAGTTCTGACCCGCCACATTAATTTGGCCGTATTTGTTTACAATCGTCCGATTTGATGGAATGATCCTTTCTAGCGAACAGTCTGCCGAACTCCTAAAAGGTCGATAACGTCATGGGAAAAATAGTCACAAAATCTATTTCAATGACGAACTTCTTGTTTGGTTATACGAAAACATATTCATTCGCCATTAGTATTTTTAGAAATTTATAAACACGAAAGCGCAACCTAGACGAGATGGATGCGTATAGTTAACATTTCAAATTGTTCAAACTGCAAAATCTGATACGTACTTATCATGATTACAGACGTAAAATTCTTAGCAGTGTTGTACGAACTCATGCTCCCCGTGTACAACTCATTTACATTTGCTATGCTTTTTTCAGTTCACCAACCATTTCCTCTCAGAAAACGGTACCACTTCGCATACGGTTGAGTTTTGAATCAATAGAATATTAGTGCGTAGAGGAGTGAAGACATTCACAGTGCTCAGTTAGATTTAATCTCGCGTCTCAATTCTAATGAGAGCACAAGCTATCCTCGAACTTCTTGTATAACCTGTGCTCTTGTTGGATTCCAGCCACTTAGGTAAATTTTCTGATAATAAATTCGTATAATAACTATTGTTATTCATTAAGAATTTATTGCACCGAAAACGTATTTACAATGAGCATCAGTTAAAAACTAAAATACATATCACAGAAAAAATATGAACCTGTAACATGAGAATGTACAATCTGTGAATAAAACGGTAATATACAAAATGTGTACAAAAATTAAAAACTACACCCTACGCGGATAACTTTTGAAATGAGCCTGATCTGCCTTGGAGAGTGTTTGAGAGGCGAAGTCATACGATCGAGTATACAGTGCTACCGTGTTCTTGGACAAAACCGGCTCACCACACTGAAACAAACGGATAAAACATGTAATGGAATATTTTCAATCGGAAGTTTGTTTGATGACGTAACCTTTCGTAACATATTTCGCGTGCGAGACACAAACGTTGACCATCGCCCGATGAACTTTTTAATATTAGCACACACTCACCTGAAATATATCATCTGTTGTGAGCACTGAGCACCTCCACTGCTCAGCCTTGCTTGCCGCCGGAAGTTTCAGATCAGTCAGAAGAGTTGGCTTATATTTCAACCAATCCTAAAACGAATGAATTAATCGAATGATTTTGCTCTTTTCGAAAAACGCACAAATATTTCACAGATGACAATTCATTGTTCCAAAACAAAAATGGTGAGGAAGACAATATCCTCATAAAAAATACCTCATGATTTATTTTGAATCCTCCCTTCATGGTATACTTGGAATAATATTCTCTGTCTTCCCGACCAGGCCCCACTCTCCCAAGACCATAAATGTCTTTCGCAAACTGCAAACCAGCTGCAAGTACGGGACGACCTGTAAGGTGGGCCGTTAGCATTAGCAGGAATAACAGTTACAAGATACGTCGTTAAAACACAAACATAATCATCTCCGCGCTTCACACACTGTTTCACATGCGAATGTTCTATCGGCGATATGAGGTGCTGATGAGTAAATGCAGATTGGTTTCGGGACAAATAACGAAATCCAGAATACGATTGACATAAAGAACCAACCGTTTTGCTTGCTTGCCTCTAGATCTGGAAGTTTTACTGGGATATCCTCCTTTTTCGTCAAATTGTGCCATGCCACTTCCGCTTCCAGGGCGTCTTCCTGCAGTGAGAAAGACTCTGTTAGTAGGAGATGACGATACGGTATGCAGTAGAAAGGTAGACAAATTGAACAACTTTCGAAATACTTTTTGTTTTCGGCTCGATGTGTGAGTGAAGGTTTGACAATATTCACCACACGTGATCGCACTGAAATGCTTACTTGTTCGTCACATTCCACTATGTCATCGTCGTCGTCATCTGAATCACGAGCCATCTTCTTGTTTTTCGGCTCTTTCGATTCCTGAAGAAGTAAACAATCCACTAAAACTACATAGGTAACATAATAAAACATATTAAAGAAAGTGAGAAAAAGAGAAGAATGGAAAACAAAACGTATATGTACGAGTACCTACCCCTTTCCACAACTTCATAAATTGTCCGGTGGAAGATGTTTCTTCGTTGACGGCGCCCACAAAGAGAGCGCGTTGTTCAATGGCAATCTTAAATAAAATACAACAGGATCAGACAAATTCTAGAGTTCGCTATGTGTGGGCAGTTACACTTGTAGAGGCAGCCATCTGACACGCTGTCAATGTCGGATGAGCAGAGACATTTCCGAACCTCTCAGAAACCAGAAACTTACAAACACATTAGGAGCGTCTTCAAATGTTCGTACCCAGTACAATAACAATTTATACACCACAGAAATGACCATAATGAGACAATGTACTGAAAACATTCCAGAAAGTAGAAAATTAGACCAACCTGTGTTTTGACTTTTGTCTCCAGGGAAGTCATTTCAAAGGTTCGATAGAAATCGCGATAATCTTCGTCAGAATTGAGACATACTAGACGCGAACCGACAGATGAAGGTGTCATTGCTGAAACAAACCTTTTCAAAATTACGGTGAAGTAATAACAGAAGAGCAATTATGTCAGTCTTTTCCAGTAGTTTCTGCCAACTGTCTGTTTTGAAAAAAGAGGTAACCTGTGGATCGAAGATCCTTCCCTTGCAAATCCACCATGACATAGTCTTCTAGTTCATCCTCATCATACATCCAAGCACAGTAGTCCGTCGTAACCTAAACCGAAAGGACAATAATACATAGACTACGAGTATATTGTAATGCGAAATGCCATGGCTACTGCGGCTGACTTTACTGAGAAAATTTCGGCTGACTTTACTGAGAAAAATAAGGATTGCAAGTGAACTGAACAGGCTAGAGCAAGCTTGATATTTGACAAACTTGTCAAACAGCGAAATATGAACAACGAACCTGTAGAGTTATGGGAAAATGAAGATAGTAGTCGGAGACAAGATCCCATAAAGGCACCGTACTGCTGATCTGTGGCCTGCAAAGTCGTTTTCAATGTAATACTCCTTATTAAATGTTCATAGATATTATACAACTGAGAAAAACATCTAGAAACGCAAGATCGGTGTTTTCGAGAATTCGATCGACCAACAACATGAACAAACATATTGAGTAAACCACTCGCCCACTCCGACAGCGTTAAGTGAAAAAAAAACACACCTGAAGACACCTAGGAATAGATTGATCGCAGCCTGTTTGTCATAATCAGCAAATGTATTACTGTAATAACGAGAGAGCGTCTGAAGAACATCCCGACTACGCTCCTGCAAGGTTTCATTGAATGACCCAGCACCCAGCTGCTATCAAGTAAACACCCAGTTAATGTGAGATCATTCATTGTACACAAGTCATTTACTCGAAGCTCGAATTAGTTCCCAAGCGCAACGAAGTCTATGGAATTCACTAACACGATTGTATTTTGAAGTAGTTCTTCTCTGTAAAACCAAAAATGTGAACAAACACCAACTACATGAAGATAATATATGAAGATCAGGCGATTATATTGTGCTACAAAAAGCAAATCAATAACAGAATAGGAAAACCATGTACTAACCTGGAATGCGGCTATCTTCTTGTACGTCTTTATTGAATGAACCAACTGGCTGCCAGCATACTGCAGTGCCATGGTATCTCCATGAGCATCAAACATTTCCTCGTAGACACGACACACCTACAATTGAAGCAGCATGGAAAGCTTTCATACGCAAGGTTTCCAAAGAAAAGATGTGCACTCTAAATAGTAACATAATCTGATCAAAGTATGCGCAAAATGTTAAGAGCCATACCTCACTCTGCAATGAGATGAATGGTTGATCCAAAACTCCCAGTGCGCACAGCTGACAACCGAGAGCAGCTTTACCTAGAATATAAAAAGTGTTTTTGGGTTGGGCTACAAATTGAAAACAAGTGCCCTACACAACATCCGAACACCTCATGAACATGGATATTAACTATAAGTAAATACGATGGGTATAGCAAAACACCTATGTACACCATTAGTGTGTGCCTTCTATACAAAAACTAACCCGTTTTCGACTTGAATACGTGACATTTTATGATTTTTAATCAGAACTGGGCTTACTTTCCCGATATTGACGGAAAACCCGTAATTTAAAAAGTTCTGACTATTCAAACAGTTTTACTAGAGACGAATCATAGAACAGCAACGCTGATACATATCGGAACGGGAAAAACTTGAACCAACCTATAGCAAACTGAGCGACATTGGTGCGATCAAGACAGTCGACACAATTGGTACGCGAGACGCCAGACTGGAGGATGAAGCGGCCATTGGGAGATCGGCGCTGGTCTGTCGAATCTATGCCATCTCTCGTACACAGCCAATGGCTATACGGCATATCAAACGACTAGAAAGGGCTATCGTTGGAGTCCATACTCTATTCAAGAATGAGCTAGAATAGCAAGTTGCCTACCTTCTTTTTTACGAACAGAATGGGTCTACCATCAGAATCAAAAGTTGGTCTGGGCGCGCTTCTGATTAAATATAGCGCAAAACTTGATACGATAAAAACGTTTAAAAGGATAGCTAAGATCAATAAACGCTGCGAAAATACTATTCGTTTCGATAACAACTGTTAGTTGTATTACCGTAGCGGTCTTCCGTAACTTGTACAGTGTACATATATCAACAGCCAAATAAGATGGAGTGAAACAAACGTATATATTATCAACCGAACACGCACCTGGAACCAGCCTTGCTTTTGTATTCCTTTCATGGCGATTTCCTCCAACTTAGTGATAACATTAGATGAAACGGTTGAAGTTTTATTATAGCGAGCCACATCAAAACTCAAGTAGCACAGTTGTTCCTCGGGAGATAGAAATTGGTTCAAATATTCAATTGCCTGAACAAAACGTTTCAATTTGATGAGAGAAGGCTTGAGAACAAGTAAGTGATTGTTCTTTGTCCAAGAGTGGTCACCAACGACAGTCGGCTAACGAAATCACCGCACAACTCGACAACAGCTACTGTACTAGCGAGTACGAGATGGGGAACATATGGAATGCTTTAAGTTGAGCTAAACCGGACTGTTTCACTTAGGACTTCCACAGATTGCCGAATGTGTTCCGAAGACCAACCTTGAGAAACCGTTCATGTAGAACGTTTTCATGATTCCTTTTCTCTCGCCGTTTGACCAGATTCATTACAATAATGGGACTACCATACTTTTTACGCAGGTCTCTGTAAAATTGGAACGAATTCAATTGCCATTCAACTCTAATTAACTAACTCGCACTCGAGTTCGACAAAATAAGCATACACCAATAAAGTTGATAGAATAGACACGACGATTATGTGAACAAGCTACTTTTTCTCAGAACCGGAGAAATGTGCCTACTATTAAAGCAAAATTATGAAGTTTCATGTCATTAAATGGAGGAACGGGCTCCTAGTTGAAGAGGGTCACACGTCATCGGTGTGAGATAGGAAGTGGTTTTGGAAAAGGACAAGAGAAACCAACCGGAAGTGAGCAGCAGCCGTCTGCGCGTGCGGTTCGTGAATATCGATCAGAATGAGCGGTTTTCCGACAACGCCGCGAGTCGCAGGATCTTGAGACCACCTGGATAGCAATTCCAAATGGCTAATCACTAATAATAAAATCGCATCAAACTTGCCGCATCGAAGGTGGCCATTTTTTGTATCAGTACATACTACATAGAACATGTGAATCACTCAAAAAAGCCCAATCAAAAATTGCTTCCTTTCCGCCGAATCTATTACGCACACTTATACAATTTAGCCTTTCTCAATCGAGAAACAGTGTTCCTCTTGAAGAATTGTCACAACTTGACCGATGTGGAATACTAACCTCAAAGGAACGGATCCTCTTCGTTGAACGAATGAAGAAAACCTCCCCGAGGCTATTGATGACGAAGATGCGGTATCCCATAATATTTGCTCCGTTTCAACGTCATTCGCAACACATCCTATCAATAACATGCTATTATATTGTGCAAATAATATCCGCATGGAGAATACTTTAAATTTCTATGATATGATCATACACTCACAATTTTTAATTTTGAAATTTTATTGAAATTTTCATTTTATCTGTTTTTAATGCGATGCGAGAGGGATCGAAATGATCAGGAGGTCCCGGTTTTTTTGGAGTGAGTCCAGCCTGAAGTGAGTGCATGGATAAGATTCAAACTTGCAAAATGGTCTCGGTGTTATGCGTGTGGGTGCTTTATGTTGTATTTGAAGAAGAACATAGAGGTACCGTTCAAATTGGCTCCTCTTTTGAGAAAACGGGTGCCGGCGTATTGAGCGGATCGGCGTCCGATCAAGGTGAGAGATAACTTAGAACATGGCAGATTCAACATTTGCTGATCTGAAACGACATTATAATGGATGGAGTTCATTGCAGTTATACTCCTACTCGCGGGGTGGAGAATGGAGATCCAAATCCTCCCTGCAATACTAATCCGAATAGATGGGGAGGAACAATCACATATTAGAACTTCAACAAGCTTTTGGCCGTTTTGGTTAAATTAGGAGCCGGGACTCAAATTTTCCTGTAAAAAAACGAAGGTTCTCAAAAATCAACTCACTGACATATCCGTGTACGACCTCAACAAACCACTTCTCGCTGACCAAATTATTCCGAAGTGGTTTCAAAAGATAGGAGTTCCACACGAACTTTGTATCGGAAGTCAATTTTCTTTCGCAAGACTGAAATTATTCCGGATATATTCTTTCCAGGCAAGGATTTGGCAAATAACTTCGGATAAAGATGGGTTTGGGCCAATGGTGAACCGTTATGCGACGAAAAACATGCAGACCATACGAGTATATTGAAATTGAATAGACACAGCAGGTGATACACCACAAAAGAGAAAATTCAGGGATGACCACAAGTTGGACGTATGACATGTTTGAAACATGTCAACATAGATGATACTCGCTGTTTTGTAAGCACGGAAAGCCTTATTATTTTCATGTTGAAAACTTTTCATTTGACAGACACCACTCACATTATCCAAATCGATACTTAGGGCGTTTTCTTGAAGCGTCCTACTGAGATCATAGGTATACGAGAAGTAGAAGTCAGTTGAGAGGTCGACAGACTAGAAACTGAACAGTTTAGTGAATACAGCAAAAGAAATTGCAATCATTACATTGTTGAAATGAATAGTCGATCTAAAATAATTATACTAGTTATCCAACTTAATCTAAGACAATGGGGGCCCAGTCGCCGCCCAGTCTGGGCCCAGTCGCCGCCCACATGTGGCCCACTAGCGGCCAGTCAGCGCGTTAGTAGGCCCAGAGTGGGCGGCGAGTGGGCCAAGACTGGGCGGCGACTGGGCCAAAAAAGTATAAAAAACTTCCCTGGGCTCAGAAAAACGGAAATAATGAAAGGGTTTGATCCCGTTAAAACAGGTACAAAAATAGTTGATAAATATCATTCATTCATACAATAGAACATCAACAACAACGATATCCGAAAAGATACCAATAATTTCCATTTAAACTTCAAACTAAACTATTGATTATGAACTACTTCGGTAATCAGGACCTATCTAAACTATTCTGAAAGTTAAATGAGTAGTCACGTGAAGTTTGTCTAATGAGGTATTCTAATCATGCACTTGGTCATTGCATTATTGTCAATTCTTCTGCGTTTGACATGTTTCACGTGGCTAAGCAATTGACTAACAGTGTAACAAACTCCAAAAACCTACTTATTTTCGGACTTGCAGACAAGAGCGAACAATCAAATGTTACGGATTCCCATAGACAAGCATACAGTCGTAGTTCTGACATATAATGGGAAAATTTAAAGGTAACCTATTTTTGATTTCGGGAAAAAAGGTTACCAAAACCCGGTTTGATATTGAATTCGCCATATAGGGGATGGTGGCCAATTACAGCATTATACGGTAAAAATACAAAAACATCATGAGAAACTAACGAAAGACCACGATACTATCACTTCCGTTGAATGAAGTAATAACCAGCATAGGACTCTTCAGAGGTTTCGCTCCTTTCTTCTGCACATCAAATTTCCAACAAGTTCGGTTCTGCAATCAGTTTTCCGTGGGAAAGAAATGGCTGCATTTATTTGAGTTCGTCATTCAACACACCCATTCAAATATTCTACATCTGAGAGTGAAGAGTTGCGGTGAACATGCCGCGATCGGCCAATAGGAAAGGGGACGAGGGTGAAAGGGGACGGGGGGGGGGGGGGGGGGGGGGGGGTATGGCAAAGGGGACGATGGCTGAGGCAAAGGGGACGAGGGCTGAGGCAAGAAAACACTCTTAGGTATCGTAGAAAGGAGAAATATGAATCAATAATAAAGATACAGAACAAGAAAAGAATTATGGAGTAATCGGAAACTAAATTTGACTAGATTTCTCTCTAATTATCAATCCACCCATCGTCCCCTTCACCTCAGCCCTCGTCCCCTTTGTCATATTCCCCGTCTCCTTTCACCCTCGTCCCCTTTCCTATTCACCGCCGCGATCGTATCGATGAACGATCTATGGGTGAAGTCGGGTGAACTTAGTTCGTCATTTGCATATATATCCAACTTGCAAGTTAAACAAGCATTGTTTTGTGCAGTTTACGTGTTTACGAACTTTTTTCTCACGTTGTGTACAACAGCTAGACCACAGCTCAGAAATTACTTGAATTACCTTATAAATGAAAGCAGTATAAATTATTCACTGTCAGAGATTGTAGAGAACTTCAGAAATGGAAGATAAGTTTAAATAAGAAAGATGGATCATATTTCGCCTATAATCATCACAGTTTCGAGACATTTGGCGAATACGACATGAATAAATTGATCTGTACTTAAAGTTAATTTGTAAACATAATAAACGGTATACTTTACAAAACAGGATTTCACTTTAAAACCCAGTTTTTATCTGATCTTGTGATAAAACAGCGAGGAAAAGTTGTTAAGTGTTGAGATATATATAATATGACGAACTGGAGAAGGATAACTTGTCGATCGGCGCATTTCAAAGTATTACGGAATAGTAGGCCACACTACTAGTATAGAAAAAGAAAGTGAAAAAAAGAGATAAGAGTGAATAAGAAAACGTTCACTCACCCCTGAGGAACTCAGTAGTAGGTATCAAACGTCTTCTTATTCTTGAATGCATCTATAGAACTTCCCCGAAGCGTATTTTCTCCGTCATCGAATGAATTCATTATTTTTGACCCTGAAAATTAATTTGTGGAACGACGATATGTGAAATAAACAAACAATGATAAATGTAGATAGCCAAATTCGGTGTGACATTGGTTCAAACACCTGCGAATCAATTACGGCCAACTACCTGCAACAAACGAAGAAACGGTGGTGAAGAGAAACGAAACAGTGATAAAACTGGGGATTACGCTCCTACTTTCAGTATTTCAGTCTAGAGGAAGGTATCGTGTTATTTGAAACTATCAAATTTATGCTGTGACCCGTTTGCAAATGAATCACAAAATGCTTCATAGCATACTATGAAATATCAGTACACACTCAAATTAAGAAATGAACATTTGGGCAGAACGGGCTAAAAATGACGTAATGAGGTCGAACTGATTTGATAAAAACATTACGTTCGCAAGAATACTTCAAAATGTTCCATAACATGAAAATATAACAAAAAATGTGATATATAATAACTATAAACAAGAAAAACGGACTGAAAATATAAGCTGTAAATTTGAATTTTGACTTTGAGCGGTGCGTCGCGGTCGACCGCGACGCAGCTTTGGAATGGATGAGCCATCCCCATTAGCGGGCAGGTGGGCCGCGACTGGGCCGGAACTCGCGGCTAGTGGGCCGACATGCCCGAATGGGCGGCGACTGGGCCCCCATTGTCTGAGGTAGATTTGTGAACGTATAATGGAACCAAAGAACAAATGCATTTGCATTTTGTTTTTGGAAAATGTAAAAAGCCCTTTGAAGTGAAGGTAGAATAATTATGTGATTAGATGAAATACAGTATAGAATCCTCCAAACTTGTATATGAGATTTGAATGTTAAATTTCTCTGCTGGCGTATGCATATACCACAATGTATTTCCAACAATGTGTTGGAATGAGTAATGAATTTTCAGTATTCTCTCTTACCTGGAAAAGTCGAACATATCTTTGTTCTTCTGTGGATGAGGAAACACCATCCATTGTAATAGAAATCATTGCAACCTCGGCTATTTTGTGAATGGCATGATAACCAAAAGAAGCTACCACGTTAGCTTTTGTGATGACCTTGAAGTACATCAAATTGAACAAGAGATCAGTGCATCGATCTATCATTTAACCGATACCAATGGCAAATTCAACTCGATACAAAATTGTCTTTTTTCTAGAAAATACAAAAAAAAACGTATGCTACAAATTCTGATGGGACAAAGAAAATGACTGTTAAGTAAATACCAACTCACAATCAGATAATAGCCTTCTAGAAAACGAACAACGCCGAGAATCCCGAATGCATTGCTGATCCTCTCTATTAGACCTTTACCATTCGGTTTCTTTCCGCCCACGGGCGAGCGATAAACTACTGAAACAGAGAACACATTGACCTTTCTGCTAGAGAATAAGGCTTGAAAATCATGGATCCGAATCACAGTAGAAAGTAGGGGAAAATTGAAGTATCGCCCCCCACTTTAGTTGTGTCCCCCCCGTAGCACTTCAACCCCCCACCCAAGCTAAAACCTAAAAATCTAGGAGAGGGGGGGGGGGGTCAAAATTCAACTTCGACATTTACTATTTACCCCCCACTTGGGTCGGCGGGGGATAGAACTTCAATGGTAGGGGGGTCAAACTTCAACGAGTGGGGGGGGGGGGCTGAACTTCAATACCGGAAATGTTTACTTTTTACCCCCCACCCTCAAACTTTTGTATTGCAGGCGATAAATTGAATTATAACCCCCCGGTGGGGGGGGGGGGTCAAACTACAATTCCCCAAACGCAATACAAATTCAGAAAGGTGGGGGGTAAAAAGTCAATGTTCCCGAAAGTAGAATCGAGCTCAACATTAGTAGAATTGTGAGAAGAAATGAGAAGCTACAGTGCGCATATGTGTGACATAATTTTAGTCAATCAATTACATAGACATACGCCTGATACACCAGAATTCAAAATAACACTTCAAGTAACCATCACTTTAATAGGCCACTCTGATAGTTGGTCAACAGAGAATCGACGAATACAATTTAGGAATCACATATAACGTCCAATCATTTTAACTATGAGATGATCAAACGTGATTGGTTCACAAAGTTCAAAATAACAAATAATTTACCTGAGTTTCCTTCCGATATAGTTGCAAGCAATTCTAGAATTTCCTCCTTGCTATATAAGGCATCGGGCTCCCCAGTAAGAAGTACTTTGGAGTCCACGCGATCAATTTTTAGAACGCTGAACTTTGTACCAGAGGGGTCACAACCAACTACATAGAACCGACTGGCCGTCTCATAAACCGTTATTCGACGAAGCCTTCCAGGCATCTAAAAAGGTATACACTATACTATAATATGGAATGTAAAATTTCAAGACAAACCCGTAAGATTATGAATCTGAGCAGCACTTCTTTGCCTGAAAATAATATAAAAATTCACAATCGATCATCCATTGGACATTTTGAAATCTATTCGGGGCAGACGTGAGACCAAACACTTTGTACGTAAGAGATTTTCGTTGACACGTCTCTTATTGATACGGTAGTATTCTTGATACGATAGCACAAATTGTTACCTAAAAGTTACCCTTAAAAGTGGCGGAAAAGTTTCGCTTTGCTCAGGCGACGGGTTCCAATGTAATTTGTGAACAAGTATAAGAAGGTGTGTTGGGTGCACGAGCAGAATTGTGTGTTGACTAAAACTGTCTTACGATAGATGAAACAAAGTACAAAGGTGTAAAAACGAGGGTTCTGAGAGAGACATCTGAACACAGTAAAGATAGAAACTGGCGTTTGACGTTAGTGTTTCTGCTACACAAGTCTTTTTCAGTTCACTGAGACGACCTACATTATAATTTCAAAACCTTATATGTTTTTAAACTACGGAAATGTAATCGAAAAGTTTTGTAATTTTCGTTTTTGTTCTGATTGCCCATTCAAACATGTTCCAGAACAGTTTTAGCAAAAGTGAACCTCGAGTGCTTAATGTACAAGTCTCGATAGAAATGGTATAGACTACCACCGTTTTACTGGTGGTTAAACTGCTGTACTGCCAGTCGTAAAACATCAGTAATGTAGCGGTTGCACAGCAAAAACATCGATTGTTGGTAAATTATATATCGAACCGGGTTTCGTTTGGTAACATAACCGGTTCTCGGTAACCCCAGATTATGTAAGGGGGAAAAATGAAAAACCGGTTTCAACCCAGAACTCGGTTTTCAGTGTTAGTTCTGGTGGTGATAGGATGTCAGTTTCCGGTTACTTTCATCGCACGTGCTCAGCTAACCTGAAAAACCGGTTGGGTTACCAAAAACCGGGTAGATCAAGTTCGGAATACCATTTTCGAATCACACGTCTGGCTGTCAGCCAAAAGCGAGACAGTGTGTAAAATAGAGAGACGCAGAGAAAGGGGGATATCGTGGGAGCCAGTGGTTCACCGGCACCCCGGGTTATATAGGACCGGCGACATTCAAATAAAAAGTAACCCCAATTAAGGAGGGGTCATTAGAGTAAACAAGACAACAAGGTCCACATTCAGTGTACATTTTTAATCTCTTCTCTCTCCTATCCCTAAGTTTAGGCCAAAACTGTAGTCTACGCTTACTTTTTAACACTTCGCGGTTCACGTAACTGGTGTATTAACTAGTAATTAGACAGTTTAGCAACTCACGTGAAAGTAGAAAATACAGTAAAAAAACACAGAACGTGTAATAATGTGGTGCATACATTTTGATGGGTTTTTGAAATTTCACGTCACTCTTCGGTAGTAATCTAGATCGTTCATTAGTTCACACAAAAACTAGGCACAGCGGAAATATAATACGAGCAGAGTATAATATGAGGTTTTCCATGTTTCACGTAACCAATATTTTTACTAATAATATAGGTAGTTCAATGATTCACACGTTCTTGTTTCATACGTGATTCTTGCTATCGTCTCTCAACTATGAAAAATTCAACGAATACAAACTATTCAATTATTCTTTTACAGGTCGGTATCAGACACCTTTTTCTGTACTCACTTCATTCTGAAAAAATGTCAGCTTCCAACTTTTGTTGCCTTGTAAGTTTCTAATGGGATGACTTTACAAGTAAAAATACCGCTTAAGACTTAGAGTGGATCGTTGGAAAGAGTTCGATGTTCGAATGAAGAGATAGCGAGCGAATTAATCTTCCAGCTGGCGGTAATAATTATATAACATTACATATCAGCTATCATAATAATAATATCATATTATCTATACAAAACACTCTAATTGTTCCTTACTCCTTTTTTCCTATTTTCCTTCCAAATTCATTTCTTTAGCCCAATCCCTTCCTTTTTATCTGAAATTATTTCTTCTTTTTGACTTAAAGAAGGACGATTATGTGGACCAATCCCGTTACATCGGTCCTTTAAACTGCAATTGAAAAATATATTGCGGTTTAAAGGACTGAAGCGTTGCGATTGGACCACATAATCGTCCTTCTTTAACCTTTACATACAAGTATATAACTTATATATTTATCACTCCTTTCAACAGCTACTTTCATTCATAAAACCCTCTTTAACTCTATCTCATACTACATTAATTGCCCTAATTACAGTTCTAAATAAATGACTATGTGTATGCACTATCCCATGAGTGCATATTCCTCATTATAAAAAGGGGTTCTTGACTGCTGGGGTTTATACAGAGGTTGGTCGCGAAGAGAGTGACCTCTGACGCCTCCATGATAGAACCAGACGGTAGGCCCTGACCAGCCTCCACAAGCCAGCAGCCCTGCTGAAATCAACTTTCTTCCTGTGGGATGGGAAAGGTCTCCCTCCCACTTGGATCAACGACCAAACAACACAAATAACACATCTAAATAGTATTATCTTTCGTCAAATTTCACGTCAAATTTCGGCGGTTTACACATGCAACCAGGTTGCATGCAACCAAAATGCAACCGGGTTGCATGTGTAAAGAAAATTTGGTTGCTTTCGGTTGCTTCTCAAATGCAACCAAACACTCAATTTTTGAGCATTTTCCTGTTTTTAATGCAATTTGGTTGCATTTTGAAAACAACCGAAAGCAACCCGGTTGCATTTGGAAAGCAACCAAACTGTCTTTACACATGCAACCTGGTTGCATTTTGGTTGCATGCAACCCGGTTGCTTGTGTAATTGGCCTCAAATTTCACGTCAAAAAGAGTAAGGAACAATCTTAAATATATTAACACTTCTTTTTCAACAGAAAATAGAGGTATATCATGTGGAGACACGAGATGTGTTATCTGCCCAAATACTACTTCGAAAACTATGTAACTAGCACACAAACTGGATACCGAGTTAAAACAATATTACCTGCAGGAGTTTCAACTTGATTTATCTTATGACATGCGAAATATGTGCATTACAGTACGTTGGAGAAACTCAAAGTAATCTGAGAAAAAGAATGAGCGGACATAAACACACTTTCCGAAGTGATAAAAGTCATACCTACATAGCTAATCATTTTAAAATACCTGGTCATAACGCGGAAAGTTTTACATTATCAATATTAGACAACATAGATTGCGATAACAAACAGATACGAACAGATAAAGAACTTTACTGGATCAAGTTGCTACAAACAGCAGCACTATCTGGTCTCAATGATCAAATAAAAGGCTACGGTAATATTACTGAGCAATCTGATCCATTCAATAACCATGGAATGACAGTTAAAAGATATACAAGTGCTCATAAAAAGCGTAACCCTACAGGACGTAACAATTTTTACTCGGACGAATACATACAGAACTTTGAAACACGATCTGTTAAACAAATGAGCAGAAAAATTAGACAACTCAAAAACTACGAACTTAATAAAATAATAGAATTCATTGTATCTGACCCCGTATTCCATATATTGTCCATAAACACAAAGTACGCTATGTATGCTTGTTTAACCAAATACTATTGGAAGAAACGTGAGATAAAACCCAAAGAGAACACCCATCATATTTTCATACCGTTCTCAGATATTAGCATAGAAAGATTAAATCTCAGAAAAGTTTTCAATAACAACAATGTTAGAAATATAATCTCAAGTACTAGTAGCATTCCATACCTAAGAACCCTCATACAGTATGAATACGACAAACCATTTTGCAGTAAAGTTTTCAACTACAATATTTTTCTAAAACAGTTGAATCATACTACAATAACCGAATTAATGAGCTCGGAATGTATTTGTAAACAGAATAACTTTTCGCAATATGTTAACCCGCATTTTGGACATATTATAAACGGCAGCGCAGATATAATGCAACATTCAGATTTGAAATCAATATTAGAAAAGGGCACCGAGTTTAGAATACCTGGGACTTACAATTTTAATGACTTCAAACATACACTAATTGAAAAAGCCAAGTCTCATACAGATAAACTGAGTAAATATCATAAACTAACTCTAGAAAATAGACAAAAAATATGATGCAATCATTAAAGCAATCGCTGCCATAAACTACAAACCATATACTTCCAACAAAATGAACTACAATTTACAACAAGTGAATCAAGATATTAAAAAACTAAGAACTTACTTCATAATCACACCTATAGACAAGGCTAACTGTAACTATGCTTTCACATGTAAGAAACAGTATCTACACTTCATGAACACAGAGATGGATATGATTGGACCACAAATACTACTATTAATCAAACAGGAACATACCAAATTTACAGCAGAGAGAATAACACTGAAGTTAGTAGAAGACACCAACAAACTACCTCTAACATACTCAGAAAACCAATTAACGATACGTTCAAAGATATACCTCTCGCATTCCCAAAATGCATAGAGTATGCTCCAAATAGCCTATAGAAGTACAAAAACATTTTTAAAACTTTCTTGCATATACGAAAACACAATTAGAGACTACAAAATGAAAATAAATAAATCTGGACTTAAAGGAACCAAGTCAAGTTG